>OY720682.1:13325744-13723182 GCA_963170755.1 Amphimallon solstitiale | reverse complement strand
AGGAGCAGTTTTTTGATAATATCTTGCAAAGTATACATTCTATAGAAATTTATTTAGAGAATAGAAGCACTTAGAATAGGATTTTGAATAATTTCTGTAAAAAAAATTCTTAAAATTCTGTAATTTTAAACGCTCATACGTATAAGAAAGTTATGTGGTGGCCACACCTCATTTTTTTCGTTCTATATTACATTAGGGTCATCCTGCATCGACGAATTCAGTTGCTGAGATTTAGTGTGCTTCTTTTGACGATATTTCTTCACGCGCGCATTAGACAATTCCCTTTTTCGTTTTAATTTGTCATCGATTTGATTTTCTTCATCAATCCTGTATAACAGAAAAGAATTAAATACTTATAAATTCGTATATAATGAGCAATTAAAGCAATGCTCTATTCTCAACGTTTCTGTTTTGCATTGGTATACAAATTATAGTAAATGCGTATGGACGTTATTTAACACCCGGAATATACTGATCAGTTTCCCAGTCAATACGTCGTTTTCGGGAAATGTAATTTTATACAAACATTGAATTTTTCAGAAAAATGGGAATAAGTCAAAAACTTTTCACTTTAGGCCTATACTATCTTAAAACTTTTTGACTAAAAATTATACGGGGAATTCAAAAATGCAATAATATATAGGGTGTTCCATTCAAAAAACTATAACTTTGGTTAGCCACCAAGTTATGGAACACTCTGTATAATACAAAATGTTTTTCAATGTGCCCCTAATGAACAGCTACCACAAGAAAAGAACCTCTTCGAAATATCTTTACTCGTAAAGGCACAATCGGCCTTACCCGCGTAGTTGTCTCACCCTGTATATTACTACAGTTTTATAATCGTTTTATTTACCATATTGACAATTGTAATTGCTTTTGAATTGCTAATAAATTAATGAGCAATTTCTATCAAACAATTTAATGGAAGATATTCCGCTAAATTTACGAAGACGGCGATTTAACAAGACGGCAAACCACCACATTCTATGCTACACACACGAATTAATTTAAATAAAATGTTTCCAGAGAAGTGGTTAACGTGTGTAGGCCCTATTCATTTAGCTTGCTACGTCTTCGCCATCAAAAAATTATTTTTTTAATAAGGATACGAAAAAGAGTAAATATACAATACATTTGTAACTACAAAGGAAGCTATGCGAGAACATAGTCGACAAATATTTAGAAATATATATACTCCTTGTTAAAAGCGTGTTCAAAAATGTTAAAAGGTGAATTAATATTCATTTGAACATTTATTGAAATATCTTTCGTCTATTTTAACATTAGCGCCAAATCATATTTATTGTTATTTTATAATTTCTGTTACAGTAAGTATTCGTCCATTCACGTATAACAGTAAGTTCCTGTTTCTACATCTACTAAAACCAACTTATTAATTGGTTTGGTTTCAAAATGTGTTTAGTGTGCCATATTCTACATATTTTATAAAATATATTGCTGGTACAGAGTGTATTGTAAATATCATATTTTTGTAATAACCCTAATAAATGCAAAAATCATATTTTAACTTATTTTTAGAAAAGATCATTATGAAGTCTTGCTTATCAATTGAGAAGCAACTTATAAGTATCGTCCATTTAATTGTCAATTTTGCGGCATGGCATGGGTTAATATACCTTATTCAAATAAAAACGTAAAGCTAGAAAAATTATATAAAAAATTGACAATACCTTAGTAATGGTCACTTTTAAAGTAATAACGTCTTACATGCTTTGGTGCAAAACTAAGTAGAAATTTGAAAATGAACCGATATACGGAGTGTTACATTTAAGAAAATTGAAAAAAATTAAATTAAAAAATAAAATATACTTGTATTAGAACCTTCTATTTTAAGCGATACTACCAAAAATTGTGTACATTAATTAGTTTTCGAGAAATATAATGTTACAAAAATATAGAATTTTTAAAGTCATAACTTTTGCACTAAGAGTTATAAAGGGAATACAAAAATGTAATAATATTCAGTCTTTTATAAAAAAAAAAACTATAACTTGAAAGCCACCAAGTTATGGAACACCCTGTATAATACAAAATTCAAAAGGTGATCCTAATGAGTGGCTATCATAGGAAAAAAACCGCTTCGAAATATCTTTTCCCATGAAGTCACAATCTCTCTTCCCCGGGGAGTTGACTCACCCTGTATATATATTTACAATATATGTAGGTTCAGCAAATATTGAAATAGAAAGTCACCATATAAATAAAAAAAAATATGTAACATGTTAATTTCTAAAATACGGACGTCTTATAATCTATGACCTAGATACCTAACAACTGGAAGAGATAAAATACATAATAGCTTAAATGTAAAGTTTCTAATGTTCGTTGTGCATTATATCGCGGGATTTAAAACACATTTTCACGAGATGAAGATTGCAAACTCCGAAGTATTAAAACGCGATTAATAACTTCGAAAAAGTATGGCACATTGAAATAATGGAAAATTTGAAATTGATACCAGGCTTGTGTTTGCACATATATAGGTGTTATAAAAACAGGTTTTAACGGAATCAAAATTTTAATGCATAAGCTTATCGGATCGGCACGATCGCCACTTGTGTGTATCGGTGAATTAGGGGGTCAGCACGTAGAGGTTTTTCTTTGAGAATTTCCGATTTCACGGTATGGGAGATGATTGGATCTCTTTTACGAGGTCTCCTGGGATAGACAACACATTCCCTGACGCTAGATGAACGGGCCCGTCGGCTTCGCATGCTAGGACGAGGATTACTGTGTTTTTGCCCTCACCGAATCTGCATTTCCAGCTAGATGTTGCATACAATTTCCGATATAAACGCATTGCCAATTTTATATCCCTGAACATCGTCTATGTACAATATGACCCAAGACAGTGCTGGAAAAGCGTTACTTTTATTGCATGCATGTGTAAAATTACGTTCGATGCGATTACGCTTCACCAGACGAATACGCACATTTTCCAATACTGGCCGTTACCTAGCAAAATACTATTCTAATATTGGTATACCATCGACGCTAGGGTTTTCACAAAGAACGTAAAACGTAAAGCAATAAAAGCTTCAGGTAATTTAAAAGAACTAAACATAAAATGTCCGACACTATACATTCTTTTCGAAATATACATTTACTTGCCGAATTTAACTCGAACAATGTTGTTGATGCTAAGCCGTTCTTAAAACCTACTCTAATAATGCGTGCTGACATCGTTACGTGCTTTCCCATAGACGAATGTTATTTTACAGATGCTACTTGTGCACATTTTTAATTTAGTTTTAAAACAAAGTCTATTTTAATTGCAGGAAAACTACTCGTGTCACAACAACGTTTAAAAATGATACTAGAAACGACATAGATAGGGCATTTGTGCTTTATTTCTTTTAAATAATAATAATAATAACACCTTTATTGATTCCATTACATTAACATATTAATTTTACATATTAATTTTACATATTGGTAATAATGAAATCAAACGGCTCGATGGTCTCGTGGTAAGATGACCGATACTATCTGTGGGAGAGATAGTAGCGAGGGTTCGAGTCCCGCCTGGAACAATAAAATTTTTCTGGCGGGTCCGGTACACCTCTCGAGTCACCATTCTCTGTTGGGATATAATTAACAGTGCTTCACCCTTTACGGCGAGGGGGTGTAAGTAACAAAGCCATGAAACACTCTACACACATAAAATATACACCAAAAAGGCTCCTGGGGTTATGACAAGCTTAAAGCTTATAAACCCCGGGGTAAGTAAGCCGCCCACCACAAGTTCAAAAAAAAAAAAAAAAAAAAAAAAAAAAAAAAAGGTAACACCTTCAGTTATGCCTGAGGCTCCCTGATCTACCAGGTGTACCAAATGAGTCAAAGAAAAAAAAATGTGTGCGTGCACATATATACAAAAATAGCCATACACACATACATAACACCATTTTGAACACTATTCAAAAGCGCAAGTGTAATTAAAAAAATAGAAAAAAGAAAAACTACAACTTAAAACTACTGCTATCCGAACAACTCGAGCAACTCAAAATACAAGAACACTTAGTAAACGCTCTCTCAAACATCGCTTGAAACCACGGAGGGACAAATCTTTGAAATACGGTGGCAAATCATTCATAATCATAGCACAATTGTATTGAAAACAACGCTTGAAGTGAGTGGTACGGTGACGAGCTATATCAATCAAATCCCTTCTCCGAACGTTAATGCTGTGGACATCAGTGCGATATCTAATTTTGTTTAGCAAATACGGTGGGGTGCGGGTAGTAATAATTTTATAAGCGAAACAGGACGAATGAAAAAGCCTGCGCTTTTCCATATTGAGCCAGCCAACCTCCGACAACCTAAAAGAAATTCTCTCTCTCCTACCAACACCGAAAATGAACCGCAAGCATGAGTTTTGGGTTACCTGTATTCTCCTCCTATCCAAACTGTCAAGACAGGGACCATAAATGGCATCGCAAAAGTTAAAATGGGACAAGACCAATGTATCGGCCAACATAGTCTTAACATGAGCATTCAAGGAGGATCTGTAAGGATATAACATTTTCAAATTACAATAAGCCCGCCTAATAAGGTTGGTAGTGTTATCCTTGAACCTCAAGTTTTCTTCCATAAGCAGACCCAGATTTCTAACACAATTCTTTCGGACCAACCCAACTCCATTAATATGCAACGTATCACACACCTGTGGTCTGTTGGAAGCACTACCGACAATAATGTAGCATGACTTTTGTCCATTAATTTGCAAACCATGGCGACGAGTGGTTTTATAAAATTTATCTAAGTCACAATTAAAATCATCAAACAGAAAAAGCTGCGAGGTATAAACTGCAAATAACAATGGACCCAAGATAGATCCCTGAGGTATACCGGATTTCAAATATGTGTAGTCAGAAATGTCATTATTTAATACAGTTCTTTGTACTCTGTCGGACAAATAGCTGTGAAAGAACGAAACAACATTATCATAAAACCCCACATAATGCAAGACCGAGAGCAACAACTGATGATTGAGCCTATCGAAAGCCTTGGAGAAATCAAGCACGACCAAAACAGTAACCATACCAGTATCCGTAGCTGAAATAACATCATCAGTAATTTTAGTCAGCGCGGTGGCACAACTAAACCCCGGTCGGACACCTGACTGAAAAGATGGGAGAATATGAAACCTAGATATATGATGTCTCAATTGACGCTCCACCACCCTCTCCAAAATCTTCGACAGCGTCGGCAGAATACTTATTGGTCGCAAGTCCGCAAAATCACTGGGGGTGCTGTTCTTAGAAAGAGGCATGAGGTGAGCTACCTTCCATATTGAAGGAAAAACACCATTAAATAAACAGAAATTGATAATGAAAGTCAAATACGGAATGATGTAAGGACAAGATAATGAAATCATTTTAATATTAATCTTATCACTTCCCGTAGAATTTGAAGAAATATTGTTTTAAATCTAATGTATTTGTTATTGAATGTATACTGTTTAAACAAGTATACAACCACGTACCCAATTATTTAACATCGGATTAGCATGAATTTATTAAAGGAAAATCGACTACCACCAACATGTGCTCTTTTGTATATTATGTGTTCGAGTATTTGGATGTGGGGGATCAATTGGACTTGGTATTTACTAGCCACTCCAAAGGTATTGACGAGTTTTAGCATAGATTTATACCTAACAAACGGAACAACTTTAATATTGAGCACAACATTATTGAATCAATTCAATCATATTTAATCGATAGACACAACTATTTCAAACATCGCGGCGTCAGGTCTTTGATTATCTTTCTATCAGTGAACTTCCCTAAGACTAAATAAAGGGCAGTTTTCGTTTCTTATTTTATTAACACCATTAAAGATATATCTTCGAAATGTTTAATTGCAGATTATTAAAAAAAAAATCGGCAGCATTAAATCGATTGAAGAACTAAAAGATATGGATTCAATTTATACCTTGAGCGAAAAAAACCAACTAAATTCATAGACAGCCAAATATGAAATTTTGGCATAAATTAGAAAGCATCCATTTCGCGAACTACCACACTGCTAGACAGTAACGGATTTTGATATAACCTTTGATACGAAGGGATGTATCAAATATTAAAAATGAATCAGTGTAGTTAGATATTAATGAGCGCCTGGATTTTCATGATAATACTAATAATAAAATTAGACAATCTTATTGTAATTTAAAGATGATTTTTCCTTAGCGTCACTCCCTGAGTATTTCTATAAAAAAAATTGTGCGATGCCTTGGTGTTGTCTCAGTTTAATTATTGTGATACAGTGGTGGCCCATGCCTGAGTTGTAGTGACGTTAGAAGGATCTAAGTCGTTTAAAACTCGTGCCTTTACTTTATTTATGGCATTAGGAGACGACATAGCATTTCTCACGAATTGAATGAGATACTGTGGTTGGATATGAGCAGACGTCGATTCTTACATTTCGTGTGTTTATTTTATGGAATAATTAATATGCTCTTTACCACTTACAATTAATGTCAGGAGGAGGGATATGGATTTGATTGACGCCCCGGCATACACTACTCAACAGTTCAAAAGATGGTTTAGGTACTGGTGCGCAAAATATATAAACGGATTGCTCCTAGATATTACAGCGTTCTCCTAGTGTCCATTTAGTCTACTGTGAGGAGGAGGTTGCAAAATGAGCAGATATTTTTATATTGTTAATTTCTTTCTTCCTCTTTCTTTACTTTCTTATACGTAAAGCAAACCATATACACACATACAGCTTGAGAGCGCGGGGTATGATCACCCGATGCCAGTCGATATTCTTCGGACGTATATTCGGCAAATGATCTCCGCCAGCTGTGTTCGCCAGATATAGATATATAGATTTATTTTTCCAAAGTTGTTATTTCGTTATATTTACTGGAGAGAATCTCTAATTTTAATGTCAATTTCAAGGGTCGTTTTTATGTTATTTTATGGTATTTCTGTTATACTTATATATAGTTTTTTTTACCATGAAATTTCTATTTATTTATTTTTCTCTAGGCATCTTAGTTTATTCTGCAGATGTTTCAGGCGGGTTGTTTTTATTTCATTCTAAAACCCAGTTGTACTGCTATAACTTTTTACACAACTACATTATTATTTAATTTCATAAGGATAATCATAATTACGTTATAAGTATTACAATCTTCGCGTTATTATCGACTTAGTTATCTAAGCAATCGTCATCACTTAAAGAGAAAATTTAATTTGTTCTTTTTGTCAATCTGCGAAAAAATAATCAGATCACTATGAGTTCGAATATGAGCAGGCAATGCTAGTATGTTGTGCCGTAACTCTAATATGTATTATCGGACCACGTTTAGATGCGAGTTTACGTATACCATCGGGTGATCATACCTCGCGCGCTCTTGCTGTATACGAATTAAAAATTCATACATGCCTACATGTATGAATTTTTAATTCGTATATGTATGTATATGGTTTGCTTTATCTTTTGGAGATATTCCAAGTATTCACTATCATTTTTCTTATACGTAGTATAAGAAATTATTGTGATGATGAAAATTTCCCACGTCGAGATTTTTGTAGATGTCCCCGTTTTGAAGTACAATGATACAAAAAAAGTGGTTTTTGCAAGCATATACATCTGTCTGTTTCTGTGTAACCACGACAGCGACCATACGTCTACAGGTACCAAAACCAAACTTTATATTTATAAGTATATTTTCCCTCTGAGATCTAATTAGATTTTCAGTAAAATCGGCAGACTGGAAGTAGTAGTTCACTTAGGTGAACAAATCGAATTTTGCCAATATTTCGTCAACTTCAAAGTTTAAACAAATTTATAAAGAATTCGTATATACTCAAAATTAAATTTAAGCAAAATTTTATTATGACTATTTCATTCATAAAAATCTTGCCCAATAAGAATTGATCATTTGAATCAAAAAATAGTTTCGCATCGACAAAATTTCAAATTTTAAATATTGCCAGGGTTGCTCAACCAATAAAAAGGGAGAATGAAGCCACCAACCTGTTTTTCAGCGGCAAATTTTCCTCTGTTTTTTGCAAACATAGTAACCGATTCAACAAGTCGCCGCCATTACAATAATTTTTGCAAACGTCAGTTGAAAAAGATGTGCGAGAATAATGATCCCAATTCTTCAAGATTCGGTGATTTATCCATTGAAAACATTAAAGAGGCCACTTCCAAGGTTGTTCCTGTTAACACAGTCAAAACTAAAGCGTCAGTGTGGCAACAGTTCAGTGAATTTTGTAAACAGCGGCATTATGATTTACTTCCTACAACTACTCCAGAAGAAATCGCAAAAATATTACAAGATTGGGCGTTCAACATGAAGAAGAAAAACGGAGAAAACTACAAGGAAACTAGTGTCAAATCAATATGGAACACAACAGCATTAATGGTACAAGAAAGATATTTCAAAGATTATGATATCAAAATCAATCCTTTCTCCGATATTTGTTTTAAGGAAGCCAGGAATGCTCGTGATGCGAAGAGAAAACTTCTTCAGCAAAATTCTGAGACAAGAAAAGTGAGTGCCAAAGCTCTTACGTTACACGAGATTCGGGCCATGGCAAGCAGCTGGAATGAAGAAAATCCGGAGGGGTTACAGAGAAAATTCTTTCATGTTTGTTCGTTCGAGCTTGCCTGGAGAGGAAACGAAGCTGTAAATTGCAAAGTGCACTATTTTCAAGATGAAATAGATAATGAAGGCCAATTCACCGGTCGCATTGAATTTAATCCCATTTTCTCTAAAACTACGCAAGGTGGGTCCAAAGTTTTGGCTTCCAGTAAATGGCTTATAAGAAATAGAGAAAGTGAGAGTCTCTGTCCTGTGAGATTACTTAAAAAACTTTTAGAAAAACGAGGTTTAACAATAACAAGCGACAGGCTATTCCTAACTGTAAACCCTGCCTGGGAGAAAAGTTCTTGGTTCAAAAACTCACCTATAGGTTTAAACACCTTATCAAAATGGACAAAAGAATCAGCACTCAACATTGGGTTAGATGCTAAGAAGTTAAAGATAACAAATCATTCTCACAGATCTTCTGCAATATCTGCTTTAGCCAAAAATGGGGTTGGGGAGCAACAATTAATTAAGCTAACAGGACACGCAAGTGCTCATTCTTTGAAACCCTATCTTCAGCTTGACGTAGATCATCATGGCAATTTAGTTCAAAATTTGAGAGGGAACAGTAACAGCTCTTCGAAACAAGCAACTTCTAAAGAAGGAGAATGCAAAGAATTACACGGATTACAAACTGTAAACGATCAGGGACAAAATGTATATTACAATTGCTCTTTTCACATAATTAATAATGCTAAATAGATTGTTTTAATTGTTAAAATTTACTTTTTCTAAGTAATAAAATTGTTTTCTTTGTGTCAATTTTTATTCATGAAATAGTCATGCCGAACACCATTCGTGATATAATTTCGCCTGGCAAAATTTAATGATTATTCTACTCGAGTTTGTTGCTTTAGGCAATTTCGCTCGTGACATTGACAAAAATAACTCGCCTGACGGCTCGTTATTTTTATCTGTCAATATCACTCGCGAAATTGCCAAGCAACAAACTCTCTTCATAATAATTAAATTTTGCCGGCAAAATTATATCACTCATGATTTTATGTATGAAAATTTTTCGAAATTCCTACCGGAAGTAGGTGTTTTACTGTTATCAAAAATCAGATTTTTGCCAGTGTTCTGTAAGTCATGTTTTTTAGACAGGTACGTTACGAGTATAAAAGTATGTAGAACATAATTTTCTATACCTTCTCTATAAAAAATTTCAAAATTCGGACAGAAAACTTTTACTCTTATCGAAAAGCGATTTATTGCAAATAGGTCGTAAATTATGTATTCTACATATATTTATCAAGAGTACAAAAGTATTTAAAACTGGATTTGGAATATTTTTTGTATAAATGAAATTTCAAAATTCGAACAGGAAGTAACACTTTCTTTCGAATATCTCGCAAAGTATGCATTCTATGGAGATTTATTCAGATAATAGAAGTACTTAGTATAGGAGTTTTTTTTTTAAAAAATCTTAAAATTTAGTTATTTTTCTAAGATAAACCTATGTAAAACAGTTTAGGACAATTTTGTATAATTTGAAACGCTCATACGTATATGAAAGTCGTGTGGTGGTCACATCTCATTTTTTAAATTAGAGAACAGGCTAGCAACGGAAAGCGCCTCTTGCGAACGACAGCATTGACGTGTAGGAGCAAGGCACCTTTCGTCAAGTTTCGCTTTTCCTTTAGGATTGAAGCATAGTATGCTTCAATTATAGAAGGGCTTCTAACATTGTAATCAATTAAAAATAGTCCTTCTGAGCAGTAGATATTAGCTTTCCAGTCGACTGTGCTGCTTTCAACATCTTGGGTGATAATGTGCCCTTCTTATGCCAGTATAAGGAGTTTTACTTGGACCAGGTTCATAACGATGAATCCAAGTTTCATTCCCAGTCACAATTCAACCCAATGCATCATCCCTGCCTTGATTACAGAGGCCAAAAAACGCACGGGAACAATCCACGCACTGTTGTTTTTGGCACGCCATGAGCATTTTTGGCACCCATATTGCGCTGATCTTAGTCATGTCAACATTATCATAAAAAAATTGGAAAATTCAGAATATCAGATACTCCAGTCAATGCTGTGAGTTTTGTCTTCTTTAGCCGAGCATCTTCCATTAATATTTTTTTTAACAAGTTCTCAAATGTTCGTATCTATAGACCTCTCCGGCCGTTTAAAGTTGCCCGATTGGTCGACGCTAGTTTGCAGACTACTGACGTCATTTTGTTAAAACTTTATATTTATATTAATAATGAGTGACTACGTTACGATAAGAAAGGGCACTTCCACTGCCGTCCGTTCCTTCCATCCTTTCTACCTTGTTTTTAAAATATTAATTTTTATCAATGATTAAAATAAAGGCTGTTAAAACGAAGTTTAAATGTCTAATATCGACACATATACCTAATTCAATGCACAAATACTAAAGACATGCATAGACAATATATTTCATTAACGAATACTAACGAATGGAAGCACTATTGAACTATTGAAGTTATAATTGTTGTAAGTTTTTAAAAAGAAGTAAATTACTTGCAGAACACACCCCTACTTATTCGAAATTTTTATAGTTGTTTAAGACAAATATTGTTGATAGAATGTGAAAGACATGGGCTGTATATACAGTAGCCCATTGAGTCAACAAATACGTAAGTAGTCTAAAGGGCATCTAAATAGGATGGATGATCGTTAATTTAATACCATACACGATGTCGGGTGTGAAGTGGAACGTCATCGAACAACACACGGATCATCGTTAGAAGAAAGTGCATATATATATATATATATATATATATATATATATATATATATATTGTGGTTGAGAAGCTGAAAAGGTAGTTGTCATAAGAATTGACAGAGAAACATGTACAAGATTTTGCTATAACCTAATAAAAGAGTTCTAACAAAATACGGGCATTTAATCTAGGAGAAATGTCAAATAAAAGTAGCACACTTGTTCCGAATAATACTAAGAAATATTTGATAGGACTATGCAAAAATATAAACCCAGTTATGTTGCTAACAAATATACTATATTGGTGTTGTTTAATATACTATAATTATCTACACATGAGGAGAGTGTCTTAGTAATGGGTGAAATTTATTTTGCCTATAATTAACGGTCTGGCCGCTTCTAACCAAGACCATGATCAGCTCTTTACTCTCTTATACCTAGTATAGGGAAGCACTATGATGACGAAAATTTTCAACTTAGAGATTTTTGCAAATATTCATGTTTTGAACTCTCCTGATACCGAAAAAGTGATTTTTGCAAACATCTCTCTCTGTGTCTCTCTCTCCTCTTCTCTATGTGACCACGACAGCAGCTAAATGGCTAATTCTATCAATACCAAACATTATATTTAGGAGTAATATCGTCCTCTTTAGATGTGATTAGATATTCAATAAAATCGGTAGACAGCAAAAAATAGTTTACTTCAGTGAAAAAATCAGAATTTACTGTAAGTCGTCAATTACTAAGTTTAGAAAAATTTATACAGAACATAAAAGTACTAAAATATTAATTTTTTAATGATTTTATAAAAAAAAAGTTTTTCGAAATTTCTAGTGGAAGGTCTTTTACTCTTATTAAAAAATAGCTTTTTGCAATTATCTCCCAGGTTATGCTTTATAGTTAGACAAATTAAGAGTATGAAGGTGTTTCGAGTTGAATTGTCAACAATTTTGGTATATACAAAATGTCAAAGTTTGTACCTGAAGTACCTCTTTCACTCTTATCTAATAACAGTTTTTTACAAATATTTTGCAATTTATTATTCTATATAGACTTATTAGAATGCAAAAGTATTTAAAGCTTGATTTTGAATAATGTTCGTACAATTTTTTTTTAAATTGGGACCGGAAGTAACACTTTTGCTTTTATCGAATAGGAACTTTTTCCAAATACATATTGCTGTGATAGTATATATATATATATCTGATGTCAAATTTTTATTATTCTTTATTTATAATAAATGTATTATTGCTATACGTTAGGCATCGCCATCAAATTCTATATGCTATAACTCTGTATTAAAAAAAATTGATAATCTTGTACCAGCATAACTTAATCAAACTACAATAATACAAAGCTGCATAATTTAAACGAATGTAGAGATAACGTTGTCATGTAAAAAAAAATTCTTTATTAAATTTGTTAATTCAATCTCTATTAACATTCGTGTATTTCTTGTAGGTTCTAGCAGTGATGTTCCTTTTGTTTTTCTAACAACATTTCTTATTTAAAATTTATAGGATAAGGTTACTAATAAAAAACTAAATCTCATAAAATATTTATATTCAATTTCTAACATCGTATAATAACAGTGTCGATGAAAATAATTTCTTGTCACATGTGGCCGCAAAAGAAATTGTCCTTTTACATTCCAATAACAAGTAAGAAAAAAAAACGTGTATTTTATAAATACGTAAACACATTACATTACGAATATAACATGTAGATTTAGAATAAATATCGCTCTTTGTTATATTAAAATTTTAACATTGTGTAATTTCAAAGAAATAATAGTTTTCTTATACTATGCTAGATTTTGCTTCCACAAAGGCATTCATTCAAACGAAGTGTCTTTGAAAAATACAAAATTCCGCAGAACAGGAAAACACCTTGATAAGACTGTCACCAATCATCATTTGCAAATATTTGCACGTTGTACATATCACAAATTGGCTATTGTTTATCAAAAATGCACCTATCTTTACGTATAATATTTGAATTCCCTATAAAAATTTTGTATCAAAAAAAAACTTATTAACAAAGTATAGATAACATCGCTAACAAACATTCACACGTTGTGTCATTGATGCCTCTCTCCATTGTTAACAAGACTCCCATTATTTATTTATTTAGTTTACTTATAACAAAAAAGATACTAATCACATCTAAAATATTAAATAAATTCATTAAACGCTTTGCTAAAGATGAACATTTTCACGTAGCATCTTTAGCATAATTTATTATTAAAGTATATCTATATACTTATGATGCTCATATATTTCATCAAATTCCTCTTTATATTGTTCAGTCATATTGATAGTTAATAAAAATGAAATTAAACTAAATGACAAAAAAATTAATTGTGAAATGAAAATACTTACATATTTAAAATAAAAAATAACTTAATACATCTGCTAAGGATGATTTCTATGCAGTGTATTATGCACCTGCAATCATCAAAATACCAAGATCGAAGATTCACCGCGTCTTTAAAAATTAGACTGCTTCACCCATGGATCGACGACTTCTCTCCCGCACCTCTCTCGAACTTGCCTTCTTATCATTTTCGGTCATCAGAAAAAACCATACATCGTTCGCAGCGCCACACACTCCACACTAACGTTTATGTTGGTATTGTCCTGCTCAGATTTATTTTCTTGACGTTCTCCCTAAACTGACCTGCACCAATATTGTTTGACATCTCGAAATTACACAAAATTATGCACGCACTTAAATTGTTTGTTATTGTTAATGTCAATTCACATTTGCCATATTCTTATCTTGGTAGGTACATTCCTTTTCATTAACGCCATCCTTCATTATGTTTATAGATGAATTCGTTGCTTCCATTATCATTATTTAAATATATTCTTTTACTACTTTTTAACACTATTCGTATCTTTCTTTTGCAGACGTTTGCTTTGACAATAACAGGAAAAACATTGCATACGACTGGAATGCTCCTCTTATTAATTATGTTATTATGAACCTGGACCTTGATAACTTCATCCATATCTTCGAACCATCTTTCCTCGTCTTCTTGTAGGTTGATTTGTATGCAGCTGTTAACAATATTGAACATTGTTTTTCTTTGTAGATTTTTAAGAGATTAAACCAATTTTTCATGTGTTATTTCCGGAATTTTTCCTGGATAAAACTGGATTTAAACCTGCCACTGAAGCTTTTCCACATTATATTGTGTCAAATAAAAATAATATACCTTTTTTACATAATCCTTTTAAAATTATACTTAGATATAAGTGTCAGGTATTTATCATGTTATTAAATGTGACCATAAAATGTCGAACAAATAACAATCTCTTACAAATTTACGTCTATTCATGATGAAAGATGTTTTCATCTCGTAAATATCTAATTTCACATTTTTCATATAACTTTACGGCATTCAAATGACTAACTCTTCCATAACTACACCATCTTTCATCATAACTCTCTCTCTGTTCTTTATTCTTAATACGTTATTCATTTTAAATAGTGGTTTATTGTTCAAAATATTTAATGCGACTCTCACACAATGTATAAAATTTGGTTCTGTCTTTGTATATTGAAATTGCATCTTGTGCTCCTCGTTTCTACAAATATAGAATACATGAACTTTATTTTTGTATTTATTTTTATACCTTTAAAATAAATTTTGTTACAATTTTTAATTGTCATCTACCTAACATTATAATGTTACGCCGTTGCGGTTATGCAACTCATGATACATTTTTCTATACGTACACTTACTACTAATAAATTATTTACTTATTCTATTACATAATTATTTATTTATCTTACAATGCCTGACCAATGTAGGGATCACGGCAATATGTCACAAATCATGCATTCTATATGGAATTATTAAGACAATATAAGTATTTAGGTTGAATTTGGAGTAATTTTTAATAAAAAAAAATTCAAAATTGAGACTGGAAGTCACACCGCCACTCACGCGTTTACTAATGAGGTAATGGTATTTGAAACTTAATTAGAAATAAGTTTTATATAGAAATTTGGGAAGGCATATACGTATAAGAAAGTCGTATGGTGCCCACATCTTATTTTTCTTTTATGGACTGTGTTGGATTAGAAAATAAAAAATTTCATGTTCTCACAAATAGTATTCTAAATCTGAAATTGAAAAATTTCTTTTTTACTAACCGCCTGTAAAATGACATTTGGCGCATGCATCGCTCTTGCTGGTCGAGCGATGCATGCGGTCGAGGGACTATAAAAATTAAAAAAGATACTGGCTCTTTGGAACATTTAAAAAAAAATCGAACTTGATTTTAATAAAATTTGGTCTATAAAGTACTACTTTCCTCGACTATTCTCCACTAAAAGTTGGGAAAATAGGAGTAATAATTAAAAATTCTTCCAATAAATTTGTGGCGTCATGTATTTGACTATTTCTCAAGTAACTTTGAAATTGACAGATAATTTAATCAACCCAAAAACCGATGAATTCCAATCACTATAAGTATAAGAATAAAAACGTCATAAGCAAGAATATAATAACTTAAACTAACTTTAAATGTGAGTAAGAGGTACGTACAGGAAATGCTTAAATTAATTAGGTAATCTATTTTAGGTTAGGTATGATACTAATCACTTTAGTCAATAATATTTTTTTAATTTATGCTCGTACAAAAAATATTGTACAAACCACTTGCATGAAGATATCTTCCACGCATTCGTGCAATTAAAAGCACTCGCTTCTCTTCGGTCACTCGTGCGCTCAGGCTGGAAAATAGCTTCCCGCACTTGGTTCGTAAATAACTATTGTGTATTTGGCAAAATTTCACTCATCGGGAAAAAATTAAAATTGTTCGGTAAAATTGCTGTAATGTTTTTGCGTGTCACACGTACAGAATTCCATTTTATATAAATTAATCATATTATGGTTTCTCCTTATGATAAAAAAAATCATATAGGTTGAGCAAATATAAAGCGCAAAGCTGTACCGATCGATAAAGATTGGAATAGCAGCAATTGTTGATCATGGCATATCTAACAAATTGTATTTTATAAAGACTATCTACTAATGAAGTAGCTAGTTGCCAAAGATTTTATCATAATATAATCAGAACGCATTATTGTCGATTATTTATCTTGAAAATTGATTAACTTCTTTCAAATCCACAGCTGTCAAACTAAATATACAAACGTCATATTGAAAATTTTTTTTCAAAATTTTACAAAAGTATTGCAGAGTTATTCAAAGGGTTTAAATTCAAGATTGTATAACACATCTTCCTCTACATTTTAGTCAATTATAAACTTTTCCTCTTAATAATTGCAACTAATGAATTTTTAAAATTATGTTTCAATTTAATGCTTTTGAGTGGTAGATTCTTTGTTCATAATTAGACGGAATTTTACTTTGGAAAGAAATATAATTCAAATTCAGAAAAAGAGTGCTATATCTTGTATACAGGGTGAGTTTTTTATCTTGAGAAAACGGAATATCTCTACACCACTGCATCAAATCAAAATAAAGATCTTAATAAGATTTATTATAATGTAGGGGACTCACTGAATGGTGCCGAACTCGATCCCCCAAACAACTCACCCCCCCCAGAGTGAGAGGGGGGACAACTAAAATCTTAAATGGGAACACCCATTTTGTATTGCAGATTCGGATTCTACGCCATCAAGTATGTAGTTTTTGTTTGAAACTTTTTTTCGATTCGTAACGGATCAAAGTTGTCCTCCCTCCCACTCGGGGGGGGGGGGGGATCGAATTCGACACCATTCAGTGAGCTCCCCACATTATAACAAATCTTTTTAAGATCTTTTTTTGATTTTTTGCAGTGTTTTAGAGATATTCCGTTGTCTCAAGATAAAAAACTCACCCAGTATATTTGTGTGTGTACTAAATTTTTTTTGTTATACGAATTTATTTGAAGGTATATAAATTAAATGACTTATACGTCATAAAATATGCAACACCTATAAAATACCGTGAAATTTATTGTTCGCGACATATATTTTCACCAGATTTTCCTCACAAGAAATATAACACATAAAAGCGTCACCGGTTATTCGACCTTTATGAATAAGTATTACTTTTAAAAGTGCAAAAAAATTAAATGCCCTCGAAAAATTAGTGTCATATTTTATCCACCCAGAACGATTACATTTGCATAAATATTGCAAATAAATTGACCATCTACCCTTGATGATTCTAAATATTCCGGAAAATATCTAAAGTGTTACCTCGTTAACCTAGGATACTCCGGAAGGACCAATTAAGAACAGGTAGCAGGGGTGCACGCTGCTGAAGCTAGATTATGAGTAAGAGCTTTCTCGGGCCCTAACGCCAATATCTTATAATGGCAAAAAACGAGAATCTTTGTAAGTTTTTGCGAATATTTAGGGTTAAGTGCCTTTTTGTGGTGCGTCGAAATGACTGGAAATTTTTAGAGGGTCTCATTTTCTACGCAGAAATTCCTCGAAACGATTTAATTTGGTTTTATGAAAGTTTATGTGTGACATTTATAGTGCATTAATTTGTTACAAAAATGGAATTTTTTCATTTTTTAAGGACGTAGAGCAGGTGTGTGCGAGAATATTATACTTTTTCGCCTTCTATTATTACTGACAAGTTTTTACGTCGTAGGTTATGTTGTTAAAAATAATTCAGTGTTACTAGAACTAACTTACACATTGCTTAATTGAATATACTTATGAAATTAATAATAAAAATAATGATAATTATACATTATTAATTCATGCATGCGGTTATATAAGTTAGATAATCATAGTGAAGTCAAAAGGTAACACCTTCTGTTGTGCCTGAATCTGTCTAATCGATGGTGTGTATCAAATATTACAACAAAAATATATAATAATCAATAGTTTGACCGCTATGCTATCGTACAAGCATACCAACAAAAAGACAATATAACACTTACTAGTAATTATCTCAAAAGACAAACCTAAATAACTCAAAATACAAAACCACCCAGTAAATTTTTTCTCCGAACATTATTGCTATGGACGTAAGTGCGACAGCTAATTTTATTTCGTAAATACAGTGGCTTAAAAGTAGTAATAATTTTGTAGGCGAAAGAAGCCAAATAAAAAAGTTTACAATTTTCTATGATGGCCCAGCCAACCTCTGATAGCATATAGTTTAGAAAAACTCACTGTTGCCTTCCAATACTGAACATAGCTCGGAAACATGAATTTTTATCAGTTATTTATTGTTTTTTTTACTAGCACACCCCTAGAGAATATTAGTTTTATAAAAGCGTTAACTCAAAAAAATAACTATTGTAGCGTTCGATACTAAACATTTTTTTTATCGTAGAAGCTAGTAGGAGGGAGCAGTATGATTTAATTTTTGACTTTTTTAATTAGACATTATTTTTTCGAAATACAATACAATAAAAAACGTCATCAAATTCTGTTAAACAGGAGTTTGTTTACCGATTTATGTCCCTATAATAAAAATTTCGTGCATACGTTTAAGGCTGGCGTTTAGTTTTCAGTTTGGTGGTGATGAAGAATATAATGTGGGGGGGTAGGATTAGGTGTCGGTAATGTGGCGGTTCATGTTGGCAAATAGTCGAACTTAATTGAGGATGAGAGATGAAGCAATAGAAATGTAGATTGCTATTACAGCAACAAATTTATATCTGGGGCTTTTAAATGAACTCAAACATAGACAGACAAAAAACTAACACGCACAAAAAATTATTAAAGAAACGCTTTCAACACGTTTTTGTCTACATAGTATTTTAAATTTATGCCAGTATTTATTACGAACCTGACTATATAGAAATAATCTCAACAGTCAAGCATCAATAAATACAAGCATTCATTTATAGCAATTTATAAAATTTCAAGTAGGTACACCTTATAAAATAAATAGGAATAAAACAATTTATGTTTGGAAAAAATATTTTTTGAAGTAATAATAATAACAATATTTAGTAATTCATGTGACTATAAACATGGTAAAGAACAAGTCAGTTTGAAGTATTCTTTCTCGCTTAATTTGTAATGTGTTTAATGAATTTTGGAATTAAGACATGGGTCATTGTAAAAAGAATGATGGACAATGCCATCAAGCTTCTATTGCCGCACAAAAACTGTTAAAAAGTAATGAAAATAAAATATTTATAAGTGACATTTTGTGTGATGTGTTACAAAGGGTAGAAAAAGTAGAACAGTCGACCATAGACTGCAGTTTTATTCTAAACATTGTGTAATGAATGACAAAAGAAATAATGTATAACATCACGCAGTTATTGAATAGCATTCGTATGGTGATGCAACATCTGGTTTCGTCGAGAAAACGGACAGCAAAAAAGTCGATTTTAATGTTAAATTCCTTTCTTCTATTTACCTACCTTATATTTCGTGAGATTAATAAAGTACGGAGAATTTACTGGATTTGAACTACAATATAAACAAATAAAAAAGTATTTTGTATTTTATAGATCACCACCCACTTGTTAGCCAATTATATAAATAAAATTAAAAACTTTTTAAAAATACAAAATTTCAATAGTGCGCGTGGGTGATGAGTCATCGGCCGCTCGTGTCCGGTCTCTGAACATATGAACTAAAACATACAGCTTATATTGTGATTTACGTAACTTTAACTGTGTGTTTAGGAGATATGATTCAGAATGTAACCAGAAAAGATCAATAGGTATTAATTACTTACGTTTATATTTTAGTCCACAATTAATTTTCATAGTAAATCTGTTTAATTATAGGTTGTCTATAGGTGACACTGGGTGACACTAGTGTTTTTGGCAAAAATCAACTGCGCTTCTGTACTTAACATTATTCATATTTTATTATCTTCTTAAATAATATTGGAGATGCGCAACATTCAGAAGTGAAAGTAATTATTTTAGTTGTTAAACGTACCTAAATATATTTTACCGAACTGAAGTAAGTTTGCCAAAATAAGGTTTTGATTTTCCATATTATCCAAAGATGACATATCAACTATTATATTCTTTTAATAGACTTACCTAATATTTCACTATTAATGACAACATAAAGAATTTTTGGTATAAACCACCGAAAAAGAAGCTATCTACCTGACGAAATGGTTGAACATGCAGAACACATAATTTAAGCCTATTGTGCCATATTTTTATATGGTCTACCAAATCTAGTACCTTCAAGAGATATCTAAAACGTAGAATATTAACTTTCTGTGATAGAAACACCACCGATGTAATATCCTTGAAGAATATACATATAGCCCAGTCAAACTATACCAAAAAATCTCGCATGGTTACATTAATTAGGGTACCTTTGATATTTTGATATGGTGTATGGATTGGTACACTGTTGCAAAGTCCCAAGTTTTCTTATTTTCCCCACTACCGCAGACGCCGCCATCTTGAAGAAACCGCTAAATTTTTTAGCCTCTTTTTACAAAATATCTCCTAAAGTATTAGTTTGAGCAAAAAAGCCGTTTACGTTCTTATTAAACTAGAGAAAATTTTCTACAATTTAATACAAAAACGGAATATTTAGCTTCATTACTTCCCGAGATAGACCTCTTTGAAATTAGAGAATTTTTTTTTAAAAATGTCAAAATAAAGATTTATAATCGGTTTTTGCTCGATAGTAAGTAAATGGTGTATTCTCCGCTAAAGTCTGACATAGCATTTATAGTAGAGGTAGGTAGCTAAAGTTTAAGACCAAACTGATTCTTCTAGGTCGTTTAGACTATGATACTCTCTTTTGAATATTTTTGTAGTCTTTTAGGAAGACACGTTACGCAATAACTTAATACTGACAAAATCAATGTATCTATTTATTAAAAACAAAAAAAAGTTCATTTATTGCTAAGTTTGTATATCTCATATATTCAATAGGTCTGTGAATTATATATCAATAAATTTGTAAGTAAATAAATAATTGATAAATAATTATAAATAAATTATATACTACATAAGTTTCATCAACAAAAGTGTCAGATATACCACAACTTTACATTATAAGAACCAAATGGTGATATTTTGTTATATAAGACAAAATGTGTCTGGACGACAAGCCACATTTGGAGCTTCGGAACTTTAGCTATTTACCTCTGCTATAAATGCAGTGTCAAACTTTAGCGTAGGATTCACTATACCGTGTGGCCGCCGTTCATAGCGCGATGCATGTATTAGTAACTACTGGTCGACTATAAATGGGCGTGCCAACTTGAATTGCCACACAGACAGCGGGCGTATAAGTTATACGTATAAATGTATTCGTAGGCAAATCAAGTGAAAAGCAGTGTAATAGGTATTGCGTTCCCGTTGTAACTAATTATTTGTAGTTGTTTGAAGCATCAGATAATCACTGATAATATGTCAGTGAAGTAACTCATCACAGCTTCATAAACAACATAAAAGAGCAAAAATAAATAATAAATAACTCCTAGACTTTAAAATAAAAAAAACTTCTTAACTAAAATAATATTTTTCAACAAATATTATAATCTAAAAACTCAACTATAATAAAATACTGAAACATAAAATATTTACTTCTTAAAACAGAATTGTAATTCAACATTGCAATTAACCTGTAATTAGCTAAAAAAAAATGTTATTCTTAAGCAATAATAAAACTCGAACTGACGCCCATATGTGGAAGCGACTGCCCGACTACACCGTATAAATGTAGATTTTTTGGACAAATACGAGTGCATCATAGGCATATGCGAAATACTAGCTCTGTTGTAATCCAGTATAACACTGCGTTCACTTGTTTACCGTTCTAATACACAGACATCTCTATCTGTTTCGCTTACTCTACAGGTATCGCGATAATGCAGACGCACGCGGTCTTATGGTATACATACTTACTATCGAGCAAAAACCAACTAAAAATCTTTGATTTTTACATTTTTAAGAAAAAATCTCTAAATTCAAAGAGGTCTATCTCGGGAAGTATTGGAATACTTTGGAAGATATTTTGTAAAAACTGGTATAGTGCAAAAATTTAGCGGTTTTTTCAGATGGCGGCTCATAAGCCAAAAAGTTTTCAAAAAAGCTTGTTATATTTATCGTGTATAGGTATTATATTTAATCCTTTCTACCAATTATCAATCGGAATCATAGCAATTTAGACGTATAAATATTATTAGTAGGAATAATATAGATTTTGTTATGCTCTGCAACAGTAAATCTTGCAGCTTCTTTGTTTGTGTGTACGTGTATAATATAAAAATTACTTTCGTAAGTTATTGATGTAATTTAAGCTATTGTACATTTACATATTTCAAATAGACTCTTATTAATAAATACATAGGTACATATTTTTTAATTATTTAATCATACACTATGAATAAATGAATTAGTATTTATTTAGAGAAATGTACACAATGATAATTTGCGTTAAGCACCGGTAAATCTCAAAATTTATTGAATAAGTAAAAAATGTACCTATATATATTTATAGGTATCAAAATGCCTTTGTAGTCCCGTCGCAGAATTCAATAAATTTGTGCATCAAGAATTATTTAATTTTCTGAAGTAGACTAAATAAAATATACCTAGAGTTGGTATACCATCTTCTAGTTTATCCATGTTTATGTGATTGTTTGGATATTATATTCTGATAATAGTACGAGCAGAAGCATTGTTTAAGTCTTCGAGATTATCAAGATATAAGCTGTACCACTGCAGATTTTACTTATTTCAGTACAATACAATACACATGTAATCGTAATTAGATAACATTATAAGAAGTTAATTATATCATATATTAAATCAAGAAAGGTTTTCTCTTTTCGTCCAGTTATCACAACACACATATTTCAAATAATGTCAAACTTTCAAAAATTGCTATAAATATACATCGCTCGAAAGTAAACAATGTGTAAGATTATTATACCTATAGCAAATTTATTATCGTTTTTGTTCTTTATAGGTATATATTTTATATTACATTCCGCAAAGTGTTAAACTGTTGAATATATAATAATAATAATATATAACTGTTTTTATTATTAGACGAAGTATTGTGAGCAATTGTACTTTTGCGTAAATAAAAGTAACTATCCTGACATTTTTAATTAATAATAGGTACATATATACGCCCAATTTCCAGTGCCCCCTAATGCCCAGAAGCTACACTAATATTCAAGTTCCTGGCGTGATAATTCTGCATCTTGACGGTTTTTCTCCACACTATAGTTGAATTGTAACCCTAATTTCATATAATGTCCACGCATTTTTATTTTGGATACCATTTACAAACGAAGATATTATTTTCGTTGCAGTATTTTTTGTTACAATGCAAACTAATTTTTTGAGGTCAAGGGGGGTGCAAGAATGCTATACTTTATTTGAAAATTACAGATAAAAAATATTTATTTTTACCTCTAAAAGGGGTATTTTATTCACAGTATATAGTGTAAAAACAGCCCAATTAGACATTTAAAAACCCCCTACGACCTCGAATCAAGTTTCCCTAACATAACTGTGTACTTTTTATAACAATTAAATTAATAGTTTCCATTTCTTATCAAAAAAATGTGAGCATGTTTTCAACGTGAATATTGTCCGGTGCAGCGTACCGAGACGCCAGCCTTAAACTTATGTACGGAAATGCATGAGCTTAATATTTATGAGTAAATTTATACGTATTGAATGCAACAGAAATTCTTATTGTCATACATAACGCTTGCTTAAGGAAATGGCAATCAGTGATGGTGTAAAAATGGGACATTTCATTTTCAAACCTAATGTGTCCTGCAATAAGCACACACGTGAAGGATTACCTCAGGTGTTATCGTTAAAGGAAAATCATCATGGTTTACTTTATAATGATGGATATATATCCTACTCCAAAATAGGGAAGATTTTGAATAGACTTGTTTCCTACAACGATCGTACTTATGTTAATGGTCATCAGAAAAAAATGTTTTTAAAAAATCACTTACCTAATTCTATAATAATTAATTTAGAGTGTGATGAAAATAGTATTAAGTTAGATAAGACTAATTCCACTTGCATGTTTCATACTAAGGGCTATTGTATTTGCGCATTACAAAATGTTAAACTGCAAGAGGATTTTCTCAAAATACTTTAGCATATTTAATTGTATGTCTTGTTATATAAAAAATAAATTTTGTCTAAAAAACTAGTTTTTTATTTCAAAACCTTACATCCTTGTTTATCACTTATGGAACACAGGGTATATTAATATTTAATGTCATGAGGAAGCAGGCTGTATATTTAATTTTAATTTTATCTGGAGGTGGCCATCTTGTTTTATAACTTTGGAGCACGTCACAGAGTACCATGCTGTATATACAGGGTGTCTCTAAAAGGTGCGGAAAAAACGCTACCACACATTTCTGAGGGCGATCTAACCCAACTTACCTCAGTCCAAAAGTGGATGCACCATTGCATTGAATTGCCACAAGAATAACACCAAAATTACAGAAGCATATGTGTCAATATACGGAATGAATTTTTTATATCCAGATTACTCATAAACGGCTGCTCCAATCAACTCCTACCAGGTATACCTTTTCTAGGTAAAACACATTGGAGAATAAGAATTTTTATTTAAAAGTTAAATACAGTGTGTCTCAAAAAAGTTATTACGTTTTAAATGGATTCAATATGCCGCAGGTGGCGCCCTCTACATTTTGCAATGAAAATGAGAGCAGATTTAAATTTTTTACCCCACGAAACCCCCCCTACCCAAATATTGTGACAATATACCAATTATTACAGAAATTATTTATAAAAAACTAAAACCAAATTGAACTTTTGACACTCTGTATCTCCGAAAGCATCCACTTTTGGACTGAGGTAAGTTGGGTTAGATCGTCATATTTTGCCCTCAGAAATGTGTGGTAGCGTTTTTTCCGCACCTTTTAGAGACACCCCAGTATATGTATTAAATTCAAATTTTATATTTTGGCGGCCATATTGGTTCCTAACTTTTGAAACACCCTGTATGGTTGATACGTCACAAAGTACCAGCTGTATATGTATTTAAATTTTACATTTTGGCGGCCATCTTGGTTCCTAAATTTTGAAACACCCTGTATAGTTGATACGTCACAAAGTACCATGCTGTATAGGTATTTATTTGAGCGCCACCACCAGCGCCATCTCTAAAACCTTGGTCGCGACTTTATATGCAACATCAAGCAGCAGGACTTCCCTGTATTTATCGAATCTCGTTAAATTTCTCTTTTTTGGTTTTAGTACTATTCGTCCTAGATTCCATTCTTTGGGCATTCTTTCGTGTTCAATTAACTAATGTAATTTATTTCTAAACTCTATTTCTCCATTCTGTATCATCTACCCACCGATATTATCACGACCCGTGGTTATTTTACCAGTTATCAATTTCTTCACATCACTCTCCTCTTGTCCAATAATCCAAATATTAATCAATTTTATCCTATTCTTTCCACTATTACTTTTCTATTTGTGATAGGTGATAAAAGACATGTTTTGTATTTATTCTTGAAATTAAAACATTTTAACACAGGGTGATCTATGTTATTATTTTAATTATAATTTCATGCAAATATTGCAAATATTACAGCGGTGCATAAACTTGACACGAATAGTTTTATTTTTAAAATACATAATTGGCTGCTCGCATTTTGTAATACATTAACATCTAATACGTTGTCTAATTGCTCCAATTTAATTTAATTATTCCGAGCAGCATGTACATATATACTTTTAATGCACTGTTTCGAGCTGAATGGAATAATAATTCTTGAACATCATTAGTAATGCAACCATTATCTAACGAGCAAATCTTACACAATGCAGGGAGTATAGGTCGTTAGAATCATTTGATATTTTAAAATTCGTTCGTGTAATAATGATAAGTAGTATTTGTTCGAGTTTCACAATAAAAGAAAAACTTGTGTAACCAAAGAAAAGAAAATCATGGAAATATCAAGTAAAATAGTAATGCAGACTCCTGGCTCAATGTATCTTAAAAAATAAATATTCAAAAAGAAAAATTTTTTTCTGAAAAATTTGAAACAAAACTCAATAGCAGTAGAAATTCTAGGATCAAAAAAATTTAAGCATGATAGGACGAATAGTGAATCAATAGTTTCAATTACATAACATTAAGTTTTTGAGTTTCAGGACTTTATTACATTACCACTACAATATTATATATTCCACACTGTAGCTTCATCAGGAGGATGAATACTAAGTTTAACAAAAAGTTTGAATTTCTCATATACAACATGAAAAAGGATTTACAAACTTAACGACAGAGGGTAGGAGTTTCATACATCTGTTTGGCTATTCAGAACTGTGCCTGTTTTATTATACCTATCTATTAATTTCCATGGACTCTAGTATATCAAATTTTTGAAGTTTTACTTGAATATAAAGTACACTAAATTATTATTAATTATTCTGTTTTAAGCAATAGTTTACAAATGTCTAATCGAATTTTTTATCTAGGTAGCTTCTATAATAGAGATTTCACATATTGGTGTGCCGCTTAGTTAGGTAAAATAGTAATATACTAAGTAGGACATATAAAAATAGCAAGGCTTGATCTTTTGTCAAAGGGAAACAAGCCAATAAAGGACCCTACATCATATAGTCTCATTTGTCTCTTAGATGTAGATGGAAAACTCTCGCAGTTGCTGCTAAGAAGAATTAAGGAAGAATTAGTCTGCACATGAAAGCTATTGAAAAGAAAATATGGCTTTAGGGAAGACCGACAGAGACTCGATTCCATCAAGGAGGTGCAAAAAATTTCCAGCGATGCACTAGTTTACGCACATCAACACCAAAGGCTGTACGCTATGATTCCGATGGACGCCCAGAACGCTTTTAATAGCGCATCGTTTTAAATAATACTAGAAAAAGTCTTCCTCTTCTTCTTCTTCTTCTTTTCCTCTTCTTCTTCTTCTTCTTCTTTCTTCCTGTTTTAGACCAATTGGTGTGTTGATTTCTAAATTCGTAGCTATGGTTTGTCCTGTGATATTGATTTCCATCTGTCTTTCCATCTCTTATGTGGCCTTCCCGGTGCTCGATCCCCAGTCGGCTTTCCCTCTGGTGCTACGCGTGGCAATCTGCTCTCGTCCATTCTCCTAACATGATCGTACCATCGTCTCCTTCTTTGTCTCCCCCATCTCACCACGTCCACTATCCCGCACTGTTCTCTGATATCTGTGTTTCTTATACGGTCTTTTCTAGGGTTGCGAAAGATAGTTCGTAGTGTTTTCATTTCAGCAACTCTTAGCATGTTCTTGGGTTTGCTTGTTTCTTCGCGCGTTTCTTTACCGTAAGTCATGACGGGCCTTATACAGGTTCTGTAGATTGTTATCTTGCTGTCTGTTCGCATGTAATTGATTCGATCAAACTGTCTCTTGATGCTGAATAATTGCTATACTGAATTGTTTCATATGAGAACTAGGTAAAAGATTTGATTAATTAAACATTTAGCAATTAGCAACGGTACTGGATGCAAGAACAGAGTAATTCGCCCAGTAGCACAGTCTGCATCCAGTGATCCCAGGGTCGTTCAATATTTATTATTGTAATTGAATTTATACCACTAATAATTGAATTAACAAAGAGTGAATAAATGCGTATATTTAATTTAATGACAAAACTCACCTACCTTAATCTTAAGTCTTACAATTCCTCAATCAGAAGTTCCTCAGGTAACCGGTGTTGATTCTTTTAGATGGCTAATTGTTTACATGAATGATCTTGTGATTATGCATGAAGTTATTATTGGACGCCACCTATTTTGACTTTAATTGGCTGCTCGCATTTTGTAATACATTAACATCTAATACGTTGTCTAATTGCTCCAATTTAATTTAATTATTCCGAGCAGCATGTACATATATACTTTTAATGCACTGTTTCGAGCTGAATGGAATAATAATTCTTGAACATCATTAGTAATGCAACCATTATCTAACGAGCAAATCTTACACAATGCAGGGAGTATAGGTCGTTAGAATCATTTGATATTTTAAAATTCGTTCGTGTAATAATGATAAGTAGTATTTGTTCGAGTTTCACAATAAAAGAAAAACTTGTGTAACCAAAGAAAAGAAAACCATGGAAATATCAAGTAAAATAGTAATGCAGACTCCTGGCTCAATGTATCTTAAAAAATAAATATTCAAAAAGAAAAATTTTTTTCTGAAAAATTTGAAACAAAACTCAATAGCAGTAGAAATTCTAGGATCAAAAAAATTTAAGCATGATAGGACGAATAGTGAATCAATAGTTTCAATTACATAACATTAAGTTTTTGAGTTTCAGGACTTTATTACATTACCACTACAATATTATATATTCCACACTGTAGCTTCATCAGGAGGATGAATACTAAGTTTAACAAAAAGTTTGAATTTCTCATATACAACATGAAAAAGGATTTACAAACTTAACGACAGAGGGTAGGAGTTTCATACATCTGTTTGGCTATTCAGAACTGTGCCTGTTTTATTATACCTATCTATTAATTTCCATGGACTCTAGTATATCAAATTTTTGAAGTTTTACTTGAATATAAAGTACACTAAATTATTATTAATTATTCTGTTTTAAGCAATAGTTTACAAATGTCTAATCGAATTTTTTATCTAGGTAGCTTCTATAATAGAGATTTCACATATTGGTGTGCCGCTTAGTTAGGTAAAATAGTAATATACTAAGTAGGACATATAAAAATAGCAAGGCTTGATCTTTTGTCAAAGGGAAACAAGCCAATAAAGGACCCTACATCATATAGTCTCATTTGTCTCTTAGATGTAGATGGAAAACTCTCGCAGTTGCTGCTAAGAAGAATTAAGGAAGAATTAGTCTGCACATGAAAGCTATTGAAAAGAAAATATGGCTTTAGGGAAGACCGACAGAGACTCGATTCCATCAAGGAGGTGCAAAAAATTTCCAGCGATGCACTAGTTTACGCACATCAACACCAAAGGCTGTACGCTATGATTCCGATGGACGCCCAGAACGCTTTTAATAGCGCATCGTTTTAAATAATACTAGAAAAAGTCTTCCTCTTCTTCTTCTTCTTCTTTTCCTCTTCTTCTTCTTCTTCTTCTTTCTTCCTGTTTTAGACCAATTGGTGTGTTGATTTCTAAATTCGTAGCTATGGTTTGTCCTGTGATATTGATTTCCATCTGTCTTTCCATCTCTTATGTGGCCTTCCCGGTGCTCGATCCCCAGTCGGCTTTCCCTCTGGTGCTACGCGTGGCAATCTGCTCTCGTCCATTCTCCTAACATGATCGTACCATCGTCTCCTTCTTTGTCTCCCCCATCTCACCACGTCCACTATCCCGCACTGTTCTCTGATATCTGTGTTTCTTATACGGTCTTTTCTAGGGTTGCGAAAGATAGTTCGTAGTGTTTTCATTTCAGCAACTCTTAGCATGTTCTTGGGTTTGCTTGTTTCTTCGCGCGTTTCTTTACCGTAAGTCATGACGGGCCTTATACAGGTTCTGTAGATTGTTATCTTGCTGTCTGTTCGCATGTAATTGATTCGATCAAACTGTCTCTTGATGCTGAATAATTGCTATACTGAATTGTTTCATATGAGAACTAGGTAAAAGATTTGATTAATTAAACATTTAGCAATTAGCAACGGTACTGGATGCAAGAACAGAGTAATTCGCCCAGTAGCACAGTCTGCATCCAGTGATCCCAGGGTCGTTCAATATTTATTATTGTAATTGAATTTATACCACTAATAATTGAATTAACAAAGAGTGAATAAATGCGTATATTTAATTTAATGACAAAACTCACCTACCTTAATCTTAAGTCTTACAATTCCTCAATCAGAAGTTCCTCAGGTAACCGGTGTTGATTCTTTTAGATGGCTAATTGTTTACATGAATGATCTTGTGATTATGCATGAAGTTATTATTGGACGCCACCTATTTTGACTTGAATCGTTATTTTTTTTAATTTTATTTATTATCACTAGAATTAGCACATCGTGGCTCCAGGTATATTAGTGAATTAAAATAGGAAACAGTCACTGAGCTTTCGAGTCGCCTCAAGGAACGAGGATTAATTAATTTAAAACAAGTGTCGTAAACTTAACAATATTTATTATCTAAGACAATTTAAAGCAAAGTACAATAAACATTTAACACCAATACATTGATGTTTCACTTCCACATTTTACATTAGATTAAACAATCCCTAATTTAATACTCTGGCCAGATAAAATAAATTGTGGTTACACAAAGATGAACACAAATAACATATGACAATATCTTGGTTGCAAATACAAATGGTAAATTAAAATCGGATATTAACTCTTGAACAAAATGCAACAACTAATGTATGAATGAATTTGACAAAGTGAATAATTCGTACTGGAACTTTTAAAAGATTAACTTAAAGTTACGATAACATAGGCAACAGTACAAAGATTCTAACAATGAACTCGAAATTTCAGATTAATACTATTGTTTACAGTAGTGTAATGATTCCAACAACAACGTGAACAGAAAGATACAGATTAATCCTATTTTAACTGTTATCCGACGGACTAAATATTAGTTTTATGGTTACCAAACCCGAAGGAATGGCCTTAGGTTTTATTCTACCGACGGTAAAATAATCTTTAAGCGCTCTGAGACATAATTGATGCTTAATTACCTTGAAGTGTGCGGAGACGCTAATAATCGTTGTTGGTGAATGTGCGACGGGTCGATGACTTTCCCCCGAGAACGTGATGGATTTCTTCGGTAGTTTGACGGGAAAGAGAATCCAACGGGTCAGTATCCAGATTGCTTTAAATTCCCTTAAGGTGAATTATCGTGATCTGCCGAATCTTCTTTCAGACTGGACTAATGATCGTTTGATAATTTTAAACTCACTATGCACGTTAAATCGTCACTTGACTAGCTTTAACACTGCTATAATACGTACACTGTGATAGCAATCTTGAAGTTACTACTGGATTATGCGTCAAACATCTAGTGGTAGTCACCGACCGTCAATGGTCTATATTTAAAATTACTTCGAGATGTCGACTGTCACTTGGCGGATAACAAAAATTAATAATCAATTTTTAAGCGATCTTGCCTTTTTATGCGTACTGTTGGAGAGGGGTGAAACACGCCTGTTTTTGGATTCTAGAAGGTTCTCGACTTCTCCAAGAAGGAATTTTTGCACACGACGCATACGATGTAATAGAAGTATTCAACTTTGTTCCCAGGGTATTGTTAAATAAAGGGCTATTGATAAACCCGAGCACACGTGCGGCGCCAAAATTTAGTTGTCGTCATGTCATACAAAAGGGTATTTAAGAAAACTTGTTGTACGTGACTCTAATATTTGCTTTATAAGAAGAATTTTACTTTAGATTATAAATGTTGTTATTCAGATGTTATTTTTAAGAAATGTTAGATGTAGAAGTTATTTTAACAGAAATTGATACGTAGTTGAAAAAATATAAAGAACTGTTTATTCAAGAAGGTTAAACAAGCTTAGCTGTAGAATTGTAATACATATTTAAGTTTTGAATATATTTTGCGTATTGAAAATAATAAATAGTATACAGTATGAGCCAAAAGAATGATATTATAATTAATTTGGAATTCTTAAGTAATTTAATAATTGCTAGGTTAAGTAAACAGATATTATTTAATATTTTGAAATTAAATTAGTCAGAAGTGCCAAAAGCACGCAACACTCTCTTAAACATCCTGATAGAGATGTCGCTTTATTAATCACACGTTTGCATCGGATTGGTTCTTTAGCGATTGTCATGGCTTTTGTTTTGTCGGTGGATATATTCAAGTTCAGCTGTTAGCTTGTTTGATAAGATTTAAAGAGCTGCCTTTGCAGATCGTATTCTGTTTCCGCTAGGATTGCTGCATCGTCCGCGTAGCACACCATACTGACTCTGTTCCTGCTCATTCTATAGCCCAAATTCAACGACGCGACCTCCCACATAATTTCGTCCATTAATAAGTTAAACAAGAATGGGCCAGGCTGTCCACCGGTCTGATTCCGCCTGGCGTTGGGATATTGACAGTTGTGTGATCGCCTGCTTTAATTTCCAGATTTTGTGATTATCTTTTTTGTTACTAAACCAACATATTATAACGAAACAAGTCCAAAAAAAAAAAAGTAAACATCGGCGCGGCGACGATAAAAACACACTCGTAAACAAGTAATAAATTATCTGCAACTCCCGAACGTATCGAGAAGAGAGCTAGAGTCTGTTCGTACGTTTCTAGACTTGTTGCATGTTGATATAAGATCAGCTGGGTGCCTGGGTAATTCATTCAGTAGTATTCGGACAGTTCAAAATAAACATAAATATAGTAAATGGTGCAGTGTTATTACAGTTCTAGAAATACATAAATATTACAGACATAAATAGTAGTGATAGAAATAAATACGAGTATTAATTTATTTGTAGTAGTTTTAACTGCCATACATTTATTTTATATTTTTATATTGTGATTAGTTTTAAGTGTGTAAATATACAGACTGTTTCAAAACAATTGCACGAGTTGTTTATTTCGACCCTGAAAACGCTTCAATATATTGTTAATATGAGTTGTTGGTGTATAAATATAGAATTTTTTAATAACTTAACCTCAGCGTCACCTATCGCCATTAAAAAGTTATTGCATAACGTACATACGCACCAACAATTATATGTATAAATATATGACTACAGAAAAAGAGCAAATATCTATATCATTTTTAAAATAATCAAAAAATCATTTTTTTATTCTTCAAGGATTTATTAATCGAATTGTTAATCACAGGAATTTAAATTTAAATATTCTGTCAAATAACAGTAATCGCAGTTAATTAATTAATTGCAAACGATAGGTTAACCAAGAATATAAAATCACTTTCTTATGGCATTAACTAATACAGAATATGTTCCAAAATATTTACATTATTTCTGACAATTTGACTAATTTTGTCTGAATGTTACATCTACTTTTCTACTAGGGAGTTTTTTTTTCAATTACTGCCTGGATGTTAATTAAATTTGCACATGAATATAAAGGATAGTATAAACAAAACATTATTAAATTCCAGTATAATTAACTCTATACGTCCATCGTATCTGGTCTAAATCCTTTTTAAAAGAGGCTTGGGAGAAAAAATCCGCGTATCACGAAAGGACAAAGAACACGCACATCTATTACATGATATTATGCTGTGCCTGTGTTCCTAGAAATAGAACACAGGTTCACTTGTAAATCCCTAAGTCGGTTTAAATCTAAAGTCCCAACAGGAGCAAGACGTTTTTGCTGTAGAGCCGGGATTATACTATCGCAACCGTCTATGTAATGCTCACTTTTTGATGATTGTCAGTTTAATGTTGTTTTCGTGATGCCAGTCGTTTTATGTATTAACGTACTCTCACCTAAAGAGGTAAATTGTATTTTGTTGTAATAGGTGCTAGGAATAAGCTTGTAGATTAACTGGGAACGTTATTTAGGACGTATTATGTTACTCTCATTTGGTGCTTCTATTTACGATTAAATTACAACTGCTACAAAATTAAATTGAAATTTTGTGAAACGTTTACACGAGTACATTCGGTGAAATGAAATTGTTATTGCTTGCTAGAATATAATTACTATATGAATGAACGAATCACCGCCTAAGTAGTTTCTCTGCGAGCAAATTAATTAAATTTAAATATTAGTAGTAAAATAATAAATAATTGTAAATATAGTAATAAAAACGTTTGCAACATAATGTGGTATTTTGTATTTTAATTAAATTTAACTAAATTTCACGGAGATGGGCAATTTGAATTTGAACTGTTGACAGATGCTATTGATAAAAGTTTGAATAACTTGAGTTGCGAAAACTATATGGTAGAGTAAATCATGATTTAGTTTTTGTAAAATTTTATTTCATGAAGATACACATTTATCATGATATAGTACTACAAGGGAAGATTTTTATATTACTTATACAACCATGACCAAAACCATTGATCGTTACAAGGTTTTGTTGCCAAGTTGCTGTAATATTTTGATGCTTACTGTGTAAATTTGATCACATCCAAAGAGTTTTACTGTTTTTTATAGCCATAACTAACAAAAAATGAGTAGAGCAGAGCTATAATATAGAAGCGTAATCAAATTCCTGATGGGTAAGGAAATGGAGTCAAAATACGTAAGTTATTTTGAAGCAAGTAGCAACAAAAGTTTTAAGAAAGAAACGTTTTGATTTTAGCAGATCAAAAAATATGAATTTCGTTTATTGCCGCTGAAGTAGTAATATAGGAAGATATTAAATATTTTGCATGAAAATTTAGAAATGATTAGGTTCCAGAACGTTGCATTCCAAAACCCTGTAGGCAACATACTTGTTAAGGAAACTTGATAGATTTAACTGAAGACGAAGAGCTTTTTAACAAAAATGTAACATGTCAATCAAGCCTGGGTGTACTACTGTAATCAACCGACAAAAGAAATATACGTAACAAGTTCACAAGGCATCTCCACAGCTCAAAAGCAAGAACGCAGAATTAATCAGAAAAGCTGATGTCGTCTGTATTTTTGAAATCATCTATACTAATTTTACTATTGAATACATAAAAAAGACTACAATAAGAGGAAAAGTCTTTAAGGACGGAATCAGAAAGTTTAAAATTTTCATACAGCAAAAGAGACCCCGCAATTGTGATCAAAATTTTATATAAAAAGTGTTTGAGGAAAACGACCAAGACAAACTTTACTTAGTAATGAACTCTTTCTTTTCGAAATAAGATTATAAACGTAAATCTAAAGTGTTGTCATTTTTGAAACTTCTGTGATAATTGAATATATGTACAAGAAAATATTATAAGCAACATGGTAAGTTATGCCATCTGTAATGCAAGACATCGCAACTGATATTTTTAAGTTACTAAGTCGTAATCAAAATTCTTCTATATAACATTATATAACTTTTGCAATATCGTCCACAAACGTAAGAAAGTATGTATTTTTAAATAGAAACTTTTTAGTACCTGCCACTGACATTTAAAGTAATATTGCATCATCATAGGAGTTTTTCAAAATTTGTACAATTTTCGATGAGAAATCACCGTTTCCCAAAAATAGTTGGTTTATAGAGAAGTTTGTGCTAATTGGTAGTTCTCGACAACTCTGTATAATTAAAAATATCTTTACATTATAGAGCTCATGATTGTCTAAAATTTTTGTATTAAAAATTTTAACTACATTATTAGATCCATTATAATCTTTATCATCTGCCTGGGACATCCGGTATGCCACTGAATTTCCTCAAACACAGTCTCAGTCATGAATATGCAGCAAAAACGAACTTAAGGGGGCTTACGCAGAGGCGCCGACTCACTGCCGTGAGGTAGAACGTAAAGTGATGGCGCCATATGCGCTAATGTAAATTCCGCCGATGTAAGGTATTCATTAAAATAAAACAAATAGCAGAAAATTTTGTTTTTCTTATTATGTTTTTGCATTAAATTAAATACAAAGAACTGATTAAGGCTTCGTTCGGAGTACTTTCTTATAATTCAAATTATTTACTCCTACATTTCACTCACAAAGTTAGCACAATTGGCACCTCACAGCAGATAGTCGGCACCTCTGCGTAAGCCCCCTTAAGTCGTAAAGCGAACTTGATATAGGTCCAAAATCGCGTTAAAACATCTATCTCTATTGTGTTGCAATAGTATACGTACGTCCATGAAATCATTTTATATTTTGTTTGAACGTGATTGTAAATAGTTGTCCTTTGTCAATAATCAAATTAACTTTTCGAAAGTAACACCTAAAAATAATTAACACATTTAATATTGAATTAAATTCAATAAATTCAATTATGAAAATTAACTTTATCATTCATGCTGTTGTATTAAATGGAAAATAGACCTTCGAAAAAATTTTACCTGATTGTAATTTTAGTCTTTAAACATTTTACGAAAAAACTATTTAAAATCAATATTAATATGATATTTAAAATTAAGAATACATTTAATATGTCACTATTTTACAAGCATTAAAAAAATATAAAGTTCCGGACATAAGTACATTTATTTTGATAAATAAAATGTTTTAAAAAGAAATATTGAAATTTATTCATAATACACTTGGTACAATTATTAAAGTGCTTATATTTCTGAAACGTAATTTGAGATAGTAGATGGATAAGTTTTAAGATAAACGTCGTTAGGAATGCATATAAGCACATAAAAAATAAGGGCAACAGTTTATATGCTTGTATTTAAGCATGAGTATATACCAAAATACTCATGTTTGAATATAAGCATACAAATTGTCAGTAGCTGACGACATTTAATTTTTTTTTTGAAGGAAACTGCTACTTCTAGTCTACCGAATTCACTAGCAATCTTTTGATACCTCTGGAGGAAGATTTTACTTATAAACATGTATTTTGATACATAGATTTAGCCGTTCAGCCCCAATTGCAGCCACACTTCTCACTCAGGCACATGATGACAGGCCAGTTGGCAAAATCCACTTTTTATAATTCAAAACGTAGATATCTAGAAGATTACGATTTAATAATAATAGCAACATTTGATATTGCAATATACTTATACCGAATGGCATCATTAACTTCTACCATTTATTGGAACATTTAACAATTAGCGCAGCTTAAAAGATTTATAGCAGTGAGTTTGAATATTATCAATGTAATTTTAATCAGCTTTAATAGAATACCAATTTAAAAGTAAATATTCTAACATACGATGGTATCAAGGTCATAGTTGGAAATATGTGTGATGGTATTATTATGCATTAATATTTATTATATGAATTAAATATTCAAGCAAGACTTTGGTAGTAGAACAAATGAAAAAAAGCTTCCTTCAGTTTGTAATTTACTAGCAATCATTTCTAAATGGGAAAGCCTGATTCAATTAAATACACCTATAATTCAGATTACTTCAACCCACGATCGTCTGCTCGCCAAATTAACTATCTATTAACTATGTGTGTAAATGTGAAAGAGTTATTTTGCATCTGTAAAGATTCAAGTCACTTTGGTATACAATATGTTCCCGGATCGACTTTAAAAGAGGAAAAAAAAATTTTTTATTTCTCAGAAAATTTCACTCTTGATGGTGCTGTTATAACGGCAATTCATCCAGTTCATTAGTAAGCATTCATATTTGAAAATTTTGCAACATTTTCAAACATGAATTACGGTTTAAATTTTGATCAAAAAAATATGGGCCAATAATTCCATGGTACGACACCGCACACCACACATTAACTCTTTTTAAAATACTGTCTGCGACAAGTAATTCTAAAGTTTGGATCCTTCTCACTCCAGTACCAGCAATGGTGAGACGAAACGACTCCGTTAGTTCAAAAGGTTGATTCATCGGAGAACATAATTCGTTTATGAAAATTTAATCTTCCAAAACTCTGTAGCACATTTCTAAGGAAAAATCCATACGCTTGTCTTCATCACCATTTTCTAAAGTTTGCCTAAATTTCGGTTTAAATGGTAAAATTTTGTTTTTAAATATTCTTTGTAAATGCGATTTACTTATCCCTGTTATTATTGCTCTCCTTCTTAAAGACAACCTTGGAACTTTTCTTGCGGAATGAACGGCGAAAACTGAAGCAGCATCGTCTTCATCGAATAATTCCTTTGACTTCTTAATCTTTAAAACTGAGCCTATTTTAACGAATTTGGTCACCATGTTTTTTGCTCCGGAATTTGAAATGGGAATTTTTGGTTGAATTTTCTACTAACTGGGTAGTACTCTTCCCCAGTTCCATAACATTAAATTAGATAAATTCTTTGTTGTAAAGTCAACATTATAGCATAATGGCAATACATGTGTGGGGGTATTTCTTGATCTTAGTAAGGCCTTTGACTTGGTGGAGCATTGAATCTTGCTGGAAAAATTGAATTGTTACGGTATTAGGGGTTTGGCATTACGGTGGTTTGAGAGTTATTTGACGGACAGGACGCACTGTGTAGAGTTGGAGGGAAACAAATCTAGCTGTCTTACTCTTAAACGGGATGTGCCACAGGGAAGTATACTTGGACCGCTTCTTTACATTATATATGCAAACGATTTAAGAATGGATAGATCCGTTATGTATGCTGATGACACGACGCTATTGGTAAATTCAATTTCTAGACAGATGATCAACTGTAAGATTAGTGGTGCTGTAAGCGTAGTAAATAATTATTATGTGAGCAATGGACCCTTTCTGAATTGTCAGAAATCAAAGTTTATAGAGTTCAAAAGATCAAAGACGGAAAGATACACCTCCCGTTATGTCGCTATAAAGGCCACGACTTTTTTGGGGGCAAGGGTTGACTGCAACTGCAGTTGAACTCAACATATAGGGGAATTATCCAAAAAATTAGGTCATTGTGCTACCTGTTTAATAGAGTAGTGGGAGAGTTGAATCCCTCTTTGATTAAAATGTTTTACTTCTCAAATTTCCACTTACTCATTTATCATTGTACAATTGCTTGGGGAATTTCGGGAGATATGATAAGAGTTTTTAGAATACAAAGACGAGTTATCAGAATTATGAGTGGTCTCAATCGACAAACAAGTTGTAGGGATATATTCATAAGGATGCACATAATGACGCTGCCCTTCATTTACATATTTCAGCTATCGTTATATGCAAAGAAAAATGAAAACAAGTATATTAAATTGAGCAGTTTTCATGCATATAGTACACGTAATAATCTATTATTAGAGAACCAAGGCACAAATGCGCTTTCATTGAGAAAAGTCCGATGTACGTGTCTATAAGAGTCTACAATAAATTACCACATAAATATAAAGTGATGCCATACAGAAGATTTAGAAGTGATATTAAAAAACTTATGCTTTTAAAAGGTTACTACTCTTTGGATGAGTACCTCAATGACTCCTCCATGTAATCAAACTTGTAATTCTAGTATAATACTGTATAATTTATATACTGACGTATCCCATACCGAAAGGTTACCGGGACAAAATGTTTGTACCATTTAATTTGAATATTTATATTTATTGTATAAATTATATGCTGCTTTGATGTATATATGTAACAATGGTTTATCCTATAAAGAAGGTCATCGGTACAAAGAAAGTATTACTGTTGTCGTTGTTATCATTATTTTTTATACCTTTACACTGTTAGTTGCTTATGTTTAACTTTGTGTTCGTATTATTTAATTTTTGTGTTTATGATTGTATTATTTGACTTGTTCTATACCATGTTTATGGTCACATGAACTAATAAATATTATTATTATTATTTAATACTAATCAAATTAGCGAAGATTTAATTTGCAGTTGTAATAACTTATTAGATTTGTCAACTGCTGTCAGTTGTATTTTTCAATGAAATCCGCGTATTAGAGTTACTTCTAAAAATTACGAATAAAAACTTTGAAGAAGAATGATATTATCTCGAGAACCGTTCGAGTTAAATAAAAAGATATTTGTGTTTTGGAGGTTTGAAAACAAGCAGAGTAAATCGTGACGAACGAAATTTTCTGTGAAATCAAAAATAAAAAAAAATTTCCTCTTTCAAAGTTGATCTGGGGACATACTGTATATTTATTATAGTTCACTTAAAGAACTCTTTAAAATATTTGTTAGGCTTCTGCTCAACGATGTGCGAACAGAAAGTTAATATCAGTTGTCGAAGTAATGACCGCAGTATTAAATTTCGACTCTGGGCAATAAATAATGGCATTCGATTCTGGTCTTCATTAATTTTCAAAGAAAGTTTGGGACATCGATATTTTCTTCTGGGTAGTAATATTTTTCCGATAGGCATTACTTAGCGAAGAACTCCGTATCATTAAACCTAATATAATTTTAAAAATCACGGTTATTTTTTTCAGGTTTTATTAACATTGTGGGAAAGTAGGATGTCTTGAGGAAAAATTATTTTTTTCCAAAAATTCAAGTAGTTTTAATCTTACAATGAATAGAGAAAACTTTCTGATACGATCTAGATTATAGAAAAACTATAATACCGATTATAATAACTTTTACTAATATTTAGTAATCAAGCCTTTATAATGCAAATTAATATAATACAGGGTCTATCATATAAATATATTCCAACGTCTTTGACATTAATTTATTAAGCAATAACATTATTACCCTCTATTATATTTATAACAGCCCGTATTATACAGTTTTCTCTGTGTAGTTACACCAATGACAATAAACGAACGTTCAAAAGCTTGACCATATACAAATTGTGAGTAGGAAGAGTAAAAGTATGTTCATTTAGAGATTGGTACTTCCCAAGCTCCCTTTGACTCTTGAAAATCCAACTGCCACCGTAAATGTACTGCAGTGGTAGCACAATTTATAAATTTTAGTAGGTGATTTGAGTAGCTTGAAAAACTTGCATTAAGAGGAGCGTTTACCTATCGAAAACTAAGGCATCGCCGTTTCGCGTTTTTTAAACTTATTTTTTGCAATTAGTACCGTAATCATACCATTTATTTCACTAGTGCTGTAATAGGGTCTATTACAGCACTAGTTGCGTAATAGAAATGGAACATTTAAACAGATTTATTTTAAGTTGGTCACATTGCAACAGAAATGGAGATGTCAATATGACATTTTGTAAGCAAGTTTGAGGTTTTTATATTGAAATTCATTGTAAGATTTGATATTTTTAATTAATCTTTGAAATAGTACAACTATTATAAACATTTATATTAACGTTTGAATTATCTTTCGAAGTGATAGTGATACCGTGTGCAGTAGAAACATTCTGTTGAAAATTATCAAAAATGTGTCAATTTTAAATTAACTTGTCAATTTAAATCTTGTGCCAAACCAAGGTGACAACCGCCACAAAATTTCCCTTGATTATCAAATTTTTCTCATTTTGCTTTTACAAAAAGAGAAATTTTAAAACTAATTGCAAAAAATAGCATAAAAGACACGTTTCATTTGACATTAAAGCACTCATTCAGTTAAGAAACTCGTGGCTACGCCACTCGTTTCTTAAACTCTGAATTCGTACTTTGAAACGTCAAAATGAAACTTGTCCTTTAATATACTATTGTAATTTTAGAATCTCAAATTTGGGTTAGTGATGCAAAATGCATCAATTTATAATGTCAAGGTCAGTTTTTGTACTAATTTATTTTCTTAAAAAAGTTATGTGTCTTAGAAATAACGACAAAAATGCATGAATTTAATTAATGTCTACTAACTAAGGCTGATACACAAAAGAAAAAAACAACCTCCACGCGCCAGCTGCACATTTTATGAACGATATACAAAAAAAAAATTTCTGTAATTATTTTTGAAGATAAAAACATTAAATAGTAAACATTGTCACATACATTTCACACGAGGTGTATCCAAGCTATTGCGTCGTCTATCCTCACTTTACGGTATCTCTACCGGTCCTAGCGGAGACGAAAATCTATCGGAATCGGTCGGCTATTCCATACTTAAGTCAGAGTGACAGTTTGTAATTAAAATGTCATATATACCTATAATATTCGAGTGTTTAATAATATAAGTTATGGGCAAGCGAAAATTGGCTTATTCTAAATCAACAACATCAACAGTTCCGTAAGTACTCATTCTTTATACATTATGTTTACCATCTATATTATTCCTCTATCTATGACGGAATCTATAATAAAACCGAAGCGCTCTGACACAACCGAATATCGTCTACCTCCACCTACTGACACTCCCTTGCGTCTACCCGTCCCGCGAGTAATATAAGTTGCATAAGTTTCTATTTGTTAGTGAACGCCCCTCTTAAGGCTGCAAAACAACGGGAATAAACAGACTTTTATTTAATGCTTGTATTTTTTTTCAAAATTATTGGATTCCACAAATATATCAATAGTATAATAACAAAAATGAGATTAAAATGTACATATCTTCATAAATACCACAACCAACTAACCAATCCATAAATACACCAACTAATTAGTATAAGCAAGCTTGGATGAACGCACATCCACAAAAAGCCGGCATGTGAAAAACCACGTGTTTTAGCGCCCATTTATCTCATTAGAGTAACACGTGTTCTAACGAGCATATTAAACTTGGACCGGCAGTATACCTTTCAACTTGCACGTGTCTATCCTAAATCTTAGTGATATTTTTTGCCCAAGCGACTATACGCTGGATGCATTGATTCGCGGTAGCAAAGCTACTATATAAGGAACTGTGGAATATTTGTTATATATTAGTTGTTGATGAATCACGTTATATACTAACAATTTTTGAATGAAATTTTTCTCCAAGTTCTTTTGTAATTTCAATCTATACCTTAAAATATTTGAAATATTTTATCTATGGCGTGGTGGTAGTGGTAGATGTAGGTACTCTATTTATCAATTAGTTGTACAAGTTTAATAGAGTATGGAGAAAACTAGAAAGAAAACCAATTTCATTTGGTTGAGAGAAGAATCCGTCTGTGATACACTTCATTATTAAGTAAGTAAAGGTCTCGAGAATATCTTGAAACGTGTATCCAGAAGATAGTATCTACTTTATTCATTAAGTTCAAGATTTCAAATAACGCTCCCAATAATACTTTCACTTTAGTCAAATTTATAGTTTACGTAATTTATTTTTATTTATTTATCGTATGGCTATTAGACACATTAAAGTACAGTACAACATAGAATATATACACATAAAGTATGAGACACAATTTAAAAGGCTACAAACGAACATATAATTTATTTATGTAGTCTATCGACTCTGGGGTTGCTATCATGAAATCCTCAGGTCTTCCCCTGTATGATCCTATGGTACATTCTTCTGTGATATGTCTGATGGTTTGCATTTTCCTCAATCGCAGAGAGGAGAAGGTTGCTTGCCCCCTTTGTGTAGAGAGTATGCACATCTGCCATGTTGGGTTCTAATTCTATTATGCGTGGACCATGTTTTACGTGATAGTTCGAAACCCGGCGGCTTGTGTCTGATGCACGGCATATCATTGCTTCGTTGTACGGCCCAATCTTGAGTCCATGCTTCGGTCAGATTGAACCCACTTTCAACAGCCACTCTTGCCGTTCTTGTTGGGAGTCGTCTAGACCGAAGCTGATTAAGGTTGCCGTCTTCGATATCCTTATGGATGGGTAGAGATCTATTGTTCAAGATCTTTTTGTATTCGTTCGTAAGTTTTCGTTTTTCGTGACAATTGTGGGGGTGAGATATGACTTAAGACTGGGAGCCAATGTGTGGGAGTTGGTTTGATGACACCACCAATCATTCTCATGGTGTTATTTAGCTGTGCATCTATTTTATATACATGTGGGCTGTTTAACCAAACTGGAGCGCAGTACTTAGCAGCCGAAAAGACAAGACCTATCGCAGAGGAGCAGAGAGTGGAAGCCGACGCTCCCCAAGTCGAGCCGCACAGTTTTTGGATTATGTTGTTTCTTGTCTTTAATTTTTCAGCAGTTCTCGATAGATGCTCCCTGAAAGATAGTGTTCTATCAAGAGTTAAGCCTAGGTATTTAGGTGTTTTATTGTGGGTGAGTCAAATTGTATGTTGAGTTTTCTTTTGGTGAGTTTGTTATTTAAGTGAAAGCAGGTGACTTCTGTTTTGGTGGCATTAGGTTGGCGCCTCCACCTGCGAAAATATTTCCCCACCACTTCCAGATCTGTCGTTAGGGTCTCCTCTGATTGTTCAATAGAACTGCTACTTGTTGCATGTACCCAGTCAGCAGCATAGCCAAACTTTCTCGATTCTGTCTCCGGCATGTCGGCAATATACAGGCCAAAGAGAAGCGGGGCAAGGACTGACCCCTGTGAAAGCCTGTTCCTTAGTTTTCTTGGGGAGCTGATGTCGGATCCCATAGCCACTTGGAACACCCGGTCGTTCAGCATGCTGTCTATCAATCGGGCTGTAAATTTGCAGGGTATCACACGTAGGAGCTTGTATATCGCGCCCTCTCTCCACACCGTGTCGTAGGCCACCGACAAGTCAATAATTACAGCTGAGGTTTTAAGTTTTCTTTGAAATCCTGCCTCAATGTAGGTGGTGAGTGTTAGAGCCTGATCCGCACAGCTCCGACCAGGTCTGCTACGATGCAATTATGTTGTATTATATAAAAGTCTGCAATATTGCAAGGTATATAAATTCTTACGCAAGCAACACTTCCACTGCCCCAGGCGGAGTCACTGTCACTGCCGGTCCAAAGCCCGGGAAAAGGAGGAGGGTTGTTATATAAAAAAAGGAATTGCTAAAAATGCCAAAGCGCAACCTCGGAATTCGGACGGATTACAAGGAAGACTACAGAAGCTAGGAAAAAGGCAAATGAATGTAGGATGCTGGAAGAAGTGGGAAGGAAACATATTAGACTGGAACCCCGATAGACAAAAGAATCTTAACCATCGAATTGAGGATGAAAGGAAGGCATATAAAAATCATCGGAATATATGCACCCACCGACGACTCAGACATAAATACAAAAGAAAATTTCTTTGAAAAGACAGCGAAGGAACTGAGTAAAATAAAAAATAATCAAGAAATTGTTATGTTGGGAGACTTGAACGGAAGGGTTGGCAAAGCCCTGGATAGCAGGATAATCGGACGACACGGGAAGGATGTAGTAAATGACAATGGGACAAGATGGGACGAACTCTGCGAACAACATTCTCTGAAAATCCTAAATGGATTCTTCCAACATAAAGTTATCAATAAGTATACATGGACACAAAAAACTAAGAATCTGAGATCTATATTAGACTACGTAATAATAAAACAAGACTTACACATAAAACCGTTAGACGTGAAGTTATGGTGAGGAGCGGAATGTGGATCAGACCATTTGCTTGTTAAATCACCCATAGAAATAAAATACAATAGACAGGCAGTAGGGTACAAGCAAGAAAATCAGAACGCAACACCCAAAACTTACAACCTGGAAAGCTTGAAAGATGGATCGATTAGTTTCCTGTATAAAATAAGGCTAACTAAACAAATTGAAGATATAAGGGGTATAGCTGAAGAAATGTATGAAGAACGTAAAGATAGACTGCATAAGTCAGCAAAGGAAGCGGTAGAAGTGGGGATAAGAAGACCGATAAAAGATTTCTGGTGGACGAACGAAATATCCGAAGTCGTAGAAGAAAATAGAAAGCTATAGGTACTTGAAGTATCTAACCATGAAAGACGAGGAAGGCAGGAAACAATATAACAGATATAGATACATTGCCAAGAAAGAAAGAAAAAAGGTAAAAAATTCTGCATGGCATAATAAATGCGCACAAATAAACTCGGTGATAGGAGGATCTAGGTCCAGAAAAGCTTGGAAGTCAATAAACAGTCTTAGACAAAACGCGAATGTAGCAAAAAAGATTAATCCGATAGATACTGAAACGTGGAAGAGCTACTACAGTAAAAGACGAATTGAGTACCTGGACACAAAATTACATGCAGAGGAAACAGATGCAGATGAACTGGAGCAAATTACGGTGGAAGAAGTGAGGAAAGCTCTACAAGAAATGGAAAACAATAAAGCACTAGGGCCAGGTGATCTGCCTATCGAGATAATAAAACATGCCACAACAAAAACATTAGAAATAATCTGCAATATACCTATTTAATAAGCGCCTAAAAGGGGAAAACATACCAAATGGCTGGAAAATATCCCATATACACTCGATCTACAAAAAAGGATGTAGAAAAGAATGCAAGAATTATAGAGGAACAAGCGTTACGTCATCAGTGGAAACACTATACGGAAGAATTCTCAAAGCTAGAATAGAGAAAGAAACGAGAGAGATAGAAGAACAAAGCGGCTTTAGATCGGGAAGGTCATGTATAGACAATGTATTTACGATAAGACACCTCGCAGAGAAAAACTAAATAAAGGAAGAGAATTACATGTTACGTTTATAGATCTGAAGAAATCATTTGATTCCGTTCCGCTTCAAAAGCTATGGGTTACTATGGAACAAGCGGGCATAAATAAAAAATACATCAACACAGTGAAAGCCCTGTACAAAGACAGTCAAGCCGTCGTAAAAGTAGGAGCCCAAGTGTCATCGCCATTCACACCATTAAGGGGAGTAAAGCAAGAATGCTGTCTGTCTCCCACCCTTTTTAAAATATACCTGGACGCGGCCTTGAAACATTGGACCAAAAAAAGTAGCCCCATGGGAACATGGCTAAATGACAGCCCGATACAACCGGTACTATTTGCAGATGATCAAATAGTAGTAGCGGAAGATCAACAGGATATGACATACATGTTGAACAAGCTCATAGAAGAATATACTAAGTGGGGCCTGCAGTTAAACATGGAGAAAACCCAGTATATGGTCATAGGAGGGAAATGACGAGATATAGGTTAGACAGCGGAACAATAAAAAATGTAAGCCAGTATGAATACCTGAGGGTCACAATAGACGAGGACGGAAGAGACGACAACGACATAATGAAGAAAATACGCAAAGTAAAGAATATGACGAAAGCATTACATCCTACTCTATGGAACAAGAACCTGACAAAAAAGACAAAAACGACATATTTAAAGCATCATTGAACCAGTTATGACATATGTGTCAGAGATATGGATGATAGACAAAAGAACGAATCAAAGGTTGCTTTCGGCGGAAATGACATATTGGAGAAGATGCTGCGGAATAACATTATAAGACCATGTCAGAAATGAGAACAACAGAGATAGAATGGGGGGTATTATAGATGCTATAAATGGGAAGCAGCTGAGGTGGTATGAACATCTGCGTCGAATGGAGGAAGAAAGATTACCAAGAAGAGTATGGAATTGAAATCCACCTCAAAGGAATAAACGAGGCTGACCAAGAAGGAGATGGATGGAAAATATAAAAGAGGAAATGAGGAAGAGAGGTCTACGGGAGGAAGAGTGGAACGATAGAGATAAATGGCGCTTAGGATACGAGAACCAGAAATAACTGCAAAAACTCGCTATAAAAAAATATATAAATTTTCTAAATGTTTGTTGATATACAAATAATGTTATTTAATTCACAATTCGAAATCAGAACGATTGGTCAAAAGTAACTCTAAAATCAGGACTATGCAAAGTGACCTTCCATTTCTACAAGTACAATAAGTAATACACACATTTAATTCAAACATGTTCCTTCGTTTTTGTATTTATTTTTTCATTGTGTCGGATAATATTTTAAAAATATTTCCTTATAATTACTATCTCGTTTAGCAGACGAACATTGTTTACATTAAAGAATGTTTTAATAATCCAGTCCAACTCGTATTTTTGGAAAATGCTAAACAAAATTCGTACTAAATTAAAGGCAGCAGGTATGTATCATACGAAACAAAAACATAAACAAGTTTGTTAATGAATGTTTTGCAAAACAACTGTAATTTTAATTTAAAATCACGCACGAGCCAAATTGCTAATGGAATTTTTTTACAAAGTTGTATGTAGCAACAAAAGCTTTTTATAATACATATGGTGTATGCCACTGATTAAAGTGAACTTAATAAAATTTGATAGTGCTCTTTATGGATATTTATACAGGCGAGGATTATATATCCTGGAGACGTTAATAACATTATCAGAAGCACCGGGAACAAGAATGTTTGCATAGAAAAGTAGAGCAGGCGGACCATCATCATAAATTTCTGTTTAACATCTCAATTCTTATATGTAAGGCCGTTTTACTTTATGGATGTTATGGTGAATAGCTAACACTCATATCTATATTACCTTTACATATCAATACAAGTTTTGCGGGTCAAATAACCATAATGGGGTACTTGCAGTTTTCTATTTAATCACAAATCTGTATTATTATATCTTAATTCCATTTCTTATTAGGAAAATAGGTTTGTCACCTGCATTTAGCGCCCGATTTAATTACGATACGTTCACGTCTATTTAGTATTTTTCATGGACGATTATATCTAGTATGGCTTTTATAGTTGGATTTCTTAATTTTGCAGGCAATTTGAGTGCCAACCTTCAAGCAACTTTAAGATCATAGGTATTGGAAGTATTACCAATGCGTCAGTCAATCTCTATTAATTATTAATTTCCTATTAAATTGAGAAACGGAGTATATACATAATAGTCGATTTAAGTTTGAAAAATAATATGTATATTTTTATCGTTCACGGTAGTTTTTTTTTTTTGTTATTGTTCCGTTTTCCGAGTTTTTCTGCGACAATCATTTTTACTAGGTGGGGTACTTGTGGTTAGATACAACAAGAAGGACATAGTTTTGACTGGTAGTTAAATAAATGCTTTCAAAGTCTTTCTAGTCTGCAGAAGACTTACAGCGTTGCACCGATAATAGACGCATTATTTCTCTGGTTGTTAATTCGCCACGCATGAAACATGTACAGTGGGATCTTAAATCTCATAATTGCTTAGTCCTCCAAGTAAATTATTAAAAAATTATTGTGTAAGATCTAGTGAATTTATTTTATCGAAAGACTACGATTGGGGATTAATGCGATACAATACGCTTTGGTCGAGGGCTTTTATGACATCCTGAGACCTACACCACAAGTACAAGAACCATAAATTTGTAAATCTAAGGACAATATCTTAACCAAAATGTCATATTTAATCAGCAATTATACTAACTAGCGGACATCTCGTTTATTTTTTGTTACCATTTCAACTTAAATATATCCCTTAATTTTCTGTTTTCATTTCCAACTTACTTAAATAGCAGTTTGAAAATAAATATTATATTAAAAATAATAACAAAAGTAAACGTTACGTCTAAATATAAGTACAAGTATAATCACAAATAAATAGTAAGTATAAATTACAAATTAAGTAGTACGAACCTCCAAAGTAAATACGTTTTTGTACTCACCGCCTGTAAACTGACATTTGGCGCATGTGTAGCTCGACTGGGAAATACGTTTTCCCGGTTGAAGCGACTGTAAAAATTGAAAAAAACACTGGCACTTTGGGACATTTAAAAAAAAATCTAACTTGGTAGTAATAAAATTTAATCTATAAAATACTACTTCCCTCCACTATTCTTCACTAAAAGTTGGGGAAATAGGAGTGATAATTAAAAATTCTTCCAAAAAAAATTGTGGCGCCATCTATTTGACGTCATTTTAAGCAACATCTTAAGCAAGATTCAACCGCCATCTATTTGAACCACATCGACATTCATATTGGCAGTTCGGAATTGTTTGTATTTAAACCAAAAAACGCAATAAATGTACTATAAATTTATAAATATAAGAATAAATACCTCATGTTTGTCATGTGTGAGAATATAATAACTTAATTTTAGGGAAAGGTGAGTAATAGTTACGTACATGAAATGCTTAAATTAATTAGGTAATCTATCTTAGGTTAGGTATGATACCAATGACATTAATCAATAATATTTTTTTAATTTAATGTTCGTACAAAAAATATTGTACAAACCACTTGCGTGAAGACATCTTCCACGCATTCGCGCAATTAAAAGCACTCGCTTCCTGCGGTCGCTCGTGCTTACAATGTGCGCTCATGCGGGAAAATAGTCTTCCCGCACTTGGTTCGTAAATAACTATATCACCATCACGTTTGCTCACGAAAGTGTACAAGTATTGGTGGAAAGAATAACAATAGTTATGCAGCATTATGGACTGATGCACTTCTAACGACATAAAACTTAATACTGGCAAAACCAGGTTAATCCAACTTTACCAAAGACGAAATTAGTAAGGACGAGCTTCCTGGTGAGGCTTGTGGGCAGATCTATAGATAGGATGTATTAAACATCTTGGACTTTACATACAACCCAAACAGAGGAAATACATCGATTCAGCTTGCGCTAAGTTGAGTGTCGTGGTGTACCATGTTTTTTGTGATCACTTATCACTAAGCAACAATAGTTTTCATTATATTAAAGATTTTATTTATTCTCATTTTTATTGTTGATTTACAAATTTTTAGAAATGTAAAGACTATCTGCACTGAATGCTGTTTAAGTTGGAATAAACGTGTGATGTACAGGCGGTATCGAAACAACTTTTTCTTTTCATTTGATTTTTTGTATATTTTTTCTTATACTTTAAAACTGTTTGTATATTATTACGGATGTTCGAGGATTTTAAATATTTTAAAGTGTCTATTGCAGTAATTGGAAATATATTTTAGATAGATTTTCTATGTCACTCCTATCATTAATGGAATTATATAAACTATATGTGTTTGTTTATTCATGGGAATACTGTCTTTCAAATTCGTGTACAAGGGCTTGAGGGTATTAGGATTTTTATGGGCAATTTCAATATTATATGGCATTAGTATCTTGTGTAATTTTTGAGACAAGTGATTAACAAATGGTAGAGAAACATATTTTTGTTGTTGGTGATTGTTTTGTTGAGGATTTGTGACATTCTATGTGTTATTATATATTTTGTGGATTTTTCTGCTGCTATTTTATTAATGAAGTTTGGTGGATAATTGTTATTCTTTAAAAATGTTTTTGCGTTATTAATTGTATCTTTTCTATATTTTGTATCTGTTAATATATTGCTCTATGTATGAGGTTGCTTGCAACATTTTTCTTGAAGGAGATGGGTTGTGAGGAATGATAATTTAAGAACCTACCTGATGTAGTTTCTTTGACAGACAATCTAGTTGTTATGGTGCCCTGTTGGTGGATCAATGTAATGTCTAAAAAATTTAGCATGTTGTTAGATTCGACTTCTGTTGTACATTGTATGCGTGTGTAACGGTACAGACTATTTTTATATATGTATAGATTTTATATGTTAAGAAGTTATATAGTTATATTTTATTATTATTAATATTTTAACATGAAGTATTTAAATCCAATGAATATACCGTAGTATAAGATTAGTCATAAGTTTGTTATTCAGTTAGATATAAGAACTGCGACGCCAGTATTTTATTTGGGCAATAAACGCTACGTGTGATAAACAGTCGCCTAAGCAAAAGAGTGCGCGTGGGGGAAATGTTAAATGGGAACCACTGAACTAAAGAAAGAACGGGGAACCACCGGTGCCCGGAGATAAAACGAAAGACGCGTCAAAAACGAGAGAGTCGAAGGCTAGAGCAGTCAGACCGAGGGTGTCGAAAGAAAAACTCGAAAAGTCGTTACAAATTCGGCTGGCTGGCTTCTTAGTATTTTAAAGAAGTCATCGAATTACGACTAGCAGTAAAAAAAAGTAATATTCATTAAAAGTTGTATTTAAAAATTCCGAAAACGGATCACATAACGAGATAAAGAAATGTTAAGGTTAAACATATAATTAAAAGAGTGGCACATAAAGTAAATGTGCAATGTGTTAGGTGTAGTAAATAAATTGTGCAAATAGATTCGTTACTTCAAGATAGTGACGACAAAGCAAATCCGTGAAAAAGATGACGCAAGACAAGGACTGTGTTCCCTGAGAAGCAAAAGTGCCGAAGAGCAAAGGAAAAAATAGAAAAACATAGCTGTCATCACAAGGTATTTTCTATAAACAATTGTTCTAAAAGAAATATATTCGTGTGTAGTAAGCGAATAAAGAATTGTAGACTAAATGTTATATATATAGAAACGCAAATAATACCTAAAGTTAATAACATAAATCCCGTCTATTTATGAATATGAAATTTAAAATGTATTCGCTTAGCTGTGTATTCATATGATGCGTAAAATGCATATGTTGTAACTTTTCTCATAGGCGGCGTTTATAATATAAAATATATTATAAATTAGAAGAAATATATATATATATATATATCTATAACCATCGCCACTAATTATTTGTATAAATATAATAGAAAAATTGTTGTTATATGTTTCATTTCTTTTGTTATATGTGCATATGTATGCGATTCATTGGATTTAAATATACAAATTAATTTAAATTTGCACTCGTATTATTTTACCAAAATATAAATATTGTGGAGGAACCCTATTATTGAATTAATAAATTATTTCTTACAAACTTACACCACCCTGAGAGCAAATGAGTTAGTCGGCAAAATTAAATAGTAATTTATTCATTTTAATAGTTATTTTAAATCATTAAAATAGTGGTTCCGATACACGTGGATGATAGCTATTGAAATGTTTTAGAATTGTATCACAGCATGCCCATTAAACAAATTACAAGACATTCTAAAACATTTCAATAACTATCAGCATGGTATCAGCAATGGATCTAATAATTTAGAAGATCTCAAGCATAGAATTCGACATGAAATTGGATTAATATCAGATCAAACTATTCAGAATGTCAGAAATGTGTTTTATAATCGTAAATTGTCAGATGCAACAAGGTCTCGTCACTTTGAACAATTAGTGTATATGTAATTTCAATAGTGTTATTTCTGTGCTTATTTTTGTGTTTGATGTTATTTTATCAATTTGCTTTTAATGTAATTATTAACTGTGGATGGAGTAGATAGTAAATTTATAGTTCGATTTTCCACATTTTTATAATAAACACGAATGTGCCGTCGGTCTTGTCATCAAGTGAATGTGACTATATCCGTTTAATAAATTTTTAATATTCGAAATTGAATAATAAAAAAAAAAAAATAATTGAAAAATAAAAAAAAGTAATTGAAAATATTTGAAAGCATCTTTTTCTCAATTTTTGTCAAATGTAAGATTTAAAATTTTTATATTATTGGATAGGGAACTGAATGTACTATCGAAACCAATTAAAAAACTATTGACTGTCATTTCAAAAAAAAAATTGGTGACGTCATAACAAGAAGAACAAATGACGTAACCAACAGAAAATGCAATGAAAATATTCCTCTTAGTTAATATCGCTACATCCTTTTGAGATTTTCTTCAAAAAATGAATATTAACGAAGTTAATGGTTTTAGCCGTTACTTTCTTTCCACAAACGTGTATATTACTTTGTATGCTATTAAATTTTCTCAAACGCATACTCGTCTTAGAAAAAATAAGATTCCGTCAAAGCATAGAATAGAAGCAGTTACTAATACGAAAACAAAAATGAAAAATCTTAAATTCAAGCCAGTAAAGTTAAATACCATCTATTGGTTTATGCAGATTAATATTTGTAATGTAGCTATATCCATGTAAGTACAAATAAAAAGAAAAACGTGCAAAGCTTTGAGAATGTGGATGCAGTTCAAAAGGAAACGAATAATTTTGCATAAAAAACCTGTCTGACCGTGTGCAATTTATGTTTAACAAGATATTTCATATCGATTTCGGAGCATTTCCCCATTTTATAACATCATTTGAATCAGTTAAACAAACCCGTGTCATTCTGTAATCTGTAAAACGTGTTTGCGTTTGTGTTTCACATAGAATAAAAAATGCATATGTCTAGTGTATGAAATATGATATTTACACAAATTTTATATGTCAATACGAATAGGTACTACATATTGACAAACGCCCTAAACTGTTTGCTCCAACCTTATATTTTCATTTATAAAACTATTTCTGTGACGTACAAAAGAAATAAAAAAAAATTGTAGATTCCTCAAACTTTTTTTTTAATGTTTGAAAAATTTGATTTGTTCTTATAAATTGTGTTACTTGTGTAGTTATTATTTCCATACAGCAAAAGAATAACATTATCTTAAGAATAAAAGAAGCAATCAGCAAGCAGGGAAAAACGTGGAGATATGGAAATCCAGAAGTCTATATTAAAACACAGTTTAGGAATAGTTCTTATCTACTCAGAAGCCCATGTAATTCTTCTTTAAGATAAAGCAATTAATTATGCTTACCACTAATGTTAATCAAGTTATTACTATCCACTAACCTAATATGCATAATTTCTGATGACTGTGTTAATAAAATCATTGAGATATTTTACAAAATTCTTAATAAATCAACATCAGAACATGATCATTTTTTAAAACTTTGCATAAAAGTTGAAAAGCATTTGGTATCAAATTGAAAGCATAAAAAAATCTCATATTCTATGTTACGTGAAACATAATTATTAATTTTGTTTTAACTATTTTATAAATATTAAGAAGCATCTATTCTTCAAGTTCAATGATTTAATGTAGAATATCCATCCATAGTATCCAATAAATCGCTTCTTCATTGTCCGGAATTTGTTCTAATTTGCAAATTTTACGTTTCTTGTTTCCATGCCTAATTATAATTTTACTTTATATAATGGCTAGTTGCAAAGGACCAAAATGATTACATTACTCATTTTGTAATTTAAATCATTTAAGCTTTTAAAACGCAAATCAAAAAAGATCTGTAGTTCTTTAAACGCACCACATACTTGGCGTAAAAGCATGAAAACCGGAAAAGCAATAATTAAACAAAAGGAACGTATATACCGGGGTTTAATAAATATCAAATGGCAAAATATATAAATATATGATCAATAGCATATGATTAGTCTGTATCTACGAGTAGAGAATAGAACAGGAGAGAGTCTCCTTAAAAATAATATTTGTCCAATGTGGTAACTCAATATGGCCGCCGTAATGCATAGGCGTACATAAATGTTTTGTATAGGGTATATGTACACTTCCCGCGTTCTCGATAATCATTTAAAATAGGTTGTTAGTCCAAAAATAATTAAAGAATTATCGTGAATGTATTATGTTTAGAATTCTTTTCTTCTTTTTAATATATTATAAACTGGTTTAAAGGAAATCTGCGTCAAAAATATAACAAATATTAAATGACTTGGATATGTATGTTACGCCACTGAACACATAATCAGACATGTCAGTTATATGACAAGTTATTTAAAATAACTTTTTTTAAATTATTGTTGCCTATGTTAAATGCCGATGAAATAACTTACCGATGAAGAGAAAAAGTGATATTCTTTGTTCTTGCCGTTTTAGCACGACCACAAGCCACACAATTCAACATTATAGAAACACTAAAACGTCATTTTTAACATAACAGGATATAACTGACCTCCCGTAAAGTGGTAACTTCCGTCTAAAAAATACCTATTTCCCCACCACGTTATTATCTCTCCTGTTCTATTCTTTACTCGTAGGTCCATCTATGACAATAAAAAACTATTATTTATAAGAAAAGATATAGATCCATAAATTATTGCCCACGTGCTTCAAACATAATTATAAACAAATCGAGAAAACATGTTTCCAGATTGAATAATCAACATTCATTTTTAAATCGATACACAACAGCCGTTCATGCACACCAGTTTATTTCATTCAAGGACTATGTTTTTGATAAAAATACACTGAATTTCACATACTAAATAAGAACGTAAATGCACTAATAATGTACAGTAATTAGTATAGGTGTACAACATATTTTTAAATACGCCAAGGCCAGAGATTTAAAACGATTGCTAAATAATAAATTCTACTTCTAAAATATGAATAGATAAGCAGATACACTGGCTACAACTGACATTACATTTTATATAATCAAGTACATTCAATGACGTAAGCTAATAAGACAACAAGGTATCAGAAAAAACAACATTATGCTTATGAACACATAAATCTTACAATAATAAAAGTGCCTTGGCATTCGTGGATAGACAAAAATAATGATGGATACTTATTTAATCAACCACTCGATTAGGGTCCAGTAAAGTTCTTGATTAACTGTTCTTGTATTGTAATTACTTTAGACAGTGGCATTCTTTGCACTCCATTCATATGACGACTTCACACTTATTTGTGCAGCGAGTTATTAACACAAATGCCCAACGTTTCTACACAAGCTGCATACCCTAGCTAGAACACTATTGCCGTGACCTTTATAGTTTAAGTATTTTTAAAATAGTTAAATAATTAAGCATTAGAATAAGAAAATAAATTTTTAGTTGTAACTATAGTTGTTAAGATAATAATGAGTTGCATAACCTTTAAGGCGCAACATCATGATCAAAAGTATATAGTAATTTAAGTTGAAATGTATATACATTAAGAGGAATAGAAATAAACACAAAAATAAATTCATGTATTCTATATTTATAGAAAAGATGAGCACAAGTTGTGGTTTGAGTATACAAAGGCCGAACAAAACTTTTCGCATTGACATGCTCGATATGAAAACGTCTTTCAAAATGAATAGACGTAGTATATAAATTTTTAAAAAGATTTTTATCTCTCAGAGATGCTTTTATCGTTACATGATAAAATACAATAAATACCTGATACTTATATTCAATAGCATTTTTAAAACGATATACAAAAAAGTGTTCTTTATTCGAAACGATATACTAAAAGTATAGATAAAAACACATCCTTGAAATGTTTTAATAAAGTAAAGGCTTCAAGATAAAAGGATAAATCTTGTTTAATTTGAATAATCTACAAAGAAGAAATAATGTTAACATTGTTGACAGTTATGTGCAGATCAACCTACATGAGGACGAAAGTAAATGGTTGGAAAGCAAAGGTGATGATGTCGAGGTCTATGTTCCTAATGATGCGATCATAGAAAGAAGAATCCCATCTGTGGTCAATATATTTCCGATTATTTCCAACAAAGATACCTATAACAAGAAAATACGGATAGTTTTAAACAATGGGAAACGAAAGTACATAAACAATAATGAAAGAGGCAATGAATTCATTTACAAACATAATGAGGGATGGCGTTAATAAAAGGAAGATATACCTACTGAAGACAAAGAATCGCAGATGTGCATGGACTTTATAAATAAACAATTTGTGTGTCTAAACATTTAGTGCATTCTTGAACTGTCGAAAAGCAATATAGGTATATTTTTGACCTGAGAAAAGCTTGAAGAAAACAAAAATGAACAGGGCAACACCAACATAAAATTTATAGTGTTGAAGTTGTGGCGCTGTACGCGGGTAGTCGTGTTTTGTTTGAAAACCGAGGCTATAAAAAGGCGCGAAGAGCGAGAGAAAGGAAGAAGCTGCCGATCTTTTGAATTTACCAGACGCAAAAATTACATTGGCGTATGCAAATGATCGTAGGAGTTTAAATACACTACATTTGATCAAATTAGCTAAATGTATTAAGTTTATTTTGAATTTCAGTATTTATTTTAGTTTTCATATTATTATTAATTCATTGTTATATTGATTATTTCATATTTAAAATTTATAAAAGATAGACATGAACAAACAAGAATTTGATGATTTATATCAACAATATAAGTAAGTTTTCTTCGAAATAAATTTACGATTCATATAATTGATGGTGTACGACGTACGCTAGGGATGCTATGTGTGAATATTCATTTCTAGTAAAGCGTTAGATATCATTAATACTTAAATAAAATATTATTTTTGCTAAATTAAATTAACTTTTGTAAATCATGGGAGAATTGTTAATGGTGTAGAAGGGCATTGGGAGTACTATGTGAAAACATTTGCTTGCAGTGTTTGCTGTGCACTATTAACAATTTATATTGGAAAATTTTATAAAATTTCAAGCAGTTTGAATACGTAAGTACTGTAGTATGTACAATGTGTGAATATTTGCATATGGGGATTGGTAAAGGTTATTTTCAAGGTATTTTGTTCTTTGCGAAATTTTAGATCTTCGGAGGCATTACGTGCGAATGTATGTCTCTGTGGAAATAAAATTTAGCGTCGTAGGGGAAGAATTATTTTTTGAAATCTATGAATACAATATTAAAAGATTAAGGATAGCATAAGTAATATTTTTCTTGAATCCACATAAAGGATAAAAGCAATGTGTATTTCTTGTATATATATATATTTTATGGTTGGAATAATAAAAAGACATTCCTAACAGCCACATGTTGTGAATAGAATTTTTTTTACTGTGTTGTTGTTCACTGAATAATTATATGAATATAAATGTTTGTGAAATTTAAATACTTATTTATTATTAACCTTACCCTAATTGAATTTAAAGAAGAAATGTTGCTGATGAATAAAGGAAATATCACTGCCAGAACTTACGAAAATAGTGTGAATGTTAAAAGGGATTGAGATTATAAATTTATTGGAGTAGTTTGTTTTTATATAATTGCAATCACTGCATTCATGAAAATTTATGCAGTTTTGTATCATTAAAGCAGGGTTATAGCATAATTATTGTCATTATTTTAAGCAAATTCTGCTGGTACAGACTACAGCATAGATTATATGGCTATGCCCAACGTGTGGTAATAATACATTTATACATTTTATTTTATAAACCATATGGCTATGTGCCACAGAAATATCTGCATGACTTAAATCGGGCAATACATTACTTGTATCGGTGAATCAAATCACACAAAATTGAATCCTCTATTCTTCTTATATATGTAGCATATATTGCTGTTGATTATACCAATATGCCTCATGCTTAATAGTTTTGAACACAAGGCAGGGCTTAATAATTCAGTGTTTAATTAGTTATATATGTATATTAGTTTAATATAATAATAGTACAAGTAGTAAGAAATAGTACCAAATAGTACAAAACATCAAAGCAAAATAAGAATGACTACCACATGATTTTTAGGTTATATGAATCAACAAAATATCTCTTTCAAATTTACATGCTGAAAAGCACCTACAACAAAAATATACTACATTATGTTCATTGAAATGCTACTAATCAAGATGTAGTCAGATTGTAATTTCTTAGAGATAATTCTGTAGAAACTTGGATAGGCTTTATTGGTCCTGTCAGTACAACTACATCAATACAAGCATTCTTGCTGTTTATGCATTCTGTTATGAAACCTGACAGAATATAAGGCATATTTCATGAGGCATGTGTTAGGTATATGTGTATACAGAGGACGTCAAAAGTACTGGTCACTGCATTAATATTCCTTAGGTGTCCTTTAATCATTACAGTATGATAAAATTTGAACAAAAGCGAAATTATCGCGAATACATAAAGCAAAACAAGAAAACGAGACTGTTGGGCAAATTCCACAGTACAGCAACTGTAGACACGTGTTTCAGACTCATTGGTCGCTATTAGTACGGTGTAGCCAAAGAATAAGGTGGGATAACCTTGGAAAAGAAAACTATTGTGTAAATTCCTCTGTAGAGCAACGCCGTACTGATGACGACCAATGAGTCAGAAACACGTGTCTGCGGTTGCTCTACAACGGAATGTACACAGTAGACTCAGTAACGTTCCGATGACACGCAGGTTGACAATGTCTTCCTCGTGGCGAGTTAGTTTTTATCCTAAAAACCGAGGATCTTCTAACTAAAGCTGCAAATGGCGATTTGTCACCTGATGGTATTCCGTGTATTTTTTCATCTCCATGGTTATCCCATCTTATTCCTTGTGTTACCATTGACTCCTCGTGGATACATAATGACGTTGTTCGACACGCTCTCCAGGTCAAGTGCAGCTAGTCGGGGAGAATGGAAGGCATCAGTTGTCAAATGATGTTTGGGAAAAAATAAATAAACAGTCAGTTATCAAGTGACATTTCATAAATTAAAGAGTGAATAATATTATTTTTTGATTATTAAGAAGGTTTTGGTAATAAACGATTATTTATGAGTATTTTTTATAATAGAAATTGAGTATAACCTTTTAGTAATTCTTATCTCGAGAGAATACGCCATAGCCCACCAACACTATTTGTACGCCACTGGTATTTTGAAATATATCTATCTATCTATCTATCCATCTATCTATCTATCTATCTATCTATCTATCTATCTACATTGGACAAATCGACAGGTAACACTTGAGTACACCTTACTGATGACGACCAATGAGTCAGAAACATGTGTCTGCGGTTGTTCTACAGCGGAATTTACCCAATAGTTTCTTTTCCTGGTTTTAAAAAAATTAAACTCTTTAAAAAACAGTAACAGCACCAATTCTTTACAAATTACAACTGGACGTCTACAAAAATTTATATAATTTGGCAGTTGCTAAATATTGGGCGCGCAGTGACGTGTATTGGCATATACAAAATTCCAAAGATATATAATATTTATAATTTGTTTTAATGCAATTGGCATAGTTAATATTCATGCCCATATTTATAAATCATCACGTTCACATAAAAACTACAAATTTAATTGGTATTTTTTGTTGGATGAAAAACAATTGCAAAAGCGACATTTGTAGACGTAAACAGTCCGTGAAAATAACAAATAGGTAATATTTGACGCGATCGGATAGAGTGAAAAAAACATCAGAATGGCGAGCAATGTTTCCACACTGTTGAAGTGATATGGATTGAAACCAGTGGAGCGTTAAAACCGTCGGACTATCGGCTTCCAGACCGACCATTCGGGCGCTTTGGTATCGCATTCAATTCTTCAAAATACGTGTACAGTGTACATACATATGTAGTCTCCGCTTTTATGGGTGAACATTTCGCATACGGCCCGGTACATTATTGCCATTTTTTTCCACACCGAACTTCGACCGTCCTACACGCACACAGTAACAGGCACAGGGGACCCGAAATTAGAAACAAAATTTCATTTTCTTTGCGCCGGGGTTACCGGCGTTATTTTCAATTTCAACGATGGCGGTTTTTAGCATAGTACCAGAGCCATTGTAATTTAAAAATCGTTGCTCGTGTGTAACTGACGTTAATATTTAATAAAAAGCGGCTCAGTTTGGGCCGACTGTGCTGCCCTCATCAGGGATTTGTCCGTATCAAAGATAAACGACATTAAAATTCGAAAGTACGCGAAATTACGCGGACTTTCGTAAACATTCAACATCTGAAATAAGAAATAAGATGGGAATGTCGGATTTATTTTATTTAAATCTGCAGCGGAATGCTCACGTTTTGCATGCTTTTTTTAAGAAGAGCGCGATTTCCTAAAGTGAAATTATTCCAAATCAAATTAATAGGCGGAAGCGATGCGACATTTTTAAATTAAGGAATGATTTCTGATGGAATTGCTATAAAGCATTCAGATTTTTGAATAATAATTTCAATATATATGAATATACTTTTTCTTTTGCATATAGGCTGAAAATAATGTGACAATACGATAAAATTACTTAAGAGTAAAAAGTTTGTAAAAATTCAGAGCTCCATTAATAAATATATCAAACAGACATTAAGAAAACCACAAGAAATGCAAATAAATAAATAAATTACAAGTAAAAATTGAAATAAATTCAAATTGAGTTCAAAACAGTTTTATTCACAACAATTGTTTCACCCTACTAGGGCTTCATCAGGTGATGAATATTATAATACAAAATATTTGTAGACGTTCTTATTTATGTCTTTTCCTAAATGAAGAGGGGGGAGTTTGTGACATTAGGTTAAGAGCGGGAGTAACTTATATCTTTAATGTAATATTTAATATATATATACATAACAATATGATTAATAATATTAACTTTTTTTTTTATTATTATTAATCATATTGTTATGTAAACTAATTTGTTGCGAATTTTTCCAAATTTTGGCAAATTTACAGCACACGTGCTGCCGGAAGATATGAATCGGCTTTTTTTACCCCTATTTAGTGTCTCCAATTTGCAACTTTTCAACGGTATTACGACTTGAAAAATTTTTTTTTAATTTTTCGAACCTCCCTAATGTAGATAACGTATTTTGTGTATTCATTTGTACTGAAAGTCAAACAAAGGAACCTGTAGATTTTCTTAATACTGTTAACAGCAAAATACTACTCACGATAGGAATTGAAAATATGACTAAATTAAACTCTTTGGATATCACGGTAAAGAAAAGATTAAAAAGTTAACTTACAACATAGACAGGAAACTTACATACAGCAATACAATAATACATAAAAGCACAAAGTAATCCTAAAGAAATTAAATGTCCTCTTTCCAGACTTTCGTATCCAGATTAATAAATATATTGTTGAATATACTAGATTATAACAAAATTAGTAAAGAATTCAATAAGTATATCTCATGTGCTAGATGAGTTTCAGGAGTTGCAAAACTGACAATTTTACTTATTCGTCATCTTATGTGCTTTTGCATATTGCACTATGAATTGTGTAATATAATATGTCGTTGCAGATGCATAAATGAAGATAGAAGAAGTGTGCTTATAGAACTAGATGATGCAGATAGACAGAGATGAAGGTCTTTAATGACAATACAAAACTACAGACGTCGAAGCCAACCTACTTATTATTTGGATGAACCATGGTTAAACGAAGGACATAAAGCAAAATGTTTGGGTAGGTAATAAATAATATAGAGAATAAAGGATTAATTGCGGGGCTCCGCAAGCCTCTAGGAACAGAAAAACATTTTATAAATCTACGAATAAGCTCTTAGGCTGTGTTTGTAGAGTATAGTTTTTCATCTTGAAAAGTAAGGAAACCATACCATGAAGAAAGTAACGCTAATTCTCTTGAAGAGAGATTTCATTAAACACTTTCATTATCATCAGAAAATGTTACTATAATCATTAATAATGGTAGTGGTAAACGTAATTTTTATTTTGGGATGCACAGTTATCAGAGAAGAGATATAGAATAGTAACTTATTTGCGGATGTAGTTGTTTATAAAATGCAAAAGAAGACAGCACACTTCATTCTGGCCTTTACCACCCAGAGTTTCGTCGTATACATAAAAGAAGTTTTTGCTGCGCAAGAACAGGCCAAGTCCAGGACTTGACGATAATTGCACAGTGTTACAACACATGCAACCACTAAAGTAATTAAGTATATTTTTTTATTAATATTTTGAAGGGAAATAATACTTAAAATCAATGAATGTGTTATTGTATTATTAAGTAGATATAAGTCATAGCTTTTGTATATATTTATGAGTAAAAAAGGGTGACGCCGATAGTTTATATTAACGTGATAAACACTCCAGTATCAATATGCAATGCCGCGGCTAAATGAACGTGTATGTGCGTGAAAATGTTAATGGGAACCCCTGAACTTTGTGGAAAGCGGGGAACCTCAGACATTCTGATATAAAAGGGAAATGCACATGAGAAAAGATAGAGTCGACAGCAAGATACGTTAAATATCGTATCAAAGGCTAACTCATAACATTGGACTACGCATAAGAGTCATTGTTATTATAACTTCAATAAATAATGTACTACTACTAACTACTAACATCGTAGAAATAAAGAACACTTCGTTGATAATAAGCAGTCCGAAGTTCCTGCTGGAAATAGTACAAAAAAGAAGATGAATAAGAAGAATTTAGATAAGGTATTATTTAAATGATTATTGTTTAATGGCTGTAATGTTTTATGTAATAAAAGAAGAGATACTGTAAAAATAAAAGTTCAAACAGAAAGTAATTAAATAAATATCGTCTAACAAATATATGTGTGAAGTAAATTGTTTACAAGTATCGATATAAACACAATATAATATAGAATGTGCATTGTATGTAATAAATTCTGACGTTTATAGCTTACGGTTGAATCGAACAAAAGACCTACAGAAATGTTTGTGTTAGTTTAATGTTTGAAAAAAGAAACAAATGTATTAGAATTGCTTTTTAAATATATGTTACTTCTTGAGTTGTTTGTAAAATTATAGATACAGGATTCATTGATTTTAATATAAAAAATATTAAAATTTTAAATAGTATTTTTTATTAATGTACAGGGACCCCTTTTATTTAATCATTTCAATGAACTCGAATCGCCCTGAGATAATTTGAGTTGAGCTGGCAAAACAAATAATTTTACATTTTATTTATAAAGTTTAACTTTAAATTAAATACCTTAATTTAGAGGTGGGGGTTTCTCTACCTTGTGTCACCAAACTTTGGGGAGGTACCTATACATCCTTTCAATTAAAAAAAGACGAGTATAGTATCATAGCATTTCATTTCAAAACGACAAACGATTACTAAATTTTCTAAACTCTGTATATTATTAATATCCTGTATATATTAATGTCACGAAACTAATTTATATGAAATATACTGGACACCCACACTTTTTGAATTAGATTGCTTAAGCTTAATATGCGAGGAAATGGAAATAAACCCACGACTTATTAAAAATTCAAATGTGATTAACAACATTTTCGCATACATGTTTTGCGTTATCGCACATATTTATATAATCACGGGAATATATTTGAGAAGACGAAATTAACTTCTTTTACGTGTATCATGATAAGTGAATTTTCCTGCGTTGTACCAGCATGCAACACACCCCTAATGAGTTCGTTTTCCCTCTCAAATTACATTATAAAATATGTCCTAATCCGTTCCACTCAGACTACTTACGGTGGATATTAAATATACATTTCTCTTGAACAAAGTAATTTTAGAGGGAATATTATATATTTATGTTTATCTCTGTGTTAGGTTTGCTCATAAATTTCAAGTTCTTGAAGCTCATCAAGGAAAAAGAATTCAAGAAATTACAATATATAACCACTCTATGACAGAAGAATACATACCAAAAGAATATATTAAGTAATTAAACGAATTTTGAATAAATGTTTATTGTGTTCAAAATAATGAATGATAAAAAAAGTAACACAAAACACAATAAATATTTGCGACTGCTTTCTATAGAAAAAGTCATTTTTCTATTTCGGTGCTATATTGACTTTTTGACACCCGTTTTGGTTGTATATAGTTTGTCTTAAGGCTGGCGTCTCGGTACGCTGCACCGGACAATATTCACGTTGAAAACAGGCTCACATTTTTTTGATAAGAAATGGAAACTATTAATTTAATTGTTATAAAAAGTACACAGTTATGTTAAGGAAACTTGATTCGAGGTCGTAGGGGTTTTTTAAATGTCTAATTGGGCTGTTTTTACACTATATACTGTGAATAAAATACCCCTTTTAGAGGTAAAAATAAATATTTTTTATCTGTAATTTTCAAATAAAATATAGCATTCTTGCACCCCCCTTGACCTCAAAAAATTAGTTTGCATTGTAACAAAAAATACTGCAACGAAAATAATATCTTCGTTTGTAAATGGTATCCAAAATAAAAATGCGTGGACATTATATGAAATTAGGGTTACAATTCAACTATAGTGTGGAGAAAAACCGTCAAGATGCAGAATTATCACGCCAGGAACTTGAATATTAGTGTAGCTTCTGGGCATTAGGGGGCACTGGAAATTGTGCGTATATATGTACCTATTATTAATTAAAAATGTCAGGATAGGTACTTTTATTTACGCAAAAGTACAATTGCTCATAATACTTCGTCTAATAATAAAAACAGTTATATATTATTATTATTATATATTCAACAGTTTAACACTTTGCGGAATGTAATATAAAATATATACCTATAAAAAACAAAAACGATAATAAATTTGCTATAGGTATAATAATCTTACACAGTGTTTACTTTCGAGCGATGTATATTTATAGCAATTTTTGACAGTTTGACATTATTTGAAATATGTGTGTTGTGATAACTGGACGAAAAGGGAAAACCTTTATTGATTTAATATACGATATAATTAACTTCTTATAATGTTATCTAATTACGATTACATGTGTATTGTATTGTACTGAAATAAGTAAAATCTGCAGTGGTACAGCTTATATCTTGATAATCTCGAAGACTTAAACAATGCTTCTGCTCGTACTATTATCAGAATATAATATCCAAACAATCACATAAACATGGATAAACTAGAAGATGGTATACCAACTCTAGGTATATTTTATTTAGTCTACTTCAGAAAATTAAATAATTCTTGATGCACAAATTTATTGAATTTTGCGACGGGACTACAAAGGCATTTTGATACCTATAAATATATATAGGTACATTTTTTACTTATTCAATAAATTTTATTTACCGGTGCTTAACGCAAATTATCATTGTGTACATTACTCTACTCTAAATAAATACTATTTCATTTATTCATAGTGTATGATTAAATAATTAAAAAATATGTACCTATGTATTTATTAATAAGAGTCTATTTGAAATATGTAAATGTACAATAGCTTAAATTACATCAATAACTTACGAAAGTAATTTTTATATTATACACGTACACACAAACAAAGAAGCTGCAAGATTTACTGTTGCAGAGCATAACAAAATCTATATTATTCCTACTAATAATATTTATACGTCTAATTTGCTATGATTCCGATTGATAATTGGTAGAAAGGATTAAATATAATACCTATATACGATAAATATAACAAGCTTTTTTGAAAACTTTTTGGCTTATGAGCCGCCATCTGAAAAAACCGCTAAATTTTTGCACTATACCAGTTTTTACAAAATATCTTCCAAAGTATTCCAATACTTCCCGAGATAGACCTCTTTGAATTTACAGATTTTTTCTTAAAAATGTAAAAATCAAAGATTTTTAGTTGGTTTTTGCTCGATAGTAAGTATATAGTGAATCCTACGCTAAAGTTTGACACTGCATTTATAGTAGAGGTAAATAGCTAAAGTTCCGAAGCTCCAAATGTGGCTTGTCGTCCAGACACATTTTGTCTTATATAACAAAATATCACCATTTGGTTCTTATAATGTAAAGTTGTGGTATATCTGACACTTTTCTTGATGAAACTTATGTAGTATATAATTTATTTATAATTATTTATCAATTATTTATTTACTTACAAATTTATTGATATATAATTCACAGACCTATTGAATATATGAGATATACAAACTTAGCAATAAATGAACTTTTTTTTGTTTTTAATAAATAGATACATTAATTTTGTCAGTATTAAGTTATTGCGTAACGTGTCTTCCTAAAAGACTACAAAAATATTCAAAAGAGAGTATCATAGTCTAAACGAGCTAGAAGAATCAGTTTGGTCTTAAACTTTAGCTACCTGCCTCTACTATAAATGCTATGTCAGACTTTAGCGGAGAATACACCATTTACTTACTATAGAGCAAAAACCGATTATAAATCTTTATTTTGACATTTTTAAAAAAAAATTCTCTAATTTCAAAGAGGTCTATCTCGGGAAGTAATGAAGCTAAATATTCCGTTTTTGTATTAAATTGTAGAAAATTTTCTCTAGTTTAATAAGAACGTAAACGGCTTTTTTGCTCAAACTAATACTTTAGGAGATATTTTGTAAAAATAGGCTAAAAAATTTAGCGGTTTCTTCAAGATGGCGGCGTCTGCGGTAGTGGGGAAAATAAGAAAACTTGGAAATTTGCAACAGTGTACCAATCCATACACCATATCAAAATATCAAAGGTACCCTAATTAATTGAACCATGCGAGATTTTTTGGTATAGTTTGACTGGGCTATATGTATATTCTCCAAGGATATTACATCGGTGGTGTTTCTATCACAGAAAGTTAATATTCTACGTTTTAGATATCTCTTGAAGGTACTAGATTTGGTAGACCATATAAAATATAGCACAAAAGGCTTAATTATGTGTTCTGCATGTTCAACCATTTCGTCAGGTAGATAGCTTCTTTTTCGGTGGTTTATACCAAAAATTCTTTATGTTGTCATTAATAGTGAAATATTAGGTAAGTCTATTAAAAGAATATAATAGTTGATATGTCATCTTTGGATAATATGGAAAATCAAAACCTTATTTTGGCAAACTTACTTCAGTTCGGTAAAATATATTTAGGTACGTTTAACAACTAAAATAATTACTTTCACTTCTGAATGTTGCGCATCTCCAATATTATTTAAGAAGATAATAAAATATGAATAATGTTAAGTACAGAAGCGCAGTTGATTTTTGCCAAAAACACTAGTGTCACCTATAGACAACCTATAATTAAACAGATTTACTATGAAAATTAATTGTGGACTAAAATATAAACGTAAGTAATTAATACCTATTGATCTTTTCTGGTTATATTCTGAATCATATCTCCTAAACACACAGTTAAAGTTACGAAAATCACAATATAAGCTGTATGTTTTAGTTCATATGTTCAGAGACCGGACACGAGCGGCCGATGACTCATCACCCACGCGCACTATTGAAATTTTGTATTTTTAAAAAGTTTTTAATTTTATTTATATAATTGGATAACAAGTGGGTGGTGATCTATAAAATACAAAATACTTTTTTATTTGTTTATACTGTAGTTCGAATCGAGTAAATTCTCAGTAGGTACTTTATTAATCTCACGAAATATAAGGTAGGTAAATAGAAGAAAGGAATTTAACATTAAAATCGACTTTTTTGCTGTCCGTTTTCTCGACGAAACCAGATGTTGCATCACCATACGAATAGTGCTATTCAATAACTGCGTGATGTTATACATTATTTCTTTTGTCATTCATTACACAATGTTTAGAATAAAACTGCAGTCTATGGTCGACTGTTCTACTTTTTCTACCCTTTGTAACACATCACACAAAATGTCACTCATAAATATTTTATTTTCATTACTTTTTAACAGTTTTTGTGCGGCAATAGAAGCTTGATGGCATTGTCCATCATTCTTTTTACGATGACCCATGTTTTAAATCCAAAATTCATTAAACACATTAAAAATTAAGCGAGAAAGAATACTTCAAACTGACTTGTTCTTTACCATGTCTATAGTCACATGAATTACTAAATATTGTTATTATTATTACTTCAAAAAATATTTTTTCCAAACATAAATTGTTTTATTCCTATTTATTTTATAAGGTGTACCTACTTGAAATTTTATAAATTGCTATAAATGAATGCTTGTATTTATTGATGCTTGACTGTTGAGATTATTTCTATATAGTCAGTAAATACTAGCATAAATTTAAAATACTATGTAGACAAAAACGTGTTGAAAGCGTTTCTTTAATAATTTTTTGTGCCTGTTAGTTTTTTGTCTGTCTATGTTCGAGTTCATTTAAAAGCCCCAGATATAAATTTGTTGCTGTAATAGCAATCTACATTTCTATTGCTTCATCTCTCATCCTCAATTAAGTTCGTCTATTTGCCAACATGAACCGCCACCTTACCGACACCTAATCCTACCCCCCCACATTATATTCTTCATCACCACCAAACTGAAAACTAAACGCCAGCCTTAATGGCACTTTAGTTTTATTTTTATGAGAGTGGCAGCAAAAAAACAACTCAAGCAAAAAAATCAAATCATATTTAAATGTCAAATATAAACCTTTAATGCAACAAACATGTGCAGTAGAAGTTGCACAAAAAATAAAAAACACACCCGCTAACATTTTATTTACACTAACTAATAATATAAATAATTGTTTGACAGAGTTGGATGATAAGATTTCTAGTATTACTATTGAAATTTATTTCCCATTTTAAATAGTACAACTCTTAGAAATGTTTACTATAACGTTAGAAGATTCTTGTGGATTAATAAAGGTCAAGACAGATTCCTGCAATACACTATGGTTTGCTTGAATTCCCTTTGATTCACATTGACTGACTATCACTGTCTACTGTAGTAGTGTAGTTGTAAAAGTCGATGGGTTTCTGAATGATTTTCGTGGATGTATTGTACTAGACAGTATTCGAGGAAGCACAACCTTTCCTTTGGAGGAATTATTAATGTAACCTAGTCACTGTTGAAGATAGTCATCGTTCATAGTCACCTCCTCAAGTGTGTCACACTTCTACGTTTAAACCAATGTTTATTGAAGAGCTCAGGATTAAGTGAATTTAAATAAGAAGCAATATTTTTTGATACCTTTCCTATAATATTATTACCGAATGGACTATTCACACAAGACGAACTTCTATACTACAGGAATAGGTTTTTATGTGTAACATGACTGGGACGAAGAGAATAATATTTTTTAATCAAATCAACGCATTATCTTTGTATTGTAGTAAATTGTCTTGGAATATAAGTTTCAGTTTTTGGCACTACAACCATTATGACATCACTTAAAAAACTGTATATCATCTAAAATCCTAACGGAAACCATAGACATATATATACGAATTAAAATATATATATATATGTATGCATGAAATGGATGCACAACCTGCCTAGAGTCGGCATTATAGCAACCAGCGCACAGACATGTGTTTCAGTCTGCTATGACTTTATCAGTGTGCCACTAATAATTTATTTTCACACTATTTCTTCAGTTTGACGGATGATAATTAAATAAAGAAAGTTACAATAAAGTTTTAATATATTCTATCCCTTTGTATCTACTATAGAGTATGTAGATCGCGCGACTTCTGTATATTATAGTTACATAAATTAAGAGAAGAATGATAAAGTAGGATTGAACAGACAATATATATACCTATATATGGTATGTTGTGTAGCCCAATATATACATGGGCCGTTCATCCACCCGGCACAAACATTGGGATTGAAAAAGTATATATTTGTGCATATTACATTATTAATCAAAATAATATTGGGGAGCCCATGCGGCGAAAATAAATTTATTGATTAAACCACTTATAGATCTATAATACCTTACGAGGTCGAAGTGATGTAAATATAACGTTAATAAGCCCTTGGATATACAAATACATATTTCTCGTTTGTTGAGCAGCCCGGCGTTGTTGCCGTTATGTGATAGGAGATTGCTTCTATAAATAATCTTTCACCGCTTCTGAGGTATCTCGCCACGGTCTAAAAAAATACTTGTCAGTGGTCTTTACAATACGATAAGACCAACAAGCATGTTTATATTTTAGATTAGTCATTTTTATTCCTTGCACATGTAAATGTATGTATGCGATATGCTCTGTTTAATATTCTCTCTATCTACAATTGGAAAAAAATCTATTTTCTTTTTATTTTGAAGTTACATAGAATAAATCTGAAAGTAATCCGAAAATCCATGTGACATAATTTCGATAGAATAAAAAATTATATTATACCGGGTGTCTGTTTAAGCTCGGCCACCGGCCATATCTCGGCAACCGTTTATCGTACAACCTGGCGGAAAAAATCCTGATAGTAAAATGGATGACGGGAATTACAACAAAAGTATTTTTAAGTTTCCAAAATGATCGCGAGGGGGCGCAATTCTCAAGATGAATTAAAAATTCGATAATTTTTCATTATATTCTAGATTAAGATAGATTAAAAATTATACTAGCAAAATTTGTAGACGTTTTTATACAACTTTCATTTGAAACTTCTTGATCTATCTCCCATACGAAGGGGAGAATGGAGGGGGGTATGTCTGCGTACAAAAGTAGGTATAATTTTGGTTTGCCCCAACAGATTTTAATGTTTCCGGGCTCATTAGACAGAATTTTACAAAGAATTGAAGGATATGTAGCACGAAATTACGTGGTTGTCAAAGAAAATAACGCTGTTCTCAATGTTTATATATTACTTGTTTTTTCTTTAAAATTTTAAATGGAACGGTATATTTTTAATATCGTAAGATTGAAGTACATAAAAAACTGAAGAGATTGATGAAAACGAGAAGTTGCTACCTTTTTTCTTGTCGAAGATATAGTCTTACGAAAACAATCCAGAAAAATAAACCTCTTTAAATATAAATTTATTTATTTATTGCGAGTAATAATTTTATTTTAAGCACACATGTTCTTCTTCGAGTGTGGTCTGTGCTCTGTTACAACTCAGCATTCTATGTACTTTCCGCATTACCAATTACTATTGACATATTTATGCAACTTTAACAATAGAGTTCCCAAACCACCCCATAATAAACTACTTGAAACTCATATAAAGGATATCTACTGACCGTCTGCTTTAAAATGGCTGGTGTCAATAGTTGCGTATATCACTCATACGTAACAAGTTTATTTCGCACACTTATACTTTCCCTTAACGAATATTTATGCATTGTTTTAAAGGTACTTGTATATTCATTTCTCTTGACAAACTTAGAACTAATATATTGATTTTAAGCAATATGTATAAATTTCTCATTGGTCCATGTATATAGACGATAGGTGTGGTTTTGGTTTATAAGATTTCTTATGCCGCCCTTTTTAATTTAAGGAGAGGGATTTTACGGAATGATTTGGGAAAAATACAAAATAATTAAATAAATGCATGAAACAAAAATATAAAATTTTAACAAATAAAGCCGATTTATTACAGGCTCCTTGCCTTGAATTTCATTTACTCTGCAAATGTCTGTAATATTGTTCATTGTAATTTTATATTTAAATGCATTGGCTATATACCTATTAATTATTAAATATTTACTGTTCTCGGTCTAATGTGTTAAGCTTTTTGTTCATTATTACTATTGCTATTATTATTATTATTACTAGAATATGAACCACTACTATTTGTATGTATCTGATTTTAAATATTAGCTTTTCTATTCCAGTTGTTCGTGTGTTTTCATTCGTAAATCAGCTTGATGTGTTCTATAACTTAACATCTCCATGCTGTTGATTTAATTTTGCAATGGATTTCGCATTAATGCGTATATTCAGTTTTCTTTTTCTCTGTTTTGTTCTATAGTTATAGGAAATACTAGTAAGTGCAAATTGATTTCTTGTAATTGGCATTAATATAAAATTTTAACAAATAAAGCCGATTTATTACAGGCTCCTTGCCTTGAATTTCATTTACTCTGCAAATGTCTGTAATATTGTTCATTGTAATTTTATATTTAAATGCATTGGCTATATACCTATTAATTATTAAATATTTACTGTTCTCGGTCTAATGTGTTAAGCTTTTTGTTCATTATTACTATTGCTATTATTATTATTATTACTAGAATATGAACCACTACTATTTGTATGTATCTGATTTTAAATATTAGCTTTTCTATTCCAGTTGTTCGTGTGTTTTCATTCGTAAATCAGCTTGATGTGTTCTATAACTTAACATCTCCATGCTGTTGATTTAATTTTGCAATGGATTTCGCATTAATGCGTATATTCAGTTTTCTTTTTCTCTGTTTTGTTCCATAGTTATAGGAAATACTAGTAAGTGCAAATTGATGTCTTGTAATTGGCATTTTTGCTCTTGGACAAATAAATACTATTATTATTATTATTATTATTATTATTATTATTTAATCAACGCACTTTCTTTGATAAGCCGTACTGAAAATATCTACAAAATTTGAAACACATGTGTCTGCGGCTGTTCTACATCTACTTTTATTTACAAAATTCCGCTTATTAGGTTTGCATTTTTAACCATGTGGTCAAGTTGGATGTTGTCCCAGAAAGATTAAAGATATTCTGACAGAAACTACATAAATTCATCTCGATGGTAGCCTACTTTCGAACTTGTCACTTTTGCCAATATTTCGCATGCTAGAATGGTTGTTCGGTACTCATTTCAAATAGCAATAAAAATGGATGTTAAACTGTTGGACAATGCTTAACCATAAATTATAATTATTGTAATTAATTATATAATTTTTTTTTCAATACCAATTGTAAAAGGATAAATATTGTTATGTACGTCTTATTTGTACATGAGAACAAGGAAAAAATATGTAGGATATGCATGGAACACACAATGTTGGAATCTAAGTATTACATTCTATTAATAAAAAATGATCATTTCCGTGTATTACGCGCAAATGCCATATTCCGAAGATAAAAAATTCCAATAGCGAACTATTAAAACGATATCGGTCTACACTGTCGAACACCAATATGAAATTTTTACAGCTCCATTCCATACAGAATATCACAGAGCCGTAAAAAAGTAATAATGAAACATTTAACGTTAAATGCTTTCGTTCCAGTAATCGTTCCTGCATTTACTCCATTTTCATTCCCGCTGCATTTATCTTACATTTCACTACCATCTAATTTCGAGAATAATAGAAAATTATGCATTATACATTTCGCATGTTTCACCAGTCTCGACGGGAGTAACTGGTGTCCAATGCACATATATCTAAACAACACATTCGGAACGGCAGGAAATGAAACGTTTTGTGCAGAGAAAAGTTGAATTTCTGCACAGGTCTGCATTCACATAATAGCAACTCATTTACATATTAGTGTACAATGTTACAATGCTTTCGAAATGGCGACTAGGTGCTGTATATATCAAGTTTTGATTTATTGTCTACACCAAAGCATTTCGTTTTAATATCAGAATGAATTAAAAGTGACGACGAATAAATTTTACAAATAATACAGCTTTAACGGAACAAAAAATTCGCATTTAATAGCAAATGAAAAATTAAATCATGTCGGATATTTTAAGAAAACAGACGATAAGTATCAGACTATAATCAGAAAAACACATAGGATCTCAGCAATTTTTGGATTGTGTTTTAAGCTAAACTCTTCGTCTACTAATTATCGCAGTAGTTTCTTTGCTTTATTTTCGTTTCACGTGTAAGATTAAAATTTAAAAAAAATGCGTTTCTTTATGTATAATTTACAACACATTAGAACGTTTATATTAATCGGACAAAATGCAAATAATGTTTGCAGTCTTAATAATACCCGTATAAAACAAATTTTCTACTGTTAATTAGGGTAAATATTTAATATGAAGGTGTCGCTTAAGATTAATTTTTTATTTACGAGGGGGGGGTTTTATGTTACACAGATATGACTGAAGCGAGTTAGAATAAGAACAAAATTTAATTTTTCAAAGTAAGAACCATTAACATTAACACATTTATTCCAACGTTTCTTTAATAACGCTATGCCTTGGAAAAAGATTATTTTGGTACTTCTGCAAAATACCATCCTACAGCGTTTTCCACGTCTTCATTCGATAAAAATCGAAGCCCTCTCAAGTGGTTTTTGAGGTTTCGAAAAAGATAATAGTCACAAGGGGTGAGGTTGGGATTGCAGGGTGGATTTTGTAATTTCTTAAAGCCGCATTCATTGATACTGCATGAGCAATTCTTGCCTTATGCACCCTGCAGTTGTCGTGAAAATCAGAGTTTGCTGAGCAAAATTGTTGGGTCGTTTTTCGCGTATAGCCGTGTTCAATTTTTTAATTGTGTTTTGGTAGAAATTTCCCATTATTGTAGTCCCTTTTGGCATATGCTCACGTAAGGGAGTTCCATAAAACTATGTCCATCACTTTTCTCACTGAAAATTGCATTTTTGTCTTCTTGGGCGTAGATATCCCTAATGAACCTATTGCATAGACTCTTTTTTTGTGGGAAGGTTTCAGTGGTTTACCCAAATTTTATCCCCAGTTACAATTCTATTTAAGAAGTCTTAATTTTGAAATAAAAGAGTTAGGTTTGTCGTCTGCACAATTTTTGTTCGGGTCTATGTAGTTGCCTGGGATTCCAATATGCCGACGCTTTGCTCCTTCTCAAATCTTCATGAAGAATTTTGAAAACACTCATTTCTGATATACCTATTTCTCTGGCATTAATTGAAATTTTGTATTCGGCAGTCACTCATACTAATATTAATGACTACCATATCTTCAACTTTGTTGATGATTTCTTCAGTACGTGCTTTAAGAGGTGTTCCACACTTTGGGTCATTAAGAATGGATTCTTTGCCACATCTTAACTGCTTACACCAAAATTTGACTTGGCAATAGGACGGGCTATTTTTTCCATACACTATTCTCGCATGGATTTCCTTGGCGCTACTGCTTTCTTTTGATAAATTTGCATGGCAATTCTGTCTTCAAGCTTCAACATTTTCTCTTCAAGAATGTAAAAGAAGCAAATGTTTGGCGATTCAACCAGACTTCGAGACGACAATGTAAAATATCACAGAAATGTCATATAAGAAAATTAACGCAATAACATATTGTTTTCATAGGTAGCTAGATAACATAAAGAACTCCTCTCGCATAAAGGCGCATTTACACGTGCAAGGATTAAGTCGCGCCAGTTTCAACGCCAGTTCAATTTTCGCGCCAGTAAACGCCCCAGTAAAGGTTTACAGTGGCAATGATTTGGGAAATGGCGTACCAGTAGCGTGCCAGTAGCGACTGGTGCCACTGAATCCATGCACGTGTAAATACGCCTTAAGTACAATTTTTATGACGTGTGCATTGCTGATTTAGCTGCGAAGGTGCTACAGATTCGAGTTTTCATTTATACCTTGAATCGTATTAATGCATTAATTGTGTTGCTTCAGATATATGGAATGTTAAAAAAAAATAAACAGAAGGATTTGACTATCTCGAGTATACATATATACATTTATACGTAAACGTATATACACATATGTACGAGTTGGGATACACAGCATACATTTAGGTGTCATTACCAACAGCGAACGCACAGACACGTGTTTCGGTTTATAAGGCCTCTTCAGTGTACGTGGTGCTGTTGGCAATGATTTACAACTAAAATCGTACCTTATGTCGGTTAGACTGCATAATGCCCGTGATAATATCTCAGCGACATCTGCCATCCAAACGCGACACCGAACACTACAGTTTCATCTTGCATACTCTGCTAAAGACAAAACCTGTATGCTAAACGTGTATCTCCGCATATTAAAGCCAATAGGTGGCACCACCATATCACACATGGAACATAAAATCCTTGAATGTGTAACGTACATTAACGGATAATACTATCACAAGTATAAATATATACATTTATACCTAAACGTAGCACAGATGATGACAGATTTCTATCACCATTTGTAATCTTTCACAAAACAGAATAAAGATAATTTACTTAAAGCAGAGGCAACAATCTATATTAAACCATATTTGTACTAACCTCGTGCACACCTTAATTCATACACCCACTTCTTTACTGATATATTTTATCTATTTACATAACCGTCTCATTCGACTGTTAAAGCTTAAGAGATATCTTCCATGTTTTCGAACATCTCTCTAACGATGACATTTTACGCTTATAGAGTATGCGCGTAAAATGTCAGCGATAGAGAGCAGATTTTAAGCCGGCACATTTAATACATATATCATTTTGAATCGATTGAAATTCCGATATTGCAAGGCGGCGGTCTTCTTCAATCATCTCACGGATCTCAAGAATATTCGTCTCACTGGTACTTGTCCACAATGGACGTGCATGGGTCTCATTTTTCACTAACTCGCGGCCATCGGAAATTTTTTTGTGTCAGTCGTAGACTTAGGTCCTTAAATGCGTTTTTTCAGCGAACTGTACAGTTAGTCTACGCAAAATTTTAGCAGGTTTTACCTCCCGCGACAAAAACTTAATAATAGTGCGTTGCTGGACAGACGTGTATACCTCTTGCTCAGATATGACGCTACTAACAGCCAATCTGCTCTGCTAAGCTGAATTTTTTAAAAATATAAAACTACATTAGCATAGGTTTTGAATCGAATAGAATGTTTTAGTTTAATGACCATGAATAATTTAATTGTACATTTACTTTTGACATGACACTAATAAAGAGTATGTTAAATAAAGTATATAATTGGCATAAAATAAGTAAATTCATTTCTGTTCACCTTCTAAACATTATGATATTTGACAAAATTGCGTAAAATTTTAATAAATCCTATAACATTAAAATATACAAATGGCGATAGTAACAGCTCATTACGCGAGAAACTTCCGTAGCAGACGAGCGGCGTACTAAAATAATGATTAATAACTTTGCAGACTTAAATTCATATAATTTATCGCATACAGCCGTGCCCGGCGAGGCAAAAAAATACTTTTCCGATACATTACTGGAACGAATTTGCAAAAAAGAACCACCGTAATAAATTATACGCGCAAATACCTCAGTCCTTCCTTGTACACAGGAAATGTTAAAACCGGAAAATAAGTTCAATGATTGACTGATCTTTTTAATATCAGGAATTAAGGCGAGGTTAAGAAAATAAGACATGTTTAGGAGCTATTAATCATTTTCCGAAGTGTTGCTAAGACAATACTCCAAAAAGCGCTTTTCGGAGAGTTTTTAACCTTTATCTATGGAAATAATTAAGAAAAAAAGGTCATTCATCTTACGTCGTCGGATAGATAGAAAATTCTTACGCAAAAGCCAGAAAATTTTGTGAAAAAAATATGTAATATATGAACGAAAACGATTACTTTCATACTTTAACGCAATAAATTAACATATTTTTAGTTATAAAATAAACTTAGTGCACAAATTACAACTGCTTGTTGAATAAAGTATAGAATAAAGCTCTTCCTGGTACAACGCGATTAAAATTATTGTAATGATTTTACTTCACTTTCTACGGATACGGTATCATTATAATATTGTAACGTTTTCGGGTTCCAATAAACAACTCGTGCAATTATTTATTTAAAACAGTCTGTATATTTATATACTTAAAATTATATAACAATATAAAAATATAAAACTAACATATCACACTTAAACTGCTAGTAATAAATTAAAATTAACACTTGTATTTATTTAGTTCTATTACTAATATCTCTGTCCGTATTTATGTAACACTTCTATTTATATAAGACGGCACTACTATATTTATTTCTTTGGCTACCACTATCGCACTCGAGACTGAACCCCGCAATGAATCCCGTAATGAATGAATCATCCATCGGTGACCCAGTCGCCTTATATACACCTGCATGAAATGTTCTCGAAATGTACCAGTAAGTTCGGCAATATACTGGAGGAAATCTGGACTCTTCCTTGTTTACGCCAACAATACTGTGAGATGACATATTTACGACTTGTTTACATATCGTTTTTATATGCCGCGCCGAGATGATTTATGGGCTCTGCTTTTTTTTCTGACGTACACTCATTTCGTTACAATATACTTTCTGTCTTCGAAATAAAGTTAGAATTTTATGAAAATTAATAAATTCTTTAAGTGTTCTAAAAAACTGCGTTTCGTCCCGAAACACACTATTCCATGTTCTTGTCGCTGGCGGATGACGAAATCCACACCGGGACCCACGGGTGCACCCAGCCGTCTTGTGGAAATGGCAATCCACCGTCCTAGGCTGCACAACGGGCTTATTGGGCCGGCAGCCGCACACGACCATTTCCATACCAGCACGCCGAAACATCACCTCCAGCATGTTTCCTGCGATTTTCCACTCCAAACGGTCTAATCCGCAGCCCAGCCTCGGAATTGCCAGCCTCCCCACATTTTGCTCGAGTGCTCGTCCTCGTAAATCGACAAGGGATTCCCACAAGCTGGTTCCCTAGGTTTTCCAGCAATTTGTCGCACATCCGCCACTTCACCATCCCTGGCTCACTATGAGGTGTTAGTCTCATGCGATAAACGACGTCATCTATTTGCTCTAGTATTTCGTATGGTCCCTCCCAGTATTGTTGGAGCTTTGGGGACAGGCCTCGGCGACGTTGAGGATTATATAACCAAACAAGGTCCTCTTCTCGGTAACCATCTCTCTCTCGTCTTGCACGTGGTAACAATTCTTCGTCCTGTCGCTGGCATCCTGAGTGTGATGGCGTACTCGCTAGTGAGCATCCTCCAACCTTCGTCTGGATCAGCTGACGTAGTCTTCTCCATTTGGGTTCTCCACAACACACGTGAGTAGATCATCTACCTTCAGAGAGTCCCATTGAGCCCAGTAGGATTCCAGTCTCGGTGAGCGAGGAGCCACTTCTTGCCAAGCCGTTCTGCGACCAATTCCCTTCCAAACCATCAATGAACCAAGGTGTTCATCAGCTTCTTGACCGATCCGCAAATTGTCAGGATGCCACTGATCGTCAACCACGGCAGTTCAGAATGTGTTGGCCGATTTTTCTTCTAGTCAGTTACCATGCCTGCAGTCTTCTGGACGTTGTCTGCTTGCAACAGCATCAGCGTTTTGGTGCTGCACAGATGCAATTTGCGTTATTGGTTTTGAGGCTCCACGATACTGGGTCGACGATTGCCTCTTCTCATCGACCCGTTTCATTTTCGCTGCTCCGCTATGGTCTCATTGGGCTTCTTTCCGCATTTACCATGCGCATGGCCCAATTCCGTCTCCATTTCCATTTCCATTTCCAATTCCAGCATCGGAGCGTTCTTCTCTTAGGTTGCACCTGATTCACTAATCGTCGGACTACCTGTCTCAGGTGTGCATGCCCATACTTCATCTCAGGACGCTTGATTAATTGAGGGTAGTCTTGACACTCTTCTGGAAGTAAGGTCAGCAGAATGTCACTGGCCTCTCCTCTGAACGACACAATCAGAGCAGTAGCTTTCTTCGGGGACGTCCACCCATTTGCTCCTGCAGCGGCTTCGAATTGTTTCAGGTACGTCATCCATGACGTCTTCGCATCGAAGGTGGGAGGTTTTACCTTTGCTTTTGCTGTTCGGGAAATTTCCAGGCTTCCGCTTGAGATGTCATGGGGACCGCAGTCGTTCATCGCTGGCAACTGAAGCTGAACCCCAAACTCGTCCTCCATTCCGAACACGTGCTCCTCAACTTTCTGTTCCACGGCTTCGATGGCCCCAGAAAATTCCTGTCTCCCATTCGATGAATTCTTTTGAATGTCTTCCTTAAAAGTAGTCTCGAGTTGTTTTGAATTTTCATCTTTTAGAGTCTTCATATTAGTATCAAATTGTGTTGCAACTTCATCTCTTAGAGTCTTGAATTGTTTTGCAATTTCATCTTTTAAAGTTTTTGAATTATTTGCCATTTCAGTTAACATCTCATCTTTTAAAGTTTTAAAATTATTTTCAATTTTATCTTGTAGTCTCGAATTGTTTTGAATAATTTGCAATTGTATCTATTATTAAGCTTAGATCAGGCTGTACTTGAAACAAATATTTCTCGGGATCCTCACCTTCATTTATTAAAAGGTCACGAAGCCGATCCTGGAGAATCGTTTTTTTTCCAGACGTATCTGCGTCCCTTTTCTCCAATTCTGCCCTTAACTCGGAGACCCTTAATTCTTCCAAACGTTTGGTAGCCATTTATTCATTTATTTATTTATTTATTTGCACTTATGTTTATCCCACACTGACACCAATTGTAACGTTTTCGGGTTCCAATAAACAACTCGTGCAATTATTTATTTAAAACAGTCTGTATATTTATATACTTAAAATTATATAACAATATAAAAATATAAAACTAACGTATCACACTTAAACTGCTATTAATAAATTAAAATTAACACTTGTATTTATTTAGTTCTATTACTAATATCTCTGTCCGTATTTATGTAACACTTCTATTTATATAAGACGACACTACTATATTTATTTCTTTGGCTACCACTATCGCACTCGAGACTGAACCCCGCAATGAATCCCGTAATGAATGAATCATCCATCGGTGACCCAGTCGCCTCATATACACCTGCATGAAATGTTATCGAAATGTACCAGTAAGTTCGGCAATATACTGGAGGAAATCTGGACTCTTCCTTGTTTAGGCCAACAATACTGTGAGATGACATATTTACGACTTGTTTACATATCGTTTTTATATGCCGCGCCGAGATGATTTATGGGCTCTGCTTTTTGTCGTCGTACACTCATTTCGTTACAATATACTTTCTGTCTTCGAAATAAAGTTAGAATTTTATGAAAATTAATAAATTCTTTAAGTGTTCTAATTTAGATTCCCTTCTTACTAAATTGATTTTTTTGCATTGCTAACACATATTTCTTCCATATTTATTCTGGATAATTTTTTCCCTATAGATATAGTTGATTTGGATTTCCAAGCTGTTATTTTAAAAAGAAATGTAATTTTGAATAAAACGCCAGAGACACTACATTTGAGTAAGCTAAACTCTAAATTCGTTTTCGTAGTATTAAACATCAAAGATATCGGTTGGCATAATTGCAATTTCAGCAACAGCAATCAATGTTTGTCGCCCTTTATTACTATTTCGAAGTGATATTCAAACATGTTTCATACTTCATTATCACAAAAGAGTATTGTTTTCCAATTATTGTCTATTTATGTTTATGTATGTACATGTTTTTGTGTATGCCTCAAACGCACAGACATCTTTCTGAGGTTAGAGTTGAGCTTAAGTGGATAATGAAATCAACATCGAAGTTTAAAGTTACATTTGTTGAATTATATGGAAAGTCTGACTAGTTTTTGAGCTAACTGTTGGAAATAATATGTAAACATTATTTTTTCTACTCCCATATTTAAACCTCCATTTATCGTATATGTTTTCATGAACCCCAGTGATCTTTTAGAAAAAGAATGAGGTTCGATTGGCATGAAGAGTGCATAAAAGTCATAAATACACCTTGATATACCGTGAATTCGTGTGCTTTAATCATGGACTGAACCTAGCAAAGGACATTTTAGCAACAGCCTGAAGTTAGTTCTAAGTTTTTAAATCTATTGAATCTCAAAATCAAATTGATTGACACTAATTGTCATCAATCTGTCAAAATAATCCGACAAGGCGCGACAACAGATAGTAATTTTTTATTAGTTTCATTATTTACTGTCGTAGAAAAAGTGTAATATGAAACTCGTTTTCAAACCCTGTACTCACTCGTTCTACTGACATTCGCTCCGCTAATCTTCGCTCGTTACTAATAAAACTGATGATTAAAATGAGGTTTATACGACTTGATATATGATATGCTATTATTTGACAAATATTGTCGACAGCGTTAGATAATTTATTCAAGACTAGATCCACTACACAAAAAATAGTAAATATATGAATATAGCAAAACATTTATTATTAAATTATTGATTGGTAAGCTAGAGCTATTTTTTAGCGGTCGATTATTTACCGCATGATTGTGTTTTCTGATTAGAATTAGTTTTAGTATTAGATATGTTTTTTAAAGATATTTCTGACTATTCAATCGATGTGGTAAATAAACATGCTTTTCTCTATATATAGGTACCTTTTTTTACGTTTACATAGGAATTTCTACTATACATATTTAGAGATTATTTTCCGATAAAGAACCACAATTTAATAAATTAGGTTTGAGCACCACTCAAATTTCCTGTTCGTATGTGTAGTTCAAATTTCTATAAAAAAAACTTTTAAATTCAACTGAAAATTTTGCAAAATATTTCTAAAATACTGTTTTTTGATTAAAGAGCAAATATTTCTTCCCGTTCGAATTTTGAAAATATTGCTCCTACTCTAAACTAAGACCTAAGTAAATTTATCCTCTTAACAAATCTACATAGGATTTATAATTTCCAAGATAAAAGAAATGCTGTTTGTCAAGACTAAAAGCATTACACTGTACAAATTTTGAAAATTCTCTTATACAAAACTTGTACCAAAGTAAGCTCCAACTTCGATGAGCAGATATTAGATGAAATGGGTCCAGTCACAGATCCCTGAGGCACTTCTCGACCAACGTTAATACGAGTGGATAAATGTTCAATTTAGCTTGACAACATGTCAACGCTCAGTCAGATAATTATTATTTGAGCCAATACCTTTTAGTTAGGTATGATTGATGGTGCCAAATGTTTTCGAATAGCCCAATGGATAAAAATAACCCTTTTAAAAACCTATGTTATCCTTAGCATAAAGCTGATACGTAACAAATCGATTTAAATGTGAAGAACTACTACTCCTAGGGAAAGGATCAACCACCGCAAGCTTCCAACAGTTATAAAAAGTAACTTCAAAAATAAAGAACCAATTATATATGTCAAATAAGGTAAAATATTCGGGCAACGCATCTGTATCATAGTTATTATCATAACCACAAGTCGAAGATTTAATATTTCTAATAATACTCATGATAGCAGTCGTACCAACGCGCTCGAAGGAAAAATTAAGTTCAGAATATTTGTCCGCGTAGAGCTGATTGGCACAATATATATGTACTCGATATTCAAATCTAAGTTTAAAAAGTTATTTTTAGTATCATTGTATAGTTCAAATTAATACGTACATATAATTTTTTTGCCTAATTTAATATAAGTTAATAATTAATTCCATACAAAATTCGTTTATTTAGTTTTACATTAAATGAATTATTTTCTTGTTAAAACAGAAAGTGACATCAATACTCATCGAGAAAAATTGAATTTCCTGAGAGCAGGATTTTATTTTATAATCATTCCTGGTTTTGTAAAAATAAATAAACGATTCTACTTTTATACCTTTTCGACGATGTCATGTACCTTTTTTCAAGAATTAAATATTATTTTTTATTATTATTTGATCTTATTTTATTTTAAAACTAGTGGATTTGTATAAAGCCAACTAATAATTTCCAGAAAATGGACACGAAAGGTTGATGACTCATCGCCCATGGGCGCTGTAGTGAAATGTTGTATTTTAAATAGGTTTTAAGTTTATTTATATAATTGGGTAACAAGTGGCCTTATTATTTGTTCATTTTCTCTTCTGTATGATTTGCTCTCTTTGAATGAAGTACATCCTTGTAGATAGAAAACGTTCTTTCTACATCGCAATTGGTTATAGGTGCGTATTGGAAATATTCTTTTATTTCAGCGTATTTAGCAATTAGATTTTGTGTCGTTGTCCCCTTACACAATTGCCGTAATGTTATTAAATCTGCATTTCTAGTAAAAACTGCGTCTTAACTTTTGCCGAAGGCCACATTCGAAGTCACTTGGAATACTTTTGAAATTATTAATAGCCACATCTAATGTGGTTAATCCATATTTTAATTTGAGATTTCGATTTTCAAGATATGTGATTAGTTTAGGCAAATTTCCAAAGCGTTCCTGAATAACAACTGATTTTTTAAACTTGGGATTTGTGTTAGTTCCTTGCACTCACAAATACTTCGAGCATCGTCATTTAAACATATAACATAATTTTGTTAACTATCGAAATTCTCTACATAAAAACTAGTAGCTTCCAACCATGGTCCCCATCTAGTTATTACTGGCGAGGGAGGCAGTGACAAAGATGGAAGTTTTTTCCTGTAAAGAGCTACTCTCGATTGTGCTTTTCTGAAAACTTTTTTAAAAGCGGATACAAGTCTATCAATTTCCGGATACCTGTCTCTGATATATTCACAGATTCTGTGGAGAGCATGTGCTACACAAGTAATATGCAGCAGATAACGATATGTTTCCTTTAATACACTGTCATATATGCGGCACTGTCACTAACAAATAATAAGTATCTTGCCCTGTACCTGTTGTCCGAATGAAGCATTTTGTGCACATTCTCGTCAATGGTTTTAGCAACTGTTTCTACATCAACTGTGTTTATAACTTTAGATGCTGTTACATATGCGTTATATGGAATAGTTGGATGTAGTACATCAGCTACAACATTTACCACACAGCGTCCTAATGGATCGACAGTTTCGTTGGCACTTATCCATAGGTATTTATTTGAAAGATATCTTCTAATGCATTCGTGAAACACTTAGAAACATAATATTTGCGTAAGGTGGATTCATCAGGAACATTTCAACCAGTGTATTTTTGAAGAAATGTTTTGAAAGTGGGATTGTCAAGTTTCGTTAATGGGATATTAGCCGCCATTAAAGCTTCACAGAGTTCTTCGTTAAAATTGTCAGCTTTCAACGGGTCCAATTTCAATGTATGTTTTAGCGATGCTAAGTGACGTTGTATATGGCCTTTTTCGGCATTCTGTAACGATATTTTACTGTCTATGCAATAAATTTCGGAATCACTGACAATGGAGGACATACAATCACTATGCCCCTTAATCCAACTTGCCATTGTTTTACTATGCCATTCTCGACGTTCTTCCTTATCATAGTAACATAAACAATGTTCTAGGTCTAAATAAATGATAACTAAAAATTTATGCGTATGTTATTGAAACTTAACAAAATCCAATGCACACTTACATTGCGATAATTGGGAGAAATAGATTCAATGAAATGGTATTAAATAGGAACTATTACAAAAATTACGTAATTAACAGTCAAAACAATGAAAAAACGAAACTAACGTAAGTATGAATAGATACATACATATATAACTTTATTTATCTTAGAATATATAAGAAAAATATAATGAATTTTAAAAACCCCTGGCGCTTCTACCTACGCTGATGAAGAATGGATTTTTCTCATAAACTCTTTCTTGACGGGCATTTTTTGTTGTCGTTTTCAAGTAGTTTTCAAGTAAACAGCAGATGTTGCAGTTCACCATATGAATAATGTGCTATTCAGTAATCGCGTATTGTTTACATTATTTCTTTGCTCCGTTGTAACTCCGTCGTAGTTTAAACCTGGGACGTCGGCTCCCGAATAATTTCTATTGTAAATATTTTTTTTGTAACACGAGACACGTCTAGTAGATAAACCACTTCGAACCTAAATTATTTAAATATTTATATAATTAGTTTTTAAAGATATAAATTTAATCAATTAATTTGACTCATGTAGATATTTAAATATTGAATAATAATTGATTTCAAATTTAAGAAGAACAATTGATCATTTTATAAAAGCATTAATTTATCTATTACGAGAGTAGGTACGGGTATATATGGTATAGCTCCTGATAGAATCGGCTACGTTATTATAAAGAACCAAATTAACCCAGATAAGACTAACGTCCTTCTAGAAGCATATTTTATATGCAGTTCTTTAAAAGCAAATTAATTTAGTTTTGCTGATGTATATAAGATGGCGCTATCATGTTTCGCTAAAAACACAGATACTTTTCATAATAACAACATAGTTGATCTAGTATCTTTTTCTGCATGACTCCTCTGAAAGAGAATATCATTAAATCCCTCTAAATCAAGATCAGCCAAATTAAGATTAATAGTAAAAAGCGTTAGCTTGACTAATTCAATCCAGTAAAGAAGAAGAAGAAGATCTTTTTCTGTTTATGGCGTGAGTGAACGTGAAAACTACCTTGTGCGTAAAATGACTGAACCAGTAGACCTTCTAGTGGATGGGTAAGAATATTTTGCTTTTAGTAGTATTTATGACTTTCTAAACAATTGTATTACATTGCTGAATAATTATTCTTCTAACCTCATATTACAAAATTGAACATATTTCAACATGTTAACTTTGATATACCTTTACTTTCCTGTATCCTTCTAGAAGGACGTCAGTTGTAATAAGGTCCGTTTTGTGCTATTGGTGGGTACTTACAATTTTGCTAAGAAATACAATTGGTTAGAGTCATATTATCTGAATATAATAACTTATAACCCCCAAAATAAGTCAAAGTAGTATAGTTTTATATTTTGTTCTAGAAAACATGTAACGTTGTCACAGATTCTAGATTTTATTGATGGGAATGAGGATTCTCTTCCATACAGCGGTGTAAAGGTAAATATTATGCCACCTACTAATGCGACGGATGACATTACTGATGAAGACAGCGGTGATGAGGAAAATCCTCGCATTGACAATGTTCCAGGTAGTCAGTTGAATGCTTCTGCTTTCATAGCCACACTTGATAACGGACCTGATCCAGAACGCGATAACGCCAGCTCTGAAACTTTTACGAAAAAAAGTAAAACGACAAGTATCAGACGTAGAAAGGAATATCAGTGGAGAAAAGCTGATCTTGCGCAAACAAATTCCGTTTGGCCGTTATATCACACCGCGAAATATAAAGAACGAACGCCTTTAGAGTACTTTCAATTGTTCTTTGACTCTGAAATGATACAAATGATGGTAAAATATACCAACAGATATGCAAATCAGCGCAACAGAAATGGTGATATTTCAGAAGACGAAATGCAATGTTTTATTGCTGTTTTGTTACTGAGTGGATATGTAGTGGTACCAAGAAAAGAATTGTACTGGGAAACGTCTGTTGACACACAGAATACTATGGTTTCGGAAGCAATATCGAGAGATCGATTTAAATTTATTATGACAAATTTACAAGTCTGTGATAACACAAAGCTAAATACAAATGATAAATTCGCTAAAGTTCGTAAACTAATAAAAAATATCAATCAAAAGTGCATTGACAACATTCCCCACACTCAAGCACATTCGGTAGATGAAAGCATGGTCCCTTACTTTGGAAAGCATGGCACCAAGCAGTTCATCAAAGGTAAGCCGATACGATACGGCTATAAATTTTGGTGTGGCGGTACCAGCACTGGATATTTAGATTGGTTAGAGCCATATCAAGGAGCTGGAACATTACCTGGATCATATGACGGTAAAGGTCTTGGTTATAGTGTTGTAATGACATATGCCGATTTATTGCCAAAAGATCTTCCATATGAAATTTATTTCGATAATTTCTTTACATCTATACATCTATTGGAAGACTTAAATCTACAGAATATAAGAGCTACCGGTACTATTAGATCTAATAGAATTATGGATTGTAATATTATCAAAAGCGATGTTCTGAAAAAAAGACCAAGAGGTGAATTTGACTTCAGAAGTGATGAATCAAAACGCCTACTTATTTGTACATGGAATGATAACAGTGTTGTTACCATAGCAGGTAATTTTGATGCTGTACATCCGACTTGTGGAGTCTCACGTTATTCGCAAGCACAAAAGAAGAAAATACAAGTTCAACAACCTCGTCTTATTCGACATTATAATATTAATATGGGGGGAATCGACAGGGCGAGAAGAAATGGTACTTCCCTATCATAGCCCATATGATCGATGTAGCTGAACAAAATGCTTGGCAACTATATCGACATGGCGGTGGAAAACTAGATCATTTAGCATTCCGCAGACGAATTGTTACAGCAATTTTGGAATCCAATCGACGAGTCAAATCAAATAGGGGAAGACCATCAAGCCACTCTAAGATCGACTCACGTTATGACAGAATAGAGCACTATGTGTCCGATTTACCAACGGATGATATAACTGGTAAAAAGAAACAACTTCATTGCCGCCTGTGCCATAAGAAAACGACTACAAATTGTGTAAAATGTAATTTACCACTCCACGTACCATGTTTTATAAATTATCATACGAAATAATTTTTTTAAAAACCTTTACTTCTTTATTCTTACTAATTGGTAAATGTATTTGCATAGAAATATTATCTAGGTAACTAATTGAAATGAAATTTCCATGTAGGTACCTATATGTAGTATATACAGCTGATATCCTTCTGGAAGGAATGCCAGTAGTTCACATAGTACGGATGTGAGAGATGAAAGATATGAATTAACAAGTTTAATTAGTTGTATACATGCAAACTACAGCAAAATTTAACAGAAATTTAAGAAAAAAAAATTCAGCTTTATCTGGGTTTATTAAGGAGATCGAGAATAAAGAAAAGAAAACAAAGTTTCTTCAGTCGAATTGAGCATAAATCAACTCAATAGCATAATATTTCTTTTTGTTATTTGTGTTGATGATAATCTAGTATTGTCAACAGTAAATATTTACAAAACAGTAGATTAGAAAAATATACTTCGACTCAATGATTCGTTTCTTTTTAACAAATCGTAAATATATTTATAATAGGCATTCTTTTCTTCCGAAAAATATAATAATCACGCTTAAAAATATCAAATTTTAGTTCAAATTTTTATACGAATGTTTAGGATATTACATAGAACGTATTAAAAACAATAAAAAAAAATTACAATAACTTAGCGAATTTATATATAGCTTTTGGGAAAAATTAAAAGTCGGTTCACGTTCGTTGTGTCATCCATTTTCAAAGTTATTTCATAGATAGCCACTATGAAAGTGCACTAGTTATTTGATGAAAAGTGTTAATGACTGGTTCTTGCAACATTCAGAATAGAATTGCCGTGGTTCACTTCAGCAGTGGAACAAAAGCGCACAGGACTTCCTGTCCCATTTCAATGCGGAGGTCCTTAGCACTACTCCGCGGTATTTCGTTACGTCCTCGACCGCCAGTTTGGAACGTTCCGGTGGCGCTGCGGTCGATTTCCGGGTTCAAAATTCACTGCGGAGCTCTTGTATGTAATGAGTGGACTAAGACTGTTCCTGTGAAGTTGAGGTCAGGTGAGCGGCTAATTAATCTTTAATAGTCTCTGTCGCTGTTATTGGATTTAAAGGTTTTTTCCATTACTTAAAATAAAGACACATTGCTTTCGTTGTGTTTATTTTAGGATTATTAACGTCTGTTATTGAAAGCCAGCTAATACAAATTGTGTAATGAGTGTTTTAATTTAAAAGAGGAAACTGTATTAACATCTCAGTGCATTGTATTGTACTTAGATATTTGAAATTAGTTCTTATTAATTTATTTTTATATGATAGCTTCGTGTTGGTTTAGGTTTGAGGAATTGCACGCCACTGATTAAAATAAACAATAGACTTTTCATGACCATTGTTCTAGATCATTTAATTCAAAATTCAGCGCCGTAGTTTGAAATGGAGAACAGAGTAAGTTTATTAGCATACAATTAGTTTGGTTATTGAAACAACAAAGTGCTCAACAGATAGCATTCTATTAAAACTGATGTGTTCTTCAATTGGGTATTTAATAGAAAATTGATAATATGTAACGAAGTCCCTTCGTTAATTGTATAAAATAACAGTATTAGATTCATATCTAATTTATTTGTAAATATCAAATTATATATGAGTGGTATTTTATTCAACCGTTAGTAATGCTACCCCCTTCCGTTAAAGATATAAAATATGCAAGAGGACAGAAGGTATGATGCCACCACGATAACTCACCTTCTATTGATAACTAAAAACAGTGACGCTTGTCTACTAATTAATTATTTAATCGCCAGCTTATCCCTCACTAAGCCTTACCTTTCACTATTCCCACTACTTCCCCCTACTGCCGCTAACCAGTCAGGCAGGGTAGGTTCGTTCACTCAACAAGTGAAGGTGTTATATATAGTAAGGGCACCAGTTCCGGTTAATTATACTGACCAGCAACTGATAGATAGGCCCGGAACAAGTCTATTATTAAACCCCAGGTATAATGATCAGCAAAGCCAAACACACTCATACAAACTTAACAACAGGTTTATTTACTGATTTAAATTGCCCAACGTCCAAATAAAAGATTAAGCTTTAGCCAACCTATCATTTAAAGTCAACTACAGTAATGTCATTACAATTTAAGTGCAAATAAAAGTAATAAAGAAAACATTAAAAATAAAGAAGCACCTAAGTGCATACCAGTTACGAACGATTAAAATTATGAACGTATGTATTAATTGATCAAGACGGCCACTAAATGTGAACCATAAATTTAAGTTACACTTGACAAACTGTTATACTGATTTGAAGTAATCAAAAGAATTAAGTCATATGAGATAAAACCTCGAGTACAATTAAATACATGAGAAAATACTTAAAACTAAAAGAATAATGATTACACACGCAACATATGCCAGGGAGTCTTCCCCAACATCGAGCAGTTTGGTCGCAATCAGCAACACATAAGCAAAAATGAAACACTCTGTATATCAGAGGCCAACGACAAGCTGATCGACACTAGATAACAAACTCTAAATGGTAACTAATACTAGCAGTGCCATATAATTATTGTCTTACAAAAAGAAACGTTGATAAAATTCAACAAGTTAAAGATCGTACAATTACACATAAATATATTGAAATTGTTTATTAAATATACTAAAATCAAAGCAATAAATTTACACAATATAAGTTGGGATGCTACAATGCAAATACGCACCCAAAATATCAATTAAATTTAACACAAGAAAAGAAATGGTTATGTAGCAATTCGACCCGTAACCTCAAAATAAGGCCACAACTTCTAGTTAAACTAAACGTTCAATGTCAGAAATTTAAAACTCAGTGACTCAGATGCCACTACAAGATAAATCTAGTAATTACGTTGACTCCAATGATTCAGTTAGACCGGAAAACAAAGTTAGACAGTACGTTGTGCTCAAAATCTGCACGTAACTTACACAAATTTGATTGTGTCTGATTGCACTAAGTGACTGTGCAATACACTGGCAATATTTAGCAAAACAGCAATAAACAAAGTCAAAATACCTTAATTATGCACACACACACAGCTATGGATACAAATTCTTCAACGATACTACACTAGTTACAGGAAAATTTCTACTCCAGTCATCCTTGGCTACCAACAGTCATCAGGAATTAACGCAGGAGGCTGCAGTAATATCTACGAAACTGCACCATACATCTGTTGTTACCAAAGAATACCACGTCTTAAACCTTCCGGAATTCTTTCAAAGCTATCTCACAAGTCAAACACGTGTTTCAGAATTTCCAAACGGAAATGCTTGCCTACCTGGCGGTAATCGCAAACTAAAAAATCGAACAGGGAACAAAAATACAATTAAGATCTATCAGACACGTGATATGAGTACTTACAACGATTTCTTCAACCAGAAGAAAAAATATCCTCTTACAGAGATTCTTCAATAACGTCATAACAAAATTAAGCTTGAGAAATTATGAAAATATGCACCTTAATTAGTGATTTATTACGATACAAATTCAACATTCCAAATTAATTACCCAAGCACTGACTGAGAAAACGCTGCTTTTGCGGGATTAAGTGTTATTTGCAAGATGGTTGGAACGAAAATTCAAATAACGACGTTCGAAAGATTGCGGCAGAGGCGACATCTAAGCGAACACGGAGGAAACAATCACAGTATTTAAAACAATTCCTAGGCTTCAACGGCAATTTCAAGCCAATACTTAATTACAGAACCCCAAACAAATGCTCAGAATAACCAAAATAAAAAAAAGAAGAATAAGATAAGCCTCGGAACACATCTTTACCGCCGCGAAATGCCAAGCTACCCCTGCAATAAAAGCAGTGCACTGGCAAGTTCGGAAGTTCGCACTCAACTATCTGCATAAAGATGTCATAACGTACACCATTTGACCGGGTATTTATTATCGATTTTCCAAGACAATAAAAGAAATTCAATACTATAATTAGTAATTAACATGGAACCACAACCAATTGTTTTACCCAAATAAAGAAATATGCGGAGAAACTGACTCCAATGAATGGTATAATAAAATCCTAACCCCATATACATTAACCAAATATAGAGAGAATAAACCAGCGACATAATAGGCAGAGGAATTCAAATAAATCTGTACAACAATAATAATACACGATAAAACAAAAAAATAATTGTCACAGTAACTATGAATTTTCCTGTACATATTGCTGTAATTATTTTTAAGTGGTTAATTTATTAATAGTTTATTGTACGTATGCGGAAAAATACCAGCGGTATACGTCACGATTATTTTTCGCGCGATCTCTTTGGTTTCAAGTCTCGTGCGTAAATTCAATGCATTAAAACTAGTTTTTGTTAGTATACAATTGATATGAAAGGCCGTTCAGCAGCACGGGAAAGGCAGAGCTCCCATGCCAGTTTCAGGTGATCTATCGTGAAACATCCTTCCTACCTCTTAACCTCACTCAGACCATAAATGTCCTAAGGAGGTTAGGACCTATCTGCTTAACCCCATTCAGGTGATCTATCTTGAAGGGGTTAAGAAATCTATCCGCACCAGGAAACTCTCATTCAGGTGATCTATCGTGAAGGGGTTTCCCTCCGTTAAACATATCCGCTTAAACCCCATTCAGGTGATCTATCGTGAAGAGGTTTCCCTCCGTTAAACGTATAACCTACCTGCTTAACCCCATTCAGGTTAACTATCGTGAAGGGATTAAGAAATCTATCCGTTCCAGGAAACCCTCATTCAGGTGAACTATCGTGAAGGGGGTCTCCATTCGTCTATCAATTGCAATATTAATATTTGATTGTATTTAATTCTAGGATCTCGAAACGACCGTTAATCACTGTATCACATTAAATATTTAAAGTCACCGTGCGAGATGCAAACCGCATATTTATATATAAAAAAAAACTTCCTTTAATGTAGACGATTTAGGTCAAATTCCACAATAATTATCTTAACTTCCGCAAACATTCATTTATCTTATAATACCACGATATCATGATGGCTTGTAATGAACCTATCGTAAGATAGACAGATTATTGTTTAAATGTTCAAATTTTAGGAAAGCATACTTTTGTTTACAAATCCGCAATGTACAAATCTTGTAGTTTTAAGGTTATGTATCGAAGTGACTGACCGCATGTTTATAAGAAAATTAAATTCTTGTCATTATGTTGACCTTTTTCTTGTCTTTTACATTAGAATGTTGATAATGTTAAATTACCTGTAATATGTATATATATATGTGTGAATATTTTTGAACTTGGTTACCGCAAAAATTGTCCAAGTACCAAGGAAGGTTGACCAAAGTTGGTACGTCTGGGTATAGGCAACCCAAAACACTCACAACTGTTGATGTAAACATATATAAGGAGGGTTAAGAGTAATAAGTCTTTATTAACAGTGGACCAGGGTCAATTATTCTAATTACTTAACCCACCACGTTATAAATAAAGGCGTTTTGAGACAGAAATGGCTAATATGCATTTTGGCGTTCGTCAATACGTTTTGTTTAAGTTCAGTTTTAACTTTTTCTATGGCGGACAGTCGGTCGCAATAAAAACATCTGGCCCGCCTAAACCACACATTCTTTCATGGTTGCATGACTCGGTTTGTGACAATGAACTTTTTACCATTACCTACAATGTTTATTTATAAATGATCTACTGCTACAGATAGATTGCCCTATACTTGGATATGATGATGATATTAAGATCTATTCTTTGATTACCAGTGCTGCTGGTGCAGTCAGCCTTCAGAGAAACTTAAATGTATTGTCTTCATAATGTGAATGTTTTGGATTCAAGTTGAATGTTGATAAATGTTGTACAGTCACTTACACACGGTCTTCCACTTCATACAATTCTTCCTACTATATTGGCGACAACATGTTAACAAATAAAACTCAATTCAAAGGTCTTGGTGTTTCCTTCAATCCCAGTCTCAGGTTCAAGTGTCATGTAATGAGCATTTGTACATCGGCGTTCAGATAATTGGGTTTTGTCATGCGTGTTTCTAAATACTTCACAGATCATTGTTGAAATCTTTATACTGTGCTTATGTATTAAGTAAGCTTGAATATGTTTCTTTAATATGGTTTCCCATCTATGCAAGTGATAGCTTGGCATTGGAACGTGTGCACCTGAAGTTTCTCTCGTATAAGGCATATGGTGTTTATCTAGAGAGAGGTGTAGCGGAGGATCTGTCACTACGTCATGATATGGTATCAGAGATTTTTGCATAGGCTGTTGGATAGCTGCCCTGAAATCCAAAACCGAATGTCATTTCTGGTACCGCGGATTAACTCCAGGCACAACTATACCTTTGTAGCACCATTTGCAAGAACCAACATCATGAGACGTGCTCCAATTCACACGCTCTGTCGCTTGGCTACAAAAATGGAGACTTACTTGCATAAAGACGCATTTCCTTTTAGTGATTACATGTATACATCTGTACTATTGTTTGTGACCCTGTCTTGGGCTTTGCTTGTTGGATAATAAGGATTATTATTATTATCACTCAGGAATCGTCATGTCTGATGGGCGGTCTTTTGTTTTCACGTTGATCTTTCTGCATCCATACAACTTCACTTTGTCGAAGTGTACTCTAACTTTAGGCATTTTGATACTTGTTAGCTCCAGTTTCCTAATTTTTCCTAGCGTTCGCTCCCTTTGTTTTCCTTATTCAACAACAAAGAAAGCGGAATCTATGACGGATTAAGAAACTAATGATGACCAGCCACTTTTTTTTAAAATTATTTCTAGCTTTCTAGACCGCTATAGGTATCAACTCCAAATTTTCTATTTACGAGTATAATCTCCCTCTTGAAATCTGATTAGATTTTCAATGTCAATAAAATCGGTAGACCGGAAGTAGTAATATACTTCAGTGAAAAAATCTAATTTTGCCAATATTTCGTCAACTACTAAGTTTAAACAAGTTTATAAAGAATTCATATGTACCCAAAATTAAATTTGAGAAGAATTTTCTTATAAAAGCTTTTCAAAATTCCTACTTTTAATTTTATCGAAAATTAGTATTTTTGCGAATATTTTGCAAGTCATGTTTTTCGACAGGTACGTTACGAGTATAAAAGCATTTAGAACTTAATTTTCACTACTTTTCATATAAAAAAAAAATTCAAAATTCGGAAAGGAAGTGACACTTTTACTAATATCGAATAGCGATTTTATGCAACAATTTAGTAAATTATGCATTCTATATATTGAGATAGTTTACTAGTGCAAACCAACAATATTGAATTTTATATTTCAGTTATGTTAAACAAGTTACTTTTTGAACATTTAACGAATTTAAATTGATGTATTTCTTAAAGCATTGTTTGCTGATGTTTATTCAAGCAAGGTACATTTATAGTATAAACATCCTGTATGGGTGATTGTTGATCAAGTTCATTGTTGCATTGATTTTCACCGAAATCTGAAAGAAGAGATTTAAATATTAATTGTTATATAATGATGTGAATTTTAATTTTGTAAAAACTTGTTTAAGTAACACTATTGATAAAAAAAAGGTATTTAGTATTCAATTTTGAAATATGAATGAAAACAATTGATTAATAGTTCGCGCCGAAAATTTCAAAATATGCAGCTGACAGTTCAATAACATTTCAAAATAAAGATGATAGGAATTTTTATTGAGATGCTAAAGTATATGAAATTGTTACTAAAAATATGTAGAGAATTAATATAATACGATTTCTAAAGTCTAGGAAGTATTTAAGGTATTCAAACAAATTTTAAAATCTTTGTTGTATACGAATAATGTATGGAGAGGAGTCATTGGTCAAATTTAAAAATTAAAGGATCGTCAAGGCGATATTGAAATAAAAAAAGAAAATTTTGAGAATTTTGAAAAGTAAGGGGTGTGTTTATCGGAAAATCGAAGATTTTTTCCGATATATACACATTAATAAATCAAAAATATCTTATAAGTGTGTTAAACGTGAATAATTAAACGTGAAGAAATAATTTGATATTTTTTATGGATAAAGAGTTTATTTTCTGAAATAATCAAGTTATTATAGATCAAAAACAGTAAGAAAGTGATAGAAGAATACAGGAAGAAAGATAAAATAATATAAATCATTCAAGTAACGTATTTGTAAATTTTTAAAAAGCAAAAGTTTAAAATAAATAGTAATATCAAGTACTTACCATATTGATTAAAAATCCAAGAAACCGAATTAGAGTTGAATTGCTGAGTCCAGAGATACATCATAAACAGGAAACATTTATCTACCAGTACTAAAGGTCCTATCGATATCCATAATCCAAGGTACATCAAGAAAGGAAACTATTAACTGCCAGATTCCACAGGATACTATTTTAAGCCAGCAGTCCAGGTGCAAGATTTCTTTAAGAAGGTCCAGGATATAAAACATTCCAGGTCCAGGATATAGAGTTGCATCATATAAAGAAAATATTGACTTCCGGAATCCAGGGATACATCAAGAGGAATTGATAATATCATAATTACTGTCCAGAACGTAAGGTCCAGAGCTACAAGGAAAATCTTTTTAGCACAAGAAAGAATACAGTGATATTTGGACTACTATTTTCAAAGGTCGTATAATATATTAACGTTAATGTTGAATCTTTTGAAATCTCATACAAATTATATTATTATGTCCTAGAGAACTCATCAACAGTTATATAAATTTACTGTATGTTCAAAAACGTACAAAGTTTAAATCTCTACTTTTAAAGAAATTAAAAAATCATATATTCTATCATAATAACCTAAAATTATAAAATTCTACTCAATTATAAATCAAGTTTATGGAAATACATCAGTATATTGCCACTTTATAAAGCTAAATGAATTCATGAATATAAATGTATACTTTACCGGAGTTTAAATAGTTAAAAATATTAAAACCTACCTTTTTTTTAGATTGACATTACGCGTATGTTACATATAGGTTGGTTAAACAAATTTACTGCATCTTTGTTTATGTAATAATTGTCGTTAATAGAATTTCTGTCTCTAGAGGTATCTTATACATGCTTATTAAACGTATTAGAGTAAGGTGGGGCAAAAGCACGCGGCGGGTAAAAGAACGCATTCGCAATTTTTTGTTTCTCGAGAAACCTAGAGAGACATCTGTAGGCGGAGGTATTAGTCCATCATACACATAACATAACGTGCATGTTGGTGTTTGGTGTTTGCATCGCAAAAACCTGAATAATGAGGTAAGTTGCTTTATATGTGCAACTAAAGTAGTTTTCGGATGGAATATATTTGCCTGGGATTCATCATAAGACATAATAAATGACAAAAAGTTAATAGGTAGTGAAAGAGCAATGATTCTATTTCATGAAAGTCATGGATGTAAACATCAGTGTTTCCCTGTTGGCAAAAATTATGCGGCAGTAATTTTAAAATACCAATCGGGGTAAAAGTTCGCATTCACTGTGGGGCAAAAAGACGCGCGTACTTTTACCCCACTGAATTTTTCAGTTAGTCTTTTAATTTTGTGTTTATTATATTTTATAGAACGTACAAACGCAAATCTGAGCGTAATCACATTACACCTGAGACCCTTGAGAGAGCCAAGGAATTGCTACAGACAGGTTTGTCTCAACGTCGTGTAGCCAGCGACTTAGGATTCTCAGAGGGTGGGTTACGAAAACGTCTGAAATTAGACTATGGAGTTAATCAGCTAGGTCGATTTAAATCGGTTTTTTCTGCTGAGCAAGAGTTGGAATTAGTTGAACATGCCATACACTTAGAGAAAATGTTGTACGGTTTAACACTGAAGTCTTTAAGACAATTGGCATATCAATATGCCAAAGCTAATAATATGCCCAATCCTTTTTCGGAAGAAAAAAAAATGGCTGGGAAAGACTGGGCCTACAGTTTCTTAAAAAAACATAAGCTTTCATTAAGAACGCCTTCAAAAACTAGTGTTGCAAGAGCGATGGGTTTCAACAAGCCGCAAGTGGACTTATATTTCAACAATCTGCAAACGCTAATGCAAAAACATCAATTTTTGAGTTCTAGAATATATAACATGGACGAAAGTGGCCTCTCTAGTGTACCTAATAAGACACCCAAAGTTGTTTCGATTAGAGGACAAAAACTTGTCGGAAAAATTTCCTCAGCAGAAAGAGGTCAAACTGTAACAGTAGTCTGTTGTATGTCAGCGGCTGGAGCTTACGTGCCACCAGCGATCATTTTTCCTAGGAAAAGACGAAAGCAAGAACTTATTGATGGTGCACCTCCAGATTCTATTCTTTTCGTATCAGATTCAGGATACATTAACACTGATTTATTTTTCGAGTGGATACAACATTTCCAACATCATGTAAAGTCATCGGCAGCTGATCCAACATTATTAATCTTGGATAACCACACATCGCATACGTCTTTGGAAGCAGTTTTGTTTGCTCGAGAACACAGTATTCATATGTTATCTTTACCGCCACACAGCAGCCATAAAACTCAACCACTCGATCGATGCTTTTTCAAACCGCTAAAAGATTTTTACTCTCAGGCCTGCGAACAATGGCTAGTTACAAACCCAGGCAGAACCATTACGCAATACCAAGTGGCTGCGTTGTTCTCGCAAGCATACAAGAGAGCTGCATCTGTTGGAAAAGCAGTGAATAGTTTCCAAACTTGCGGGATTTGGCCATTTAACCCGTCCGTATTTACCGAAGAAGACTTTTTAGCTTCTTCGGTAACTGATCAAGATAGGTTTCATGACAGTGCAATACTAAATCAGTCATCGGAGACGATAAATAATATAGATATTGAAACAAGAAACCAGGACTCTGCAAGACCCTGCACTCCAGTAACTTCTACATCAGCGGGACCTTCCACATCAGCGGGACCTTCTATATCAGCGGGACCTTCCACATCAGCGGGACCTTCCACATCAGCGGGACCTTCCACATCAGCGGGACCTTCCGCATCAGCGGGACCTTCCACATCAGCGGTACTGGAATATGTTTCACCAAAAATAATTATCCCTCTTCCGAAAAGAAAACATAACCAATTAAGAAAGGGTAGGGGCAAAAAATCTGCAATTTTAACTAGCACTCCAGTCAAAAATGAATTAGAGGAAATAGCAAAAGCTAAAGAAGAAAAAACTAAAGACAAAGCCAAAAGATATGTGTTTGGTACTAACCAAAAGTCAAACAAAGGGAAATCTGACAAAGGGAAAAACCATAACCAAGTTCAAAAAACCTCGTTTGAGAAAAAAATTGAAGTCGCGCAAACACTGAAAGATTCAGAAGAAAATGTAATTTGCCCCGGTTGTGAAGAAAACTTTGTAGAAACACCAAACGACGACTGGGTGCAATGCAATCAATGTCAGCATTGGTGGCACGAGGATTGCTCGCCATATGAAGGTGAAGGGCAATTCATATGCGACTATTGTGTTTAATGTTCTTACCCACTACACATTTTGTAATTTTTAATAAAGAATTTGCATATTTCGTTTTACTGCGAACTTTTACCCCACCATGTGCGTACTTTTTCCCCACCAGTGGGGCAAAAGCACGATTCTGCAATTACACATTCTTTACTTGACATGGAAAATTTGGATAAAACATTTGCAATGTCCTTTGTCTCAAGCTGTTTAGTATGGTTAAAAGAAGGTATTTAATAGTTTATAATATACCCACTACTTGTTTTTGAGAGAATATAGATTTTTAAACGTTAGGTGCGTACTTCTGCCCCACCCTACTCTAATTCTTGTATGATTCTTTTATTTGGTATATTAGGAAAGAAATAGGTGTTGTTGATATAAAACATAAGTGACGCCAAAAATATAACCTGAAAAAAAGTAAAAAAGGAACAGTGATTATATTCATTATTAAAATACATTTACAGGCGCGGATTAAGGAGAATATTGAAAAAGATAAATATAAAAGAAGGAATTACTAATAAAATAAAAGAATTGAAGAATCTCATGTTCTAAAAATATAAAATTGAAAGAATATTGATTAATTATTTAATATCTGAGCTAGTTGAGGTTTAATGTTTTAAAATAGAAGTTGATTATATTCATTATTAAAATACATTTACAGGCGCGGATTAAGGAGAATATTGAAAAAGATAAATATAAAAGAAAGAATTACTAATAAAATAAAAGAATTGAAGAATCTCGTGTTCTAAAAATATAAAATTGAAAGAATATTGATTAATTATCTAATATCTGAGCTAGTTGAGGTTTAATGTTTTAAAATAGAAGGTTTTTTTGAATATTGAAATAATAAACTACCTTTTACATAGTAATTTAAAAACTGTAGCATATACAGGGATTAGTTATTAAGTTTTTGGTGATTTATTTGAAACTTAAAGAGATTTATGTGTAACTTGGATGTGTAGGTAAGTAAGGTGTGGCGATTGCTTTTCAAACACTCATATTATTACATTTTTGGCTTAATAAAGTTAAGGCGGTGTTCGAGGAGCTAGATTTGAAATACTTTTTGTATAAATGAAATTTCAAAATTCGGAACGGAAGTAGCACTTCTACTCTTAGCGGGAAGCACTTTTTTTTTTAAATATCTGCAAACTATACATTCGATAGAAATTTATTAAGGGAATAGAAGTATTTAGAATAGGATTTAGAATATTTTTTGTAAAAAAAATTCTTAAAATTTGGACTTGAAGTAACGCGCTTAGAGGTTTATTTTTCGGTTTATTTTTTTAAGATAAAAGTATTTAAAACAATTCAAATCAAGTTGTGCATAATTTGAAACGCTCATACGTACAAGAAAGTCGTGTGATGGGCACACCTCATTTTTTTTAATCATTGTAGAGGAAAGTCATATCTCGCGAATGCAAATATTTTTCTTTTCTTTTCTTTGTTTTTCTAATGCAAAATTGTTGCTAACTGTTAAATATGGCTTTTAAGACATCATCAGCCAAACGATTGAAGGCTTAATGAGTATGTTGAGTGTTTCCTTAATTTGCATCAATTCTTTAATATAATAGAGTGATTATTTGTCTTGGTAGATAATATTGGTCGGCCTCTCAAAGGAAATGCGACATCTATACATGAACATCTCTGAAATTATGTTTAATTTTTCGTATTCATATTCGATACAATATGTATCTTCCAGATAAAAAGCTGAAATGATTATAATAATACAGGCCTTTCAATGTTGCAATTTTTGATTACACAAAGATAAAAACATAAGTGTGTAATACATAAATAATTTTCAATTAATAATTTAATTTCCTGACAATATAATATGTAGAATCTTTTCAAAATGTTACGCATTTGGAAATGTGCTTGCATTTCCGCTAAATTATGTATCATATATAATCCCCTCCCAGTCATTTTATATTCTACACATTTTGGTAACATGTGTTACAAAAACAGAATAGCAAAAATGAGCATGTACTTTACTTCAAAGTATACAAAACGCAAATCCCGCATACGTGTTCGCTGTAGCGATCAGGGATGCCAGGCAATGTACACCACCGTCGGGCACGTATTTGCTTTATGACACCTGTTTGCTGGTGGAACCCGTTTGTTTTATACCGATATACACTTTTACAGTACCTACGTAAGAAATGTCAGAATCATTGAAACGGATTTTTATACATACTTTGTCTTTAGTTTATATTCAGGTTGTTTCCGAATTCTTCGCTCTCTACAACATAAAATAAAATCCCATGATACAGGGTTACTTTGGAAGTATTAACGAAAAACTTAATAGAACACGTAAACTTGTCTTTACTACTTACTACAATTTGATTAAAAAATGGAGAACGCATTTACTAATACAATGGTGCAGAACTGAAGTTAACCCAATTATGAAAATTTATTCTCATCAAATATAAGTAGTAAGTGCCGCATAATCTATTCCTTTTGGAATCTTTTTCTAAGTGATAACTAGTAGTCGTAGATTCTGATAACTGAAACAGTTTTCCGAAAAGTGCTTGGGGTATAGCACGGCCAATGTATTCGATAAAGAAAGTAAAAGGTTCTCACTGATTTAATGTTATTTTATTTTCTTTCGCCATTTTCTCAATTTATTTTCTTTAATTTGGTTGTAACAAACTTTTGTCCGTTACTATACAAAGAGATCGTAATATTATCGATCTAAATAGACAGTATCCGGTTTTTAGACCAACATTTCGTGAGTATAATGAGTATTACCAGAAACTGCTTTCTGGTGCAAAACGTGACCATAATACGTACTTGATTAGTACAGCTTCCAATAAAACAAAAATGGCGTGGAATATTATTAAATCAAACGAAGGAAATTTTACAGATAAAAAAAAATAAAGTACTGTAAGTGGTTGATGAGACCAGTAAGTCATTAACTGGTAATGATGCAGCCGATTACTTTAACAACTACTTCGTTTCTGTTCCTGAGACTGTTACTGCTGGTATCTTGGTTGGTGGTAGAGGAGATTTGCTACAGAACATTAGTTTAAACGACAGATATTTCTACTTGTTGCCCACCACTCAGTACAATATTGAAACAGTTATAAATAAATTAAAATCATCTCACTCCGTTGGGCATGACGATATTTCTAGCTCACTATTAAAAAGAATTGCTCCTTTTATTACTGTGCCGTTATCGCATATTATTAATCTATCTTTTTTGGAGGGAATTTTCCATGATAATTTAAAACTTGCTGAAATTAAACCTTTATACAAGAAAGGAGATCATAATGTTGTCAAGAGCTATAGACCGATTAGTCTATTGTCATCATTTTCAAAAGTTATAGAGTCCATTGTCAGTGAGAGTTTAATGTCGTTTTTCATTAATAATAATCTTTTAAACAAGAATCAACATGGTTTTATATAAGAAAAAGGATGTAAACACGGCAGTCTGCGAATTCATTAATTTAATTGTTCGAGCTCGAGACACTGGGAATACCGTGTTGGGAATCTTTGTGGATTTCTCTAAGGCCTTTGAATGTGTCGATCATGAACTTCTTTTGAAAAAGTTAGAGAGATATGGAGTTAGGGGTAATGCCCTCAGCGAGTTCGAGTCTTATTTGAATGACAGGTGTCAGCGTGTCTCTTTGGGTAACCAAAAATCAAGCGTACAATATACGAGTACAGGAGTTCCTCAGGGTTCTATATTGGGTCCTGCACTCTTCACTATTTTCATTAAGGATCTGTTTAATTATACATCAACCCATGGTTGTACTATAGTGTCTTACGCTGATGACACAAATATTACTGTTTCGGGATCCACAACTTGTACAGGGAACCGAGAACATTATGAAAAAGATATGTTACTGGGCTAACGCTAATGGTCTATGCATAAATTTTGACAAGCTCAATTGCATCGTTTTTGGCCCTGGCATGGCTGGGTTTTCACCGACCGTTAATGGCACAAACATTCCGCTTGTGGAATCAACGAGATTGCTAGGCCTGTGGGTTGATGATGGATTGAAGTGGGATGTTCATATTAACGTGATATCCTCTAAACTAACAGAACTGTGTTATGCATTAAAGAATTTTCAGTACCACTGTAGCAGGGGTATACTGATGGATTTTTACTTCGGTTGCTTTTACCCTCTGCTGAAGTACGGGGTTATTCAGTGGGGTATGTGCTGTGACGCTAACTGAGTGTTTCTCTTGCAGAAACGGGCTATTAGAATAACTGAAAATCTGAATCAACGCGATTTGTGCAGAACGTATTTTACTAAATTAAAAATTTTGACTCTGCCCTCGGGTTTTATTTACGAGATCTTATGTTTCGTTTACAAAAATATGAGCTCGTTCAAATTTAATAAAAGAAGTCATCCGCATGACACCAAAAACAAGGGTCAACCTTTTGCCACCTGCGCGTCGCTCTGCTCTTTTCCGGAAACATCTGGACTATTTGGGGTGTCACTGTTCAACCGTTAGCCTCCGGACATTAAAAATCTGAATACTATTTTTGAGTCCGAGAAATCGTTGAAGCAGTTCCTTTTGTCGGGATGCTTCTATAGTATCGATGAATATTTGAGCGCATCTTAAGTGTAATTGTTCTTGTTGTGTTTTGTTTTAATTTGTATATTATATAAACGGGTTCTATACTTCTAAAATTGACATGCTCAAATAGATCATTAGAAATTAGTTTCTGGGTGAATATTACTCACTGTTAAACTTTTGGTGGGGTCGCCACAGTGGCCCACAAATTTTAATATATATTTTTTATGTATTTTACTGTATTATATACTATTGTATATTGTATTGTATTATTATTGTTACTGACAATGTCCGCATGTCTTTGAAATTTACGACAAATAAACTATTATTAGTATTATTATTATTATTATTATATGTTACGCAATGACGTTGATTCCAACTTAAAAGATTCGACATTTTTGTACAAACGCAGTCCCCTCAATTATGAAAATTGTTAATCATGTGTAAAGTATTTTTTATGCAAGAGAATGCCTATATAAAGAAGAATATTATATGTAAAATTCTCATTTATCTCTGCCACTTCAAAGGGTACAAGGCCGATCTACTCGTGGTGCTCTCGTGCACGAGAAATCCCGTTTCCCTTTCCTAATTATTTGTGGCGTGTACTCACGGTTGCATGTAATTAACCCCGTAGCGGCTTACCGCAATTATCTACGAAGACGCAGTCGTCATTGTATAAATAATTCCCGAACCCCCTAAAAAAATGAACGTTATAATTTGTCGCATTTGTCTTTATCCTATACGTATTTTTCATTTACCGTAATGTTCATATATAAATTTCTTCCTTAGAGGTCAACACTAAATACTCAGCGAAATCATTTTATCGAACATACATATACGTATACCGATCGAATTTTGACAAATTACAACTCAATCCACACTATTAGTGATTAAAGCAACGATAAAACCCAAATATTCAAGTTAATTTGCTCAAAGCTGACTGAGAACAATGCTACTTTTGCGATGGTAGATGTTTCTTTTAAGAAGGTCTGAAAGAAAAGAGACAGAGGCCGTACCCAAAATTTACTTAAAGATGTTCGGGAAGGTTAGACATAGAAGAACACAATAACAACTGACTAAAACAACTATTTTGGCTCAATTAACGATAATCTCAAGAGGAATAATTATAATATAAATTATAAATCCTAAAACAAGCTTAACATAAACAACAAGGAATAAATTAAAGACTTTCCATAAAAACTAAAATATAAATAGGCACGCGCCATCTATTGCAGTTAAACAGAAGCTACCACTGGGGTTAAGGAACAGGGCTTTTTGAAAGTCCGAAAGTTCGGCACTTACTTATCTACCCTATAGATGTCGGTAATATTCCCAATCAATAATTAAATCTATATCGATTTTACATCGACAAATAAAAGAAATTCAATACAAGCTATCTACAAATGGTAATTAAATATAGAAACTAAATAAATGTTCTCCCAAATAAGGAAATAACAAAGACAAGAAACTGATTCCACGAAACTGAAAAATAGAAATTCAACTAATAGTCGTACAAAACGTAACAGCATTACTAAGATTACGCAACCGAAATACAGGGTACCTCAAAATCATCTGTACAAGAGGATATGCGTTAGAAAGTAAAAATAAATTGTAACAGGGTTTCCATCCAGTCTACGGGATTTTTCTGATTTGAGGTTGTTTACACTGTTTTTCAATACTGAGGTGAACCGCGTCTATTCTTCTTCTATTCTTGTGTCCCGTTTTTTAAGCAAGGCTCTGATATATCATAACATATGAAGCCCGTTATTCTTTGAACTGCTATTTTATACTAATCTCCCAAGAAGTCTCAGTCAGATCGTTGCATAATTTAATATTTTTTTTGTATAGCTTAATTATTATTATTATTATTATTATTATTATTATTATATGGATTTCTATATGATCATACTATGTTTGAGATTTGCTATTCTGTAGAGCTTTTACAAAATTATTGCAATTTGAAAATATACTTTTCTTGTGATAAAAGTATAAATTTTGAAATCCGTAATTTATTGAAACAAAGAAATTGGAATTTTTAAAATGTTAAATACGAATCGAGAATACAAAAGGAAATGAGAAATATACCTAATAATATCCCTTTCTGATCGTCTTCTTTTTGAGTTATTGCGTAGTTAGTTTCAGAGGAATCAAATTTGCGTCGATAATCATTAAATTCAATAAATATGCAATTTTATATTTTTGTCTTCGCCCACGCCTTCGATTGCCTCGGTGTGTGTTATTTCATTAAATACATTATTTCGAAAACATCTCTTAAATTCTTCCCGAAGCTCTTTTATTACTTTGAATTTCCGTGTTTCCAACGTCTTCTTTTCTCTTACAAAGAACGCTTATTATTTATTTATTTTTTTGCAGGTCGAATAATATTATTTGAAGATTTAACTTTGTTCTTTGTTTTTTCGTTGTGTATTGTATTGCAGTATTCTGTGGGGATCTCACGTATATTTCACTGATTCTTTCGTCCGGTATTTATCATTATCAGTCTTCGACTTTTACCCCGCCTTTTCCGCGGGGAAAACCCTAATTGATCGAATACGACACGAATCTCGTGATAAATCTGTGAAATCCCGACGCTTGACGGATTATAAGCACAAAGAACTTCAACGTGATGGATAATCTTAATTTTGTTCAGATTCGAAGTTTACTCAAATATCTCTGGAGCACTTATTTTTTAATACGATATTCGCAAATTTGGAATATTTTTCGTTTGAATCAGCGAGGCGAAAAACAAGTTGATATACTGTTGAAAGACAAGACATTGTAAAATACTTTCGTGTCTAAAGCTAACAAAGCTATTCAGAGTAAGAATTGTTGTATAAATGTTTTCCGCTAGTCCATTTTTATACATCTCTAATCTTTTTATAATAATTATTTTCACTCAAAATACTTAAAATACACTTCCAATTACGTGAAAAAAATAAAATAAAAATTAAAATTATTTCCTATCTTTTACAAAAACACTTTGTTTACCGAATTATTGAAAAATAAAATATTCTTTCTCCTAATAACAATTACTCTGTACTAGTGTTAATTCTAATTTTTCTTTAATAACTTAATGACTAGACGAAATGGTTGCTACTCTGTTTAGCACTAAGGATAATAAGGTTCTACACTTCTTCCGCTATGGGAATGGCTGTAAAATGTATATCGAGCGGGTTTCGAATGGGTTTCGCATTTCTTGGTACTCGTCAAGTTGGCGAACGACATACATAGGCAAAATATTGTATAATAGAGAATGTCTGTGTTTACAAACACAATTATCGAAGAAATGCGATTCTTTTCCAACATATACCATAGTCGTCAAATTTTAATTTCGGTTTGCACTTCTATCATCTGCAGAAGATGACCTTATGATATGCAGCGATGCCTGCTTGCTAACAGTGGTGGGAGAGCAACGCAGTGGCGGGGGATCCCCACGCCTTACATTTCATAGCAAACGTTTGTCGAGTGTGGCAGCCTCGCTTATGTTTATCTTTAGTTTATTTCGTCGTGCTCTTTTCCTCTTTCTACTTTCGTATCAGAAATTAAAATATGTCGACCCCGGTATGTACGCACTCCTACTTCAAGCAAATATGTTCTTAATTAGATAATATCATAGGCATTAAACTTGTCTAACATTTTATATATATACGAAGAGTATAATAATTGCAGCTCTTTGTCTTCCGAACAAAACCGATTATTAATTTGATATGGCGTTGCAAAATATTGTTCCAGGGCATTTTTATGGCGGAAGTAGTGATTGTCGCCACATTGCTCTTGCAGATATATCAGTACGTTGTAGTTTGTACATGTCAGCAGAGATAGAGTGGCACTTGTCGACAATTATTGTTTGTGCAAGCAAAGATTATCTTAATTAGATACCTCACTCAAATAACATATCTAATTATATTAAAGAAATGTTAAAAAAGTTATTTTCAATCAAGTCAATTATAGACATTAAACTAGAAAAGAATTTAATTTGTAGAAGCAATCTTAAACTGCTCAGTGTTATTATGGAAAACTCTTGCTACACCCTTATTTCAAACAATTAATATAATTAACTTGATATTGTAACTGCTACGATACGGTGTTCTTATCTAGACAAAACAAAACAAACTTTACACATCCACAATGCCTTACTTCATTCACTTATTGATGGTGAAGATTGAATTAACCAACTGCCGCTTCTTAGTCGCAGAAGGGGGTGGGTTAAAACTAACCGACGCTATTGACAAATAATCAAGGCGCCCCCCGCTCTATTGTAGGCAATTGGTGGTAATACCAGTATACGACAAAATAAATCAAGAAGAATAACAAATGATTAAAGTACACTTCCTTAAAATTCCAAGGACAATTACTAGCCCTTACAGGTAAATAAAAACAAAAGTAACTAATAGAGTAAAATTAAAGTATTAATTTGGATAGGTGAATCAAAATATTTAATGAGATAAATCTAGAATCAGATTGAAAATAAATTATAAATATTATATGAAACCAAATTGAAAATATCGCATACTAGTACCTTAAATTATTATAAGAATGTAAATTCTTTTTTCCTTCCAAACCCTATTATAGATTTTCAAAAGCAGATCTACTCCAAGATCTCTCATATTCTTAAACATCTCTGCTGATATTTTGTCGTGCCCTGGAAGTATTTCCATTTCTTAAATTCCTGATTCCTTCTTTTAATTCTTCTTTATCTATGGCTTCGTCATGTGTCTTTATTATAGGGTTTATAGTTTTATCGTTTTCCTCCATTCGAAATTTTATTATGCTTACTGAGTTTAAAAGACTTTCAAAATATTCTTTCCACCGATTCATCACTTGTGTTTCTTCAGTTATCATTGTTTCGTGTTCTTTACTGCTTGGCACATTTTTTAAGACCTTGTAGAATAGTTTTTGATTTCCCTTTACTATTTCTTTCAAGTTTTTCTCCAAATTTCGCCCATGACTTTTGTTTAGCTTCTTTTACAAAGTATTTAATTCTCTTACTCTGTTCTTTGTATGAATTTAGGTTTTGTTCTATTGAATGACTCGGGTATTTCTTCCCTTTTTTCTTTTTGTTTTTTAACTTGTTGTTTTAGTTCATCTGATCACCAGGCCGGCCGTTTGTTTCGCGTTTTTATTAACTTTTATTGCTCCACATACCTCTTTTTCCGCCGTTAGTATGATATTTTTAAAAGCTTTCCACAATTCTTCGAGTTTTACTTTACCTTTATTCTTTATCAAATTCGCCATTTCCTTGTCTATCTTTTCCTCAAAATGCGTTGCCTCTTCTCTGTTTCGCAACTTGTATGACCTTATATTCTCGTTAGTTTTTGCCCGATAATTACTTTTAATGTATTTATATTTTAATTCTGGTTGCATTTTTTGGTGTACTTGTTCATGTCTCTGTGTTGGTAAAAAGTGTTTGCTATAACCAAGTTGCGCACTTGGCAAAAATCCAACAGTCAGTTTTCATTTTTATTGCTTATATGTTCACCATAATTGCCAATAACCTCATGGTAAGTCTTATTTATCAGTTCTACCAACTCTGCTGTTTAAATCTCCCATTAAATATATTCTACCGTTGGCCTCTTCGACTACAAGTGATAATTCATCTCAAAACATGTTTTTCTTTTCCTTTTTCTCATCCTCGTCTGGCCCATTAGCTGCTACTATTGTTTCATATTTTTCTTCTTCTCTTAATTCAATCAGCAGTAACCTTTCTGATATGCCTCCCAATTATATACATGCTGTTTCCTGTTGCTATGTATAATACACCAGATTCCTGCTCTCTTCATCTACCCCACTGTACACCAAAATATGACCCCCATCCAGGTCCAAACTACCCCTTCCTTTCTTCTCAGTTTCAGCTACAACTAAGTTTTCTATATTTGCCTTCACAAATTCCTACGTCAATTCCTTTTCTTTGCCACTCAGACTTCTAACGTTCCAAGCAGCATATTTCTTATATTTTTGAATTTTAACTTTTTTCATTTCTTGGTTTTCTGCCCACGTCCTCACTGCCATATCCCTTCCTCTATTGTTTTTGTTTAGTTTTTGACCCATAGAAAAACTTACTTGTTGTCTGGATCTTTACTCCTTTCTGATTATCTTCTTCTTCATCCGGTGACCGTTGGCTATAATCTTAATACAAGGTTTCCAAATGTTAACCATCGAGCATGATTTATCCTCTCAGGAGATCTATTTATTATATTAGTTGGGCATATGCCGTTGACAACTGCATGACACATTCCTAACACTGTAGTCAGTACTTCGATTTTTAAAATCCAAAGGAGGTAAATCTAATTCAGCTTCAATTGCTTTGTAGTTCGTTAGGGGAAAGGTTTTACATTTCTGCAACAAACCGCCAATTGGTCCAGTAAAGCTCTTTGGGCCTGTAGTCCATCTAAATTCTGAAACAAGTACATCAAAGGAAGCTCGTTTCCGTGTAACTGACACAAAAGCCAATAAAGTGATCGTCCTAGTGTCGATTCGATTATACAAATTATTCCACCTTTTGCCCCCGTATTGATTGTAGGAATTTTTCGCATCATTTTCGGTATTAGTAATATATTAGTCACGTATACACGCAAATAATCAAACTATATAATTTTTTTTTAAAGCTGCAATTTTCAAATTCTTCTCTAAAATTCGAAACAGACATATGGCATATGTGACCCTTAAGGCAACTTTTTGTAACTATTACATCACAGGAAAAAAATATTTTTTTTCATCTAGCCTAATTCTCACGTACATATACAACAGAAAACATATTAAAAGAAAAATTATTATTCATTTAAAATATATTTTCCAAATGTACATCTATGTAAATATGTAGCACTGCGGCAGTCTTCAGATACTCTATCTGAAATATTTGGTAAAATACCGAACAAATTTACTCGTGCGACTTACGTATCATATGTCTGATGTAGAAATTTTATGTCCCCAAAAGTGTGTTATGGTCAATAACTTATAATTTTATTACACTAATATTAACTCAACATTAATTGCAGCTCTATTTAATTAGTTTCAGTGGTAGGGTAAATGCGTAAAGTTTTATATATTTTCATAATAAACTTCAGGCATATTGCCAGTAAAATTAATGATGGAGTTATTAAAAACTTTTATTATTCCTGTTCCTCTGCTCGTATTTATTCTATTTTACAGTTTTTCCCTTACTGAGAGTTTGTCATTACAATAGAAAGTCATGTGGTATATTTGCTACGGAAGATAACAGAGATAGAGGGCAAATAAATATTTATTTGAAGCTTTTGAGTAATAATAATAATAATAGTAATAATATTAATCGTTTAACCCAAGGAAATTACAAATATCTACAAGATAAAAACACAAAAAAGATTTACTTACAAAAAAGATTATCAATACAATACGGGAATAAAAAATAATAATAAGAAAACCTAAACATTTTATACAGGTTGCGGAAGAACAGGTTAAGCAGTTTCAAGGGATTCCTGCTGGGGTTATGATGGGGGAGGCAGTCGCACGTAGTGTCTCCTAGTTCCGTTGATGATACCATTTCATTAGCCAACATGGTTTGGACTGGAATACATCGGGGATTTGCCGTGCAGACGTATTTTGAAAACAATCGATTTGTTATCTCAACTCAAAGAGCTTTTCGGAGACGATTCAAAATTCCGCGCAACAATGCTGTTCCTAATGCCAACACAATTCGGTCCTGGGTTCGGCAGTTGAAGGAAACTGGTACCACATTAAGAAGACATACGCATGGCCGACACAAATCCATCGGAACACCAGAAAATGTGCAGCGGGGTGAGAACAGCAGATGAATGCTCGCTAAGACGTTCTGAACGAAGGCATGTTGTTGCATTGGAGATGTCAGACCGCAGATTGAGGAGGATTCTGCATTTTGTTTTAAAGTTCCATGCCTACAAAATGATGATTATTCGATAATTGATCCCAGTAAACTACGTCAACTGCCGAAAACTGTGTGAGCATATGCTTGCACAGATCCCTACGGAGGCAGCTTACTTCAGTTTCGACGAGGCACATTTTCATCTCAGCGGGAGTGTAAATAAACAAAATTTTCGCTACTGGGCTGAAAATAACATCCAAATTATGCATAAAAACCCTTTACAATCCCCTAAAGTAACAGTATGGTGTGCCTAATCATAATTTGGAGCGATAGTCCCGCACTTATTTACGGAAGAAGGCGTGACCTTGACAGTGAATTTCACTCGTTATGTTTTAATGTTGCAAAATTTTCTGCAGCCTAGAATAGAAGAAATTGTTAAACAAGAGGAATTGGGGGACTTGTGATTCCAACAGGATGGGACTACAGCTCACACAGCCAGAAATTCACTTAATGTTTTGAGAGATAAATTTACAGGACGTCTAGCCTCTTTGAGAGGTGAAGTTGAGTGGCCCGCGCAGTCACCCGACTTGAGTATTTGTGACTTCTTTCTTTGGGGATATTTGAAGGAAAAGGTGTTTAAACATCGCCCTCATACTTTAGCAGAGCTCAGAGATCGTCTACAACAGTGTATTGCTGCTAACGGGCGCCATCTTAAGGACAAGACTTTTCAAAACCAAATAAAAATAAAATGGTATGTAGCACTATGTTAAGTAAATTTCCTATTTTGAAAGTTCCATAAATAAAACTCAATATCAGTTCAAATACACATTCATTTATTTTCGGTGTGCGCCGATATTTCGGGGCCACTCTACATCGAACATAAGATATACAGCATATATACATGTGAATCGCTCGAGGAGCTATGTGGCCCTATGTATACGCACATGCTGGACACTGCCGTCCGTACGTATACATAGGAAGTCTTGCATCGCCTTCGGTGTGCAGTCGTGTAACTCTGCCGGTAGACAATAATCTCAGCCGCTGAGACTGTATATACCCGAAGCCAGCTCCGCATCAGTATGCTCACAATATTTGTATGTAAAAAATACATTAAGTCACAATATATTTTAAAAGTTCAAAAATAAAACATACATTACAAAAATATAATAACACATAAAGATAAAGAAAAACATTCATATATAAAGCAAGAAACAATAATATAAAATAAAACAAAAGATGTTAAGTTCTTAACACACTAACTTCGAAAATAAAATCATTTTTTCTCTACCAACCCTGATTTCTTTTTTATAACTTCTCAAAACTGCTTAATTGGTGCTGCTGCACCCTGTATATATGAAAATGCAAAAATATAGTGAATAAAGAATCGCAACGTAATTTAACAAGAAATACTTTCCCCAGAGAGGACCGGAACAAAAATAGTTAGTATTTCTACACAGTTATAACAAGAAAGGGATTTTAATATAACAGTGAGTACGTAGAACTTATCGGCGGATCTGAAATTTATATGACAAACATTTTAGAAAAGGAATAAAATAAAATGAACGAGGTGTTTAAGTTGTTAACAGTTTTACACGAGCGTTTAAAAAAACTAAAGGCTTGGAAATAGAAGAAAGTAAGTCACTAATACGTGAACCAAAAGACAAATGACCATTAAAAATTACACCAAGATCTCTAAACTGCGAAACTATATTGAAAAGGTAGAACGCCCGAACATTTAAAGAAGGAGAATGTTCCACATTTATCAGCATTTAAGTAAACTTGAGTACTATCGCATCACACGCTAGTCAGTGTAAGACTTCTTTGTAACAGTAAGCAATCTGAAGAAGAAGATATAATTTGAGGTACCTGGGTATGCGACAACCTCACAATCAAGAAGCAACAGGTGATCATTGATGCACGCATTGAAAAGTAGTGGGTTCAAGTTAGATTCCTGAGGAACGCCTCTGGTGGCAGTGTAAGTGTTGGACTTGTATTTGAGTGCCCTAGATGCAAAACTTGCTTATTGCGTTAAATATCAAATTAAGGAAATCGCAAAAAACTACTTTTGAATTAAAATTGAGGAAAGAATCATAAAAGTGTGTTCATTCCATTGTTTGCTCACTACTAACTGCTTCCAGAAATTATTCTAAAAAATATGTAGGGTTTATTCGTAATGAAAAAAGAAGGCATTTAGCGAGTTTTGCAACAAAATCTTTCAAAAAGCGAGTTTTGTACCATTCCTACTAGAAATTGCAAAGGAAACAAAATTATTCACATTGGGATTTATAAATTACAACAAATTGTACAAGTTTAGCGAAATTATATCTACATTTTGTTTTAAACCACTACATTTAGCCTCAATGTTATTGTCATTACTATTGTTACAGTTTACATTTTTACATCAATAAAAGGTGTTGCACAAAGGTGTTGGGTATAAAAGCTTAAGTCAGGATTAGTCTTCCAGGTATCACCGTAATGTTTTTTCAAAAGAGAAATTATTGTGGATTTATCATCCTTTGAGAGACAACCAACAGGAAGAGCTTTGGGATTACAGGAGACTAACTGCTTTTCTTTCTTACAAACAGACTTAGCATCACCAACATTGACATAGTACGTGGTTCACATCGCACGAAGATATTATTGTTATTCGTTTTTCCTTTTAAAAAAATAAACCTGTTTGCCTGGGCGAACTGAAAATGTCACGATGCTGGAGCTGTAGTGACAATTTGTGATTCATTTCTCCAGTCGTATATTTGAATAAACAGTGTCCTTATTCAAAAGTCCTTTGGTACATCTATGGACTACCATTAAATTATTCAGATCACGTTATTTGTTTTAAGTTAGTCATTCTACAGAAAAAGATATAGAAATTTGTATTAAATAAGTTGAAGTTCTCTCTCTGAAATTTAATAATCAAAAATTGTTAACATTAAAGAAAGCAAAGAGTGTACTGTAACAGTTGTCCCCAATCCACATTATACACAATATGCTATAAGATAATTTGCACTAGGCCACATTGTTAGCAATATGTGACGTTAAAAATTTCGACATACTTCATTTTATTACTTATACTATTTTATTATAGAGCATTGCAGTTTTGAATATGACATCAAGTATTGATCTATTTTCTGAGCAACTTTGTTGTAATTTTAAAATTGAGAATGTTATCCAATATAAGAATGGTATTTTAATAATAAAATATAACAAACTAAATATTATTAGTTTCTACTAGTTCAATTTATTAAAAGACAATAAATATTCTAATTGGTTTATATATATACAGGCTGATTCTTAATATATGCGACAAACTTTAGGAGCTGATTCCTGGGGTTATTTTGATCATAAAAGTTCATAAGAACATATGTCCAAACCCGCTTAGTTCAGAAGTTATACAATGTTTAATAGAAAGTTAAAATAATAAATGGTTTTATTATAAATTAACAAAATAATTAGTAAAACAAAATTAACTTATAGTAACTGTTGAAATTGACCGCCCCCAACTGTACTACAAGCTGCTATCCTCCGTCGTATTGACTTGCGAGTCCATTCGAAAATACCAGGGGTATTTCGAATTGTTTCAAAAGCTGCTATAATACGATTTCTTAGTTCATCGACATTTTCCATGGGAGTCATGTAAACTAATGATTTAAGGTGGCCCCAGAGAAAAAAGTCCAATGAATTTAAGTCTGGAGACCTCCCCGTCCTATCCATCGATTTGGATACGTACTGTCCAGAAACTCGCGAGCAAGTAAACTAAAATGCGCTGGAGCACCGTCATGCATAAAGTACATTTGTAATCTTAACTGCAACGGAACTTCTTCCAGCAGTAATGGTAACTCCTCTTCAAGAAAATTGCGGTATACCTCGCCATTTAACCGCATCGGTAAAAAATGTGGACCTAACAAGTGATCTGCAACAATTCCGGCCCACACATTGACAGAGAATTGATGCTGATGACGGGCATTCATTATTTCTCGCGGATTTTCTTCGGCCCATATGTGATTATTATGAAAATTAATAATCGCGTTTCTAGAGAAAGTAGCCTCGTCGGTGAAGAATATTTGAGCCAAATGGTTAGGATTTTGTACGACTTCGTGTTGCATCCATTGACAAAAAGCTAATCTTTGTGTAAAATCTGCTGACAATAGAGCCTGCACCCGTTGAATGTGATATGGATACAACAGTTGATCTTTCAATATTCTCCAAACTGTGGCCTGACTAATGTATAATCAAACGCAATTTTTCTGGTGCTTGTTGTAGGATGTTCCTCAATTTCATTTAATACCATTTCTTCAACTTGTGGAGTTCTCACTGTAGATGGGGGCCCGCTATCAGTCGTCCGTTTTTTTAAAACTTCCCGTTTCACTAAGACGTTGATGAAGACGGGCAAACATGAAATGATGCGGTATGATACGGTTCGGGTATCGTTCTGCATAAAGACGTCTAGCAGCACGCGCATTTCCATTGGCAAGACCGTAAACGAAATGCATATCACACATCTCAACATTCGTATAATTCATTTTAGAAAACAGAAACTGGCAATAAACTGAATGAATACTGAATATTGACAAATATTGAAATGACAAATAAACAATTCCAAAATACCGTAATCACAACACGTGCTTCTTGAGCAACTGGTAAACACCAACTGATTAGCATCGACCACGCGACCACTACGCATATTAGAGAAATAGGCACAGACTTGTTTACGAGCTTGTATTACAGTTGGGAGCGGTCATTTTCAACAGTTACTATAAGTTAATTTTGTTTTACTAATTATTTTGTTAATTTATAATAAAACCATTTATTATTTTAACTTTCTATTAAACATTGTATAACTTTTGAACTTAATTCTGTTTTACTGATTATTTTGTTAATTTATAATAAAACCATTTATTATTTTAACTTTCTATTAAACATTGTATAACTTCTGAACTAAGCGGTTTTCGACATATGTTCTTATGAACTTTTATGGTCAAAATAACCCCAGGAATCAGCTCCTAAAGTTTGTCGCATATATTAAGAATCACCCTGTATATGCATTCAAATGCTATGGTGTTTCAGAGATGAAACGGATGTGTAATAATTTTATGTGCCAGCAAAGCGACAGACTGGTAGATTTATGCATGTCATATTGTTGCAGAGGCTCCGAAATTTAGGGAACCGATTACGAACGTCACCGTTGCAGTAGGGCGGGACGCTATCCTGGCGTGCGAAGTTGAGGACCTCGGCGAATACAAGGTAATAGATCAGAATACGTGACGTTCTGTGTACGTTTACGGCCACAGTATACAATCTGTAGATGTATTTGACATTTCATTATTATTTGTAAAAGCAAGGCTATTATATTGTCTTTTAACATTCCGTTGAAATGTGGTTTATAACATTTAATTACGATACGCAGAATATTGTTCGCAAAGTTGAATTCAAATTTTTGAGCGACAGAATTCGTAGAAGCAACGAAAATGCACAATCAACAACAATAATAATAATAATAATATGTATTGTCATAGACCTGTAAAAGGTGTTGACATTTCTCAAATAGATATATAGGGTAAATGGTCATAAGGTTGGAGAAATTTTAATATGTACAAAAATAAAAGCACTAATTTGTTCATAAAGAAAGGGGATTTTATTATAACAAGAAAACATAGGAAAAGTCTTACAACATTCGAAAACGACGCATCTCAATGAATGTTATGGAATAACATTCAGGAGTAAACAATAACATTTAATGTATTGTTTACTACTTGTAAATATACATGTTATGTAAACAATAAACATACGCATATATATATAACGAGGAGAAGAATAGTATAGGAGAATTAATTAACAGTAGTAATATTAATAGTAGTAAGAGTAACAGTAACAGTGATAGTAATGTTAGTATTAACAGTACGAGTAAGTTAGGTACTTGTACCACTGTACATATACATTGTAAATATATCCATCCATCACCCATGTAAGTGTTTGTATTCAACCACCGCTGACTTCCTAGAGGGTACTCAACAGTACTTAGAAATGGAACGGAACTATTTCGCTACAGAGCATTTGCAGAGCGAAAGTTACGCGAATCAACTCATCTCATTCTTTGTGTTCAAAGATTATTTTTACTTTCTTATACGTAGTATAAGGAAGTATTGTGATGATGAAAATTTTCGACCTCGAGATTTTTGCAGATGTCCACGTTTTGAGGTCCCCTGATACCAAAAAAGTGGTTTTTAAAAAATGTCTGTGCGTCTGTGTGTCTGTGTCTGTGTCTGTGTGTGTCTGTGTGTCTGTGTGTGTGTGACCACGATAGCGGTCAAACCGCTGTAGATATCAATTCCAAATTTTGTATTTACGTGTGTAATCTGCCTCTTGAGAACTGATTAGATTTTGAGCAAAATCCGCAGACCGGAAGTAGTAGTTTACTTCAGTGAAAAAATCGAAATTTGCAAATATTTCCTCAATTACTAAGTTTAAACAAATTTATAAAGAATTCATATGTACTTAGAATTAAGTTTGAAACAAATTGTTTTAAAAAAGTTTTTCGAAATTCCTACCGGAAGTAGGTCTTTTACTCTTATCGAAAATCAGTTTTTTGCGAATATCTCGCAAGTCATGCTTTTAAGACAAGTACGTTACGAGTATAAAAGTATTTAAAACATAATTTTCAATATCTTTTATATAAAAAAATTTCAAAATTCCGACCGGAAGTACCACTTTTACTCCTTTCGAATAGCGATTTTTTGCAAATATGTCGTAAGTTATGCATTCTATATATATTTATCAAGAGTACAAAAGTATTTAGAGTTGGATATGGAATATTTTTTGCATAAATGAAAGTCGTGTGGTGGCCACACCTCATTTTTTTTATATGGGTGGAGCCGAACCTATCTTCTCATAATTTGCCACACTGTAGAGTAACTCATTTCCAACGCTTTGCAACTTTATTAGCACTACAAACATTATATGCTGAATTTTCAATAACTTTACTCACTTCTTGTAAACCTACAGCTACATTCACCGTGTTATTAACTAATTTCGGTCTACCAGTTGCCTTAAATTTACTCACAAGCTTACAAAATAATTTTACATAACAGAGTCCATTTCTTAAACCATATAACGTACGAAATCTTGCCAATAATATTCATAATAACACTGAATGAGGCAAATACGAAGTCGTAAAGGTAAAATCATTGCGTATAACAAATAAAATTGACACAATAACCATAGAAACAAAATAAATATATAAAAAAAACTCTAATATACCACTGAAGAGGGACTAGTACTTATGGAACAACACGGTGGTGGTTATAACTTTTTTCCTATGTCTTTTTGATATAATAAAATCCCCTTTCTTTATGAATAAATAGTGTTTTTATTTTTGTACATATTCAAAATTTGCTACCCTTATGGTCATTTCAAACTGGGAACTTACTAACATTATATATTAAGTCAGGCCCTAATTCTAATGTTTATTATAAAAAATGAGGTGTGGCCACCACACGACTTTCTTATACGTATGAGCGTTTCAAACTATACAATCTTAAGAATTTTTTTATACAAAACTTATTCAAAATCCTATTCTAAGTACTTTCTCTTAATAAATCGCTATAGAATGCATACTTTGCAAGATATTCGAAAAAAAGTGCTACTCGCTAAGAGTCAAAGTGCTACTTCCGGTCCGAATTTTGAAATTTCATGTATACAAAAAATATTGCAAATATAACTCTAAATACTTTTGTACTCTTAATAAATATATATAGAATGCATAATTTCCGACATATTTGCCAAAAATCGCTATTCGGTAAGAGTAAAAGTGTTACTTCCGGTCCGAATTTTGAAATCTTTTTTATACAAAAGATATTGCAAATCCAGTTCTAAAAACTTTTGTACTCTTGATAAATATATTTAGAATGCATAACTTACGACATATTTGCAAAAAATCGCTATTCGATAAGAGTAAAAGTGGTACTTCCGGTCTGAATTTTGAAATTTTTTTATGCAAAAGATATTGAAAATTATGTTATAAATACTTTTATACACGTAACGTACCTGTCTAAAAAGCTTGACTTGCGAAATATTCGCAAAAAACCGATTTTCGATAAGAGTAAAAGACCTATTCCGGTAGGAATTTCGAAAAACTTTTTAAATAAAATTGTCCTCAATTTTAATTTTAAGTACATATGAATTCTTTATAAATTTGTATAAACTTAGTATTTGACGAAATATTTGCAAAATTCGATTTTTTCACCGAAGTAAACTGCTACTTCCGGTCTACCGATTTTACTGAAAAACTAATCAGATCTCAAGAGGGAGATTATACACGTAAATACAAAATTTGGAATTGATATCTCCAGCGGTTTGACCGCTATCGTGATCACAGACAGACAGACAGACTGACAGACAGACAGACAGACACAGAGACATTTTTTAAAAACCACTTTTTTGGTATCAGGGGACCTCAAAACGTGGACATCTGCAAAAAACTCGAGGTCGAAAATTTTCATCATCACAATACTTCCTTATACTACGTATAAGAAAGTAAAAGTAATATGTAGATGAGGAAAACACAGCACAATAAAAGAATATGGCAATGTAATTCCCTCTTGTGCCACTACATCACAGTTATACATTTTTTGAAACTGTACAAGGTCTTCTTGAATAGGTATTCCTTTAAGCACTATTAAATTTTGCACGGTCATGTAAGCCTCGTAGGTAACAAGAGAACATAGAAATCTTTAATTGCTGCATAGCATCGTCCTCTTTCATCTAAAGTAGTTGTATGACGCGGACTATACAGTTCATTAGATCTTCTTAATTTCATATTCGGTCTTGTAATTTCTGTCTTTGTAAGAAAACCTCGTAGATATATGCACATGGAACTGTTAGAATTTTCAGTTACTCAAAACAAGAAGCCCGAGGCCACAAAAATAACATACAACGGATAATCTTCTTTTTTAAAATAAAAACGTTATGATAAAACCAACTCCGACCCCAAGCCAATATTCTATACCTTATACGATATTGAACGTAAGGAAAATATAAAAGATTTACATTATTCTGCATATGGTATATTGCATAAAAAACATTAAATAAATAATAATTAAATTAAATTTATTTTCATAATGTACACTGTTCAATAGATCACCCCCTCTGCATAAATTGTGCTATATTGTTAGATATATGTGTTTGTGTAGTATTTTTATTGATTTCTGAAGAAGCCACGTTGGTGAAACAATTGTCAAACATTACTTCGAATATTAAATAGTGAAAATCAAACATTTGTCGTTTATTAAGTAATTAATTACTGTGATTTCCTTAACAACTATTTAATGTAATCTAATTATACTTTTCACAATTTTGAGAACAGGTGATTATCCACGGAAGCAATTCAAAAGAGGGGAATTATTGAGGTGTATTTTGTCATTTAATAATATACCTGAATGTTTAAGTTTATTTATTTACAGCACTTCAAGAAAATTTAATTTTAATCCTTTAATCCACTACTAAAAGTATGACTATCTTCTAACAAATGAAGTGCATAATAAGATTCATGGTTTTTTTTTTATTATAGCTCTTAATATATTCGTGTATTTGTTTGTCAAAAGTCCTCCCAGGTTGCCAGTATATTTTTTTTTGGGCAATCCATATACTTTCAAAATTGTAAAAAGAACATTTAGAATACATTAAATAGTTAAGAAAACAACAGTAATTATGTACAATAACAATTCTTGGACATTGTATATGCAAATTCGTATTCATTGAAGAACAAATATTGAGCAAGATGAAACTACTACTACTACTAATTGTAATTGATATATTACATATGATACTAAATTGAGTAAAATTGTGTTTTACATTAACCCTACATACATTATGGTTTCCAGCAATTATCGGCCAAACCAATTAAATATTAAAAATTATCAATTTAAATATATATGTTTGAAGAACATTCTATTAACCAAGCAGGAAAGTTTGATTGGACTTTACAAACATTATTTCTACATAATGGCAGGCATACGTACGTTTTATTAGTTGGCCGTATATTATTTTGTAACTTCGGTAATTCTATTCTACATGCAATAAAACTTAACTTGACCCAACCCTGAAACCCGCCAACAAATTTGAGCAACCCTTGTCAAAGTTCAACTGGTCCGTTCACGGTCCCATTTAAAACCTTTATTTAAATTGCAAATTTCCGTTATTAAATATATGTTCAAATAATCTTGCTTAATAAATAGAATAACACAAACAACACATTCAACTTAATAAATTCGGTCGTCGACTTACGCGAATAATATGTCGGGTATAATGAAGAAAATTTAAAATTATTAATATTTGGATAATAATTATAATATTCATTAATGAATAGAATGTAGTGCCTATAATAATTAGGAAATAATGAAAAAGACTACAATATGTTACAAGGAATATTGCAATGTTAAATTTATTGGTGCTGTACATGTTAGTAAACATAATATGTATATTATTGCATATGTAATAATAATAATTGTAATTATAACAACAATAATTTATTTTTCTAACCTGGTGCCATATTAACGCTATTAAAGCTTCGAAAACGATGGAACTTACAAACACACAGTGTTCCACATTACATTTTTTGCACTGTGTTCTTATAATAGAGCTACATCCTTCTCGCGCACATCTCCTTTTTTCCCTATCAGGAACAGCCACAACTAGTAAATCGGTTCCATCATATTTAACATCGTCAAATATCCTATTGATTCACAAACTGTTGTCGAAGTAAGACAGCTGTCCAAGAGATTTTGGTGGATTTTTAAGCGCGTGAGGTAACTAATAACTAATTCTCCACGAAATTGCTATTTAATTAGCTTTCTTCCTGATTTCTTGTATAATGTCCAAAAATTGTTGAGAGTGACGTCTAACACCCAGTAAATATCGACCAGTACCACTTTTTGCATCGAATCCCAGTTCTATAAGCACCTTCATCTTCATACATTCTATCAGTTTCCCCCATGTATTTATTACATTCTCCAACAACAGATGGACGAAGAACTATTATAATTTTCTTTTATCTCCGAGAAAATCTTATGACTTGATTTGTTGGATCTATGCCATGAACGGTGAATGCCATAGTTACGATGGAGTTGTCATGCAAGCGTACAACAAAAACTCCTTGTCATTTTTGTCGATAGTTTGTCTATAATGGGGCACTCCTTTGGTAGTCAAATTTCTCTGATAGTTTCTGAAGCTCCATGACCTCTTTATTTCAAATGATAGAAGAGGTAAACCAGTAAAGAGGCTGTTGAAGTAAAAGTTGTGCCTGATTGTTTGGTCGAGTAATTCATCTATCTTTGCACCAGAGACGCAGCACATGCTCAAAATTTATTTTTGTATTGTGCATTACTGTTAGGATTACTTCTGTGATAAACCTCGATGTTAACTAAATATCTCGACTCGGTATTAAGGCACTATACTTTGTTGCCAAATCGTACGGGTTTTCCTTTGGTGTATTTCTTATACAGATGCCGTCCAAAGCATTTGATCATCGCTTCATTAAAATTTAAACACTTCGTAGGTACCAAATATTTTAAAAATTCTTGTTTCAATTTGTTTATGAGTGGACGCAATTTCAACATTTTGTCTTGCATCTCTAATTTTGCATTGTCAGCACAGTGAAGAAATCTCATTATCTGAACAAATCTATCTCGACACATAGCCTCCGAAACTAACCCATTATGCATGTCCGTTCCTAAGTCCCAATCCACTAAGATATAGAATGGCAATGGTTTTCATTTCTTCCGCCGTAACAAAGTTTATAAAAGCTGCATATCTATTTGACTCTTCAACAAGAAGATTGATTATATCATCGTCCAGAAATAGCTCAATTATCTCCAAGAGTCAACTGGGAAGATTTCGAATAATCAGGCTTGAAAACAGTGTCATTATTATTTTCTATTAGATTCCCATCTATCCAGTAATGATCAAGTTTCATTTTTTTGCTTGTTTTTGTATGACCGACTTTTCCAATAGCTTTACTTGTTGATAGACCAGGTTCAGGTGTACCTAAACTGATATTAGTTTTAGCTGACGTCGAAGCATTAGGTTCAATTCCAATCCTTACGTTATCTTCATAAAGAATTTTAACCTGCGGCCGCAATTGTTTTCCACTCAAATTGTCCAATAAATTTCCTTGATCTTCCTGAACGGAATCTTCATCTGTCAAACAATCTGGTTCTGTATGGGGGTGATAAAATTTTTCTTGGACAGGTGAATGTGATGATCATCGTCTTCTTCATCATCCAGCATTGCAAGTGCCTGCTGCAGATGATATCCAGGTTCATAAAAAGAAAGATGAGTACTAAATTTAGATAGAGAAAGAAGCCTCGTAGCATAGCGTTGCCATATAGCACGTAAGACAAAACAAGGCTGCCAAAATGTAGGTAAATCCCATTTAGTAGAGCAAATAGTCATTAAGGCAAGAATAAAATATCGTTATCAACATATCCTAATCTCAAAGTAGCACTTATAACGATATTATAAAGTACTTACTCGAAGTTGATGTCCATTTTATCGGGAGCGAAAACGAAGTTGGGCTGTTGTAGACATCTTTACATATAACACTTAACTGAAATACTCTATCCGAAGCATGGGCACATGTTTGTACAACTGCGTAGGTGATGTGACCAATAACTTTAGTGAACATTAAAAAAATCACTAGTGGGTGCTGTTTACGTCTCCAAATGGCAACGTTAGGCTTTGGAGGGTTAAAGAATATATTATGTAAGATGACAATGTCTGTATATCGTCATTTCGACAATAAAAACATGTCTTAAAATCAAATACAAATGATTGTTGAAATGGGTTTCTTGCAAAATTTGCATTTTTAGCAAATGAAATCGACCTTGTTCTAGGATTTTTTGCAACAATACCTTATTTCGCCTTTACTAATTTTTGTTCAATGCTAGCCCACTGTATATGAATATTTTGCATCGATTCTAGTAGTAAGCAATTTCAGACTAATGAATTTCAAAAATTAAATTCCTTTTAAACCTCGTCCCATAAAATTCCAAATATAAATTGCATTCACAAAATTTCCCTTAAATCTGGAACGTCCGGCTGAAAGTATAACGACAATAACGGAAAGTAATCACAGAGAATGACTGCATTTTAGTGACGCCATATTCAAGTGTTTCTCAAAAGCAATTCCAGTAAAAGGAAATCGGACAGAAATTCCATCTGAATGAAAGTAACGATGCAACAATTTCTCGCCGAATCATTTGAACAGTGCCAAATGTCTTGTGCTCACACGTATCTTCTGGATGGAAAGCAAACCGGAGGGTTAAGGAAGTGTTTATTGTTTTGACCGGGAACAAATAGATTCTGTGTTCTACAAAAATATAAAATTTAATGAGGTATGACATACGATCGTGCGCGTAAAGTGAAGGAACGATACACAATGTCAGTGAACCCTTTAATGGCGATTTTAGTCGTTCCGTGAGAATGGTATACGGAAAAACATCTTTGTAAATGTGAAGGTGTTTACTTTAATGTTATCCTTAAAAATATATTAAATAGCTCGTGGTTATATATTATATGCATTTAAAGGTTTAATCTGTATATAATAATCGTTCGTGCGTCTGTTAGTGATCGTGTAAGACCTGAACGACGTGACAGATTGATGTAATATTCACATAATATATATCTTTTGTGGAGACGATGATTTATAGCTAGGTTAAGATCCGATAGGTGGCGCTGTAATCAAGTTATTAACAAATTCTATATTTATGGACCAAAATCACATATTCACAATATATATTGCTTTGCTGCTGTAAAAGGAAATCACAAAATCTGGACCCGATAGGTGGCGTTGTGGTCGAGTTATTAATCCTCCAATCGTACCAACGACCTCTTTTGTCCAGACTTTCTTATACACGGACTTTAACCTTCGGATGTCCAACCTATTTTCTGTTACATTGACTACCAAGATGGGGTCACATTTGACCCCACTTATTTTATGAAAATTATTCGTATAGGTCAAAGAAAATTACTTGAACAACTTAATTGTACTTTATTAAACATATTTCTAATTACATAAGTATGTATTTAAGGGTTATTTGAACATTCTTTATGTGGCATTTGGCACTTGTCTGAGTACTTTTTGTCACTGATTTGGGTGCAAGACTTGCATCTTCCTAGTTTTTGATCCATATTTTCTGTCAATCACGGCGCTGATTGACAGTTGTACGTTTTTATGGACTCCAACAAAACATTTTTCGGCACATCTTTGGATTTCAGGACGTACCAATTCAAGACCAAGCTGTTTTAGAAATAATCTTCTCGTGCAACTTTTTGCTTTTTCATAGTCTGGAAATTTGAGTTTATGCAAAATGCATGCATTGATGGCAGCTATATCAACACAGTTCATAAATACTACAAGTTGTCGTCGTCAAGTATTAAGGTTGGTGTGATAAGTTATTTTCATCTGAAATTTTGTTGTTATAATGCTGGAAGGAAAGAAGTGCTGCAACACGTTCCTAAGAAGAAAGGTGTTGTAGCACTTCTTTGGAACGTGAGAAGTTATGGTTCATTCTCAGTGAACAAAAACATACTGGAATGTTCTGCTTTGTTTCTATTTGGTAACATTTCTTTCGGAACTTCGCGACGATTTTGTCGCATTGTACCTACTAAAGTTTTCTTTTCTTCCAATAAATCACGTGGTAATTGTAAGGACGTGAAAAAGTTGTCAATGGAAATCCCAAATCCTTGACCTAAATAGTGAACTAAGTCTTTAACGACTCTCATCCCTTGTTCTTTTTTAGGAGTCCCATTGTTCATTTCTGCTTAAATTTGTAAGTTAAAGGCATACGAGTTTTTAAACATCCTATAAAGCCCACACTTTTATCTCATACTTGTCTGGGGTAGACTTTATGTAAACTCTGAAAAGACACCGCCCTCTAAATGGTATTAATTGTTCATCTATACACAATTTGGGAGTTGGATTATAACTTTCTTTACAATTTCTTACGAAAATATTGAAAATTTCTTGAATTGCAGCTAACTTGTTCACTCCGCTTCGTACTACTCTGGTTTCAAAATTGTCGAACCTTAGAAATCTTATTATATCTTCAAATCGATTTCTTGGCATTGTTGCTGGAAAAATTGGCCTTTGAGAAGCTGCATTATCAAATCCCACATCTCTCGAATTGGCTCTCTTCTTCCTCGACAACATTCAGCCAGAAGCAGAAAACCAATAAATGCTAGCATTTCAACCATGTCGACGTCTTTCCAGTTTTCATTATTGTTTTATTATTATGTCAATAATATTTGGAAATATAAACAAATCGAAAGTGTTGACAAAAGTTTCAATATTCTTACTTACATTTGTCAAACCCGGCTTGGTTTTCATCACGTTGGACGAATGTTGCTTATTTGCACGTTTGAGCTGGGTAAACCATTTTGTACCATCACGAGATTCAATACAGTCATCATTATTATCTTCTACAGCTTCAATTTCGTTGTCGTCATCTTCGTCATTGTGTTCTTCTTCATTGCTGCCGTCAAATACGATATCTTCCACTTCGCTAGGTATGTCACCCCCATCGAAGTCATCCAAGATCAATATTTTCAGCTTCTTCTTCAAGTTCAGCTTGCGTCAAATATCTACGAGACATGCTGACGATGACGGGATGACACAATTATTGCAACACTATTGAAATTTTGAGGTTAGAAACGATATGCGAAGCAAAAAATAATTATTCACGCTAGAAATCGTAATGTCTTTCGCTTTCTTTGTTTTTATACAAATGTCGGTACACAGAAACATCTTAAATAATAAAAAAAAGTTAAATAGTAAAAATAGGAAAACAATCGTATCAAAATTTATTCAATTTGGATGAAAAATATAGTATTGGGGACAAATGTGACCGAAGGTTAATCAAATCAAACTTATCGTGCCATCTACCGAAAAGGGTAGAACAACGTCTGCCGACCCAGCTAGTTAAAAGTATATCTGTCACTAATTAATATATTAAGTTTATTTGTTACTCAATCGATTAGAGTTTTGAAATAGATATTATGAAATGGGTAATTTGTTTCTTACAATTATAAAGGTGCCCACAGTACGCAGAATGTACATATGGAATATTCGTTTAAGCTAGCTGAAATAGTATGTTCTAAAAGAAATCAATTGCTTTAAATAATAAAAATCTTTCGGAATATTAACTAACATTTGTTTTAGAACTTGTAAATAAATATTTTGGAGATTCAGTTGTTGAGATAAAAATATAAGAAACTTCATATAAATACAAAGTTGTACATAATCCACCTGAACACCATTGAGTTCATTTACACAGTAATTACTTCTAGGCTTTCCAAGAAAATCTAATCATGGTTGATCAAAATATAAATTAAGGTATCTTTTTTATTTAATTTGTTTCTACCATGTGTGGAAATAATATAGCTTATTCAAAGATATAATAGAAATACTTTGCAGAAAGTTAGCTTATTGCGTTCCTCCGAAGAATGTCAAACTGCTCCGACGATCTGATATTGTCGAGTTTTGCCGTTATGGTTCGTTGATGGATGGATTCAAAGATCTCGTCCGATGATTTTCTCCGAATACATTAGTTGAATTGGCTAACAGCGGTGGTATGTTTTCCAATTTGGCCTAACCACTAAAAATCTCACATTACTTTCCTCCTGTACTTTCGGAACTGCTATTTGTGTCTCCTCGGATAGCACATTTTATCTCTATTATACATGACATCACCGTCTCAATATAGGTGCTTATCGCTCTCCATTTATCCTCGCTCCCTATCATACTTTCGATTGCATTTAGTGGGTTTTGTTGATCAAAAGAGCCCTCTCCGTCGTCCACCTATCACATGAAAACATTGCATGGTCTGTCGACCGTCCCACAGTCCGGGAATAGTTCATCTGCTACTAGTTTGAATCTCTTTATGTATGTTCTAAAATGATCTTGTCCTCTGCTCACGTCTCGATCAAGGTTCTATTCCAGCCAACTGTGGACTCCAGGTCATTCCGGTTCTTTTGCCATTATTTAACAGTAGATTCTCTTTCCCTGCCTTCGATGATTATGTATTTGTCTTTCCTTGGCAGAAAACATCCACCTAATTTCCCTCTACCTGGAGAGAAATTGGTGGTATCCCTGATATCATCCACGCTGCCCCGGTGGACACTGTCCTGTAACCGCTAATCACTTTCAGCAGCACTCTTCTCTGGAGTTTTTACTGTTGTTCCTTTTAACTTTTTTTTAAGTACATATACCCCAGACTGGTACTGCATATAGTACTTGCGACTGTATTACCCCATACAAAATCTCCTTGAGTTTGCTGGTAGGCCCTGCAACATTGACCATGGTCCTGAGCTATGCTGTTAGAATAGAATCTGCCTTAGCCACTACTTGTTTCACGTGTGATCGGAACATTAGAGTTTGCAGTATGCTATGCTCTTCTAGTTTTGCATTATTTAAAAGGATGGTGCCACTAGTTTCAATGGCTTTTGCTGGTATATTATATTGTAAACTTACTTATCTTGCGTCTCTTCTACCTGTGAAGTCCATGCGATGGTTTTTCGTTATATATTTCTGTCCTTTGCTTCTGTCTTAGCGTTGTTGTAGTAGAGCCATTTTCTCTATAGCGCATCTGAGATCGCACTGTTCCATGTTTTTCTCGGACGGCCACTTATTCTAACTATGTACATGCCCGAACTACCTTAGTTATTGCGTATCAATTTTTTCCTGTGCACATCTTACGCCTAATCGGTTTTTAATGTTCTCGTTCCTAATTCTATCCATTTGCGAGACAACTTCGAACTTTCTCAGCACTCACCTCTCAGCACGTTTTTCTACTCCCGTAAAAATATCTTTGTATGTTTCCACCTACGTATATATTTCTTTTATTTGTAGTACCTTATCAATTAATCAGTCATTAATAAGATGTAATAGGTTTATTCAAATTGCATCACACAATTAGGTTTGTATATTTAAATTTTCAAAATTCGTACCAAAGATAACAATTTTACTTTTAATAAAAAGCAGTCTTTTCCCAAATATATTGCAAGTTGTGCAATTCGAACAGATTTATTAAGTTGATGAAAGTTCTTAGAACTTAATTTAAAACAACTTTTCTTTAAAATGAGAGAAGAGGACCATGCATACGAAGAGAAATAATCGTATTGTGCACATAATTATTCATTCTTTTACATATTTTCAGAGATAATAAGTTTCACACAAAGTAATCAATTGATGAAAAATGACGATTGAACAGAATATGCTTAATGAGTAGTTGTAATATGTCTATATCGCAGGAAAACTTAGATATAACTTAAGTATTTTCTTCTATTTCAGGTGGCATGGTTGCAAGTAAATTCACAAACTGTTCTGACAATACATATTCACGTGATAACAAAGAATAGACGGATCGGTGTATCTCACGGTGAACACCAAACTTGGTATCTCCATATAAAAAATGTTAAAAAGACTGATGAAGGATGGTACATGTGTCAAATCAACACGGACCCCATGATGAGCCAGATGGGATATTTGACAGTAGTTGGTAGGTATGTTTAATTTTGATTAATGCAATTTAAGGAAATGTTTATTAGAGATAAGTACTTTGTCTTTCTATGGGATTGTAGCAACGCATGTTATCTATATTAAATAAATAAGTATCGTATACATTCTGATTATAGCCAGATGTCTAAGAGTCTCTAACACAGCTAACGATTATCGAAATAGTCGGAACTGACCTCCGCAGTGCAGTGAAATTTATGCATATAAGAATTTCCAAATAAAGTTGTCGGGAATAAAATCCTGGACTTAGAGATTGGCTAGCCAGGGTCAAACCATGAGATCAAAAGTGCTAAAATATCCAAGTAGAAACCATTAGATTTACAAAGAACTAATTAATATTCATATTCATATTCATATTTATTCATGTAATTACATGCCATTACAATTGTCAGGTATCATAGGTACATTTGTATACATATACATTTATGAAAATACAAAAATATAAAACATATAAATGCGTACAACCAACGCAAACAGACAAACAAACAGAACAAAAGAAATCAATATAATTCAATAGTTAATGAGTCCAAATATTTATGTTGAATTGCGTATATAACAAATACCATTTAAGAACCAAAATTATAATTTAAAAATTTATCGATTGAATATGGTTTGTTGTGTAACAAGAAATCCCTTAGCCAATTGAAGAAAGCTCGCCCATTCAACTTTCGTACCCCTTCTGGTAGATGATTGTATAATTTTAGACCATAGTAGTTTGTTCCAGTCCTCGATTTTTGAATCTTGTGTTTTTGTATCACAAGATTATCTCTGTTTCTCGTCTGATAATTGTGAATGTTGGAGTGTACATCATAGACATTTCTTTGAACATTCCTCTACAACTTGCTCTATACGCAGCGACTGTTAGTGCTCGCAGGGCCTCTTTCTGTTGTATAAAAATGTTATTTGCCTCAGTGGTTCATCCCCACGACAGAACACCATAAGTTGCCCGAGAATGGAAATACGGAAAATACACCGTTCGTGCTGCCTGGTATGTTGATATTAGCCTGGTTCTACGAATTAAATATATTGCGGTTGCTAATTTTGGTAATAGGAGATCTATATGTGATCCCCATTTAAATTGATTATTTATGGTTAGTCCCAGTTTCGACGGTGGATGCATGTTTCATTGATATGCGCAGGCGCTTCGTTTTCTCAAGATTTTGTTTCAAACTGTTGCTAGCAAACCATTCCTCAGCTTCTGATATTGCGTCTGCTGTATACTTGGTACAGATGTACTTTTGCGGTTTCGATCACTGATGGCAAGTCATTTATGTAAACAAGCAACAATATTGGACCTAGCACAGAGCCCTGGGGCACCCCAGTGTTAATTTCCGTAATTGCCGAACTTACTCCATCCCATTCAACCAGTTGGCGTCTTCCCTGAAGGTAAGATTGAATTAATCGTAATGGATTTCCCCTCACACCATAGTGCTCTAACTTTTCTAGTAGTGTTTTGTGAGAGACTGTGTCAAATGCTTTACTTAAATCACAGAGAGTAAGTTGAACTTCATCCCCTTGATCCAAGTGTACGGCAGTAGTGTCTAGGATCTCAGCCAATGCCGTATGAGTCGATTTTACCCTTCTATAGCCGTTTTGTGAAGAATTGAATAAGTTTTTGTTTTCAGAGTACTCCAATAACCTGTTTTTAATTACCGCTTTTAATAAATTAAATATAATTAATTGCATTTTGTCTTTTTAATGTTTTCTTGATAACATACCAAATAAAGAGTTTTCTGATAAAAATTGACTTGAAAATGAAATAAAACAGAAAACACTTAGGAGACAACTGACATTCTTAAATTGTTTGACACTCTTATAAAACATTACATTAAGTTTTGAAGAGCATATCTTTAAATCCAAATAACTATACTGAAAAAAATAGTACAGTCTAAACATATCTATATAAATAAAAATTAGATGCCGTTCGTTGGTAAGCGCATCAGGGCTGGACCAATATGGCTAATTTTTTTTTAAATGGTAGTAATAGTCCGAAAATGGGTTTCAGAGGAAGAAAACTTGGAAAAGTTACCTGGAAAATTGGAAAATTCGGGAAAAACTGAAAGTGCTTTTTTCTATAGCAGTTTTGTATGAACTCAAGATCATAACTCACGATTCGAACAATGGATGGGCGTAATTATTTTTTTTTCATCCATGGTTCTGAAAAATTTATCAGCAAAAAAAATTGAGATTATTACAAAGGGAAGTCTGAAAATTCGGACAAAATATAAAAATCATAACAAACAAAACAAATATAATCATAGAGGCATTTGTTAATGATCGCGTATCTTCTGAACAACTTAACTGATTGAGGTCATATTCACACGATGTATTTGTTTCGTCGGGGCTATGGTTTATAAGTATACAAGAATCAGATCGATAGCGCTGCAGTCGAGTTATTAACAAATTCTATATTTATAGACCTAAATGACTCATATTCACAATATATGATATTTAATCGACTCAGGAATTACATGTTTTAAGAATAGAAATTAATTAATAAAAAACCTTGAGTTTTATAAACGGGCCTAATAAAAGATAATTGTTTTTCGTTAGACTAATATATTAAACTATATGTTTCGTTATCACAACTAACTACATTAGTCTTTTTGTTATGAATGCATAGATTTTTATTTCAAGTCTAATTCTAAATTTTACTGTAAACTGTTTTGTTTTTAATTGGCTAATGGATTTACCCTAATTTCGGATATCGCCAGAATTTACTATTACAAAATCGTTTACAAAAATAAGTCAAAAAGTTCCTACAGTCATATCTTGAAGACCTCATTGATGCAGCTATAGTTGTATTAGAGATTACCCCTTTTACTTCTACAAAAAATATAAATTTTGCTTTTGTCGAGTCTGCAGTTAGTGTCTTATCTGTTGCTGACTCTCAGTATTGTAATAGTTGATAAAGATATTCTATAAACATACAAAAAGCTGTGCTGTTAATTCCAAAATACGAACTCCATTTTTTAATGTTTCTGGCTTCGGTAGATCGTATATAACATACGTGGACTATATTACCAAAAATCTGGTCTACAGTGGCAGTGCAAAATTGATTAAGTTATTAAGGATTATTAACATTTTAGATTAATTTCAATATAGCTATACAAGAGATCGAAGCACAACAGACCTACTGGAAAACTTTTCAAATGTAATTAATAATGCACTTGGCAACCTGACGCATGTACATTTAGCTTTGTCGACTTCAGTAGAGCTTTCGAGAACATAAATCACAAAAATTTACTTAACATATTGGATTGTTCTATGGAAGCATAGTGGATCATTTGGTGTACTTGTTATATGTTTATGATAATTAACAATACTTTAAGTATACATGGGCGAGATATGGGAATACGATTCAGTTTTACTCAGACTAGACCGACTCGTGTTTTGTCGGCTCTCGGGGAAACCGGTAGGTAATATGGTTCCCGAGAACCGACAAAACTTTAAGATATGTCAGTACCGCGTATATGCGGATAATACAATTATTTTCATAAATCACAAGCATATGAAGACGGCAAATAATATTATGCAATGTGAGTTTACGCAATTCTAGAAGTGGGTACATGATAGAGACCTGAAAAACTTGGTAAAAACATTTGTCATCGCTAAACAACTTTCTATTGTACATTATAGCTATTCCACTAAGATTAGAGAAGAGTCAGAGGTGGGGTTCAAGCCATAAATATGAAGCCAGAAGCTTGGAAAACCTGCTGTCTCAAATGTTCGATGCGTTGTTGGAGAACCTGAGGAAGGGAAATGCAATTGCACAGTTCAAATGTGGAATTAATGAATATTGTTAATTCATTTGTTCATGTTGAAAATTTGTTTTACTTAACCAATATTTATTACCGAATAATTCGTTTAGAAAATCTAATAATTTTACCATTGTCAAGCTCGCTGAGCTTAGTGGTTACATATTTTAATATTTCCGTTTTTTCTACTCCATCAGATCAAATATTACTAGGTTTTCATTAACTGTATAAAATAATATTTTTCTTTAATTAAATTTATACTACTTTGAAATTGTTTTGATCTCTTCTACAGAATAAGTTTGTACTTATTTGAATACATACTGACGTGACCTTTATAGTTTAAGTACTTTTAAAATAGTTAAATAATTAAGCATTAGAATAATAAAATAAATTTTTAGTTGTAAATATAGTTGTTAAGATAATAATGAGTTGCATAGCCTTTAAGGCGCAACATCATGATGAAAAGTGTATAGTAATTTAAGTTAAAATATATATACATAAGGAGGAATAGAAATAAATACAAAAATAAATTCATGTATTCTATATTTATAGAAAATATGAGTACAAGATTTGGTTTGAGTATACAAAGGCCGAACCAAACTTTTCGCATTGTGTAAGTGGCATTAAATATATTGAAAAAGGTGAAATTCGACATGCTCGATATGAAAACGTCTTTCAAAATAAATAGACGTAGTATAAATAAATTTGTAAAAAGATTTTTATCTCTCAGACATATTATGGTTACATGATAAAATACAACAAATACCTGATACTTATATTTAATAGCATTTTGAAAAGGATATACAAAAAAGTGTTCTTTATTCGACACGATATACTAAAAGTATAGATAAGAACACATCCTTGAAATGTTTTAATAAAGTAAAGGCTTCAATACAACAGGATAAATCTTGTTAAATTTGAATAATCTACAAAGAAGAAATAATATTAACATTGTTGACAGTTATGTGAAGATCAAACTACATAAAGACGAAAGAAAGTGGTTGGAAAGCAAAGGTGATCATGTCGAGGTCTATGTTCCTGCTGGTGCGGTAATAGAAAGAAGAATCCCATCTGTGTTCAATATATTTCCGATTATTTCCAACAAAGATACCTATAACAAGAAAATACGGATAGTTTTAAACAACGGGAAACGAAAGTTCATAAACAATAATGAAAGAGGCAATGAATTCATTTACAAACATAATGAGGGATGGCGTTAATAAAAGGAAGATATACCTATTGAAGACAAAGAATCGCAGATGTGCATGGACTTTATAAATAAACAATTTATATGTGTAAACATTTAGTGCATCCTTGAACTGTCAAAAAGCAATATAGATATATTTTTGACCTCAGAAAAACTTGAAGAAAACAAAAATGAACAGAGCAACACCAACATAAAATTTATAGTGTTGAAGTTGTGGCGCTGTACGCGGGTAGTCGTGTTTTGTTCGAAAACCGAGGTTATAAAAAGGCGCGAAGAGCGAGAGAAAGGAGGGAGCTGCCGATCTTTTGAATTTACCGGACTCAAAAATTTCATTCGCGTATGCAAATGATCGTAGGAGTTTAAATACACTACATTTGATCAAATTAGCTAAATGTATTAAGTTTGTTTTGAATTTCAGTATTTATTTTAGTTTTCATATTATTATTAATTCATTGTTATATTGATTATTTCATATTTAAAATTTATAAAATGGTAGACATGAACAAACAAGAATTTGATGATTTATATCAAGAACATAAGTAAGTTTTCTTCGAAATAAATTTACGATTCAAATAATTGATGGTGTTCGACGTGTGCTAGGGATGCTATGTGTAAATATTCATTTCTAGTAAAGCGTTAGACATCATTAATACTTAAATAAAATATTATTTTTGCTAAATTAAATTACCTTTTGTAAATCATGGGAGAATTGTTAATGGTGTAGAAGGGCATTGGGAGTACTATGTGAAAATATTTGCTTGCAGTGTTTGCTGTGCACTATTAACAATTTATATTGGAAAATTTAATAACATTTTAAGGATTTTGAATAGGGTAAGATACAAATATTCTTGATGGACAAAAGCCAGTCTGTAGTATGTACAATGTGTGAATATTTGGTTATGGGGATTGGTAAAGGTTATATTCAAGGTATTTTGTTCTTTGCGAAATTTTAGATCTTCGGAGGCATTACGTGCGAATATATGTCTCTGTGGAAATAAAATTTGGCGTCGTAGGAAAAAAAATATTTCTTTAAATCTCTGAATACAATATTAAAAGGTTAAGGATGGCATAAATAATATTTTTCTTGAACCCACATATAGGATAAAAGCAATGTGTATTTCTTATACATATATATTTTTTTGGTTGGAATAATAAAAAGACATTCCTAACAGCCACATGTTGTGAATAGAATTTTTTTTTACTGTGTAGTTGTTCACTGAATAATTATATGGATATAAATGTTTATGATATTTAAATACTTATTTATTATTAACCTTATCCTAATTGAATTTAAATAAGAAATGTTGCTGATGAATAAAGGAAAGATCACTGCCAGAACTTACGAAAATAGTGTGAATGTTAACAGGGATTGAGATTATAAATTTATTGGAGTAGTTTTTTTTATACAATTGCAATCTCTGCATTCATGAAAATTTATGCAGTTTTGTATCATTAAGGCAGGGTTATAGCATAATTATTGTCATTATTTTAACCAAATTCTGCTGGTACAGACTACAGCATAGATTATATGGCTATGCCCAACGTGTGGTAATAATACATTTATACATTTTATTTTATAAACCATATGGCTAAGCAAACCACTGCAGTACGTTTTTGAGGATGGTGGTTGTCATATGCCTTTCCTGCCCGCCCATTGTATGTGGGCCGGATTTTGGTTCCGATGAAGGCATGTTGGTGCCAAGAAGTTGTTGGGGCAAAGTTATAAAGAATATCAGAAATAAAAACGAATTTGTAAAAATAAAGAAAAACTTGTGGTGCACAGTTGTGAAAAAGAACACTTGGAAACACTTTCCTTAAAAATATAGAAAAAGTAAAGAAAGCGAAGTCAGATATTTTTCTGTTATATAATCTAGTTAGAGAGATCATTTTTACGCTTGTTTATTTTTATATACTTTGTTTCGATTGACAAGTTACTAATATGTTTTTCTATTATTAGAGCAGAGATAAGATGAATAATGAGGAAACAGTCAGTATGTTATTTACAGATTTGTTTTCGAAATATAATGATATTAATCAAAACTTGCAAATGAAAGATATAAATTTAAATTGTGTCATTATTATCAAAGCAGGTCGAAAAGATCGACAAGAAAAAAGTGAAAACGAGAAAATCAACAACTAAGAAACTACGTAAGAATGAGATATTTTAGTTAGATCAATATATACATATATAATAGAGATTTGATTGATGGCTGAATTGTGATTATTAAACCACCGTAACAACGATATCATTTCGATTAAGGGGCGGCAAGTTAATTTACATAATATATGACGTAGTGATAGCCAGAGTAGAATATAAATCAATTAGTCCGCAAGACATGATCCACCGTTAAAACACCCTTAGGGACCGTCGGTGCTCCATTTCAGTTTAGAGCTGTGATTTGAAATTACATAATTTGATGGCTGTTTTACATACATTTGCATGTTATTGGATGGCGATCCTATGCTGGCACGATGCCTTGTATTAAGTATGAAGGAGAATTTGGCGGGTTTCTACGGAAGGTGTAGCGGCCAATAATGATTGCGTCGTCGGCTATAGATGGAGTTAGCATACATTATGCATTTCAGGTGAGACCCCACTAATGAAACTTCGGTGGTTTAAGGTTTATATTAGTACCGCTCTGCAAGAGATTACTTATAATGTGCTGTTCCTACACGATAACTACTAATAAAGGCTTTGCAGGTTAACAAAACAGATTAGTTCCTGACATACTGTACTTAATAATAACACGATCGAATTTTCACTTAAAATCAACTTATCGATTATATTTTTAATATCATAAATTTATTTACATATACATTATTACTATGCTAGTCAATTACATTTTTTGGATGACAGCTTGCTTTCCAATTGTCATTTTTGTATTAATTTACTATTGAATGACATTGCCGCTACGCCAAAATAACTAATTTCTTATAATACATTTCTTGTATATTTCGCCAAGGAATTTTAATATACTCACATACATTTATATTGTGATGATTAAAATGCATAAAATTTAAAGTCTATAATCTAAAATTAACATTTTTCAAATTTAATTATATAGTGTTAAGGTAAAAAATATTATTCATCTAAATAAAATAGAATAACTTATTTTAAATAGTATAGAGATGTAAAAAGATAGCTAAATACTAAATGAATACATATTTTAATCTCAAGTTTAATGAAAGAGTAGTAATTTCAAAATTGTTATACATCTTAAAGTCAATGTTATCAAGATTAGATGTCATAAAATTAGGCAACTTAACTTACTGCATAGAAAATTTTGTGAAAGCTGAATCACATATGTCGCTAAAAATTATGGCAGAATCTTGAATACCGAGAAAAAAAAAGAGAATTATTTATTGATTTTAAAGTGAATAGTAACAAATTAGTGTGATTAAAAAGGAGATTTTGAAAAGAAAATTTAATGTTAAAAACTTGTGTATAAAAGTCATAAATACCTTACAATATAATAAAAATAATAAGTATTAGAGAAGACATCAAAAATGTAATTCATATTTTTGGTCTGGTATGGTATTATTAAACTAGCATTTATGTGATGTAACCTGAAAATAAAGGAAATGTTGCATAATTTTGTTCCTACAGCTTTGAAAAGGTTGTCTGTCACGTGTCTAGACAATTGAAATATTATCTGGTGGAGGCGCAGCAACTGTATCCTGTGTATTTTGTATAGATATTTAATTAGTAATTATCTTGTTCATTTTAACTGATTTAGTTTGAACTTTGATATTACTTTTTCTTGTTTACTTGTATGTATTTGTAATGTTTTCGGGTTGAGAAAGGGGAGTGTTTTGATTTTGACTGGTGCAGTTTGATTTCAGTCTGTTTGACCTCCTAATTTTACTTACTTTGTTATAATATATTTTTGTAATTTTATTGTTAATTTGTGGAAGTTAAGAAATAAATTATTATTATTGTTATAAAGGGGGTATGAAGAATGTATATAGCAATTATAAAAAAATCGCCATCCTATCTGTGTTAAACAAAATATTGGAAAGGTATATTGGAGACTTAATGATTACTTTGTAAAATACAAAACCCTTAACAACAAACACTTTGGGTTTCAAAAAAACCTTGGTACAGTTTCTCTTCTAGAACATTTCGCGGATTTGGTAAATGTGTGTTTGTCGATTTCAGTAAAGCCTTCGACAGCATTCATCATGGGTAACTTCTTCGGATGTTGGATACTATTAGTGTACGTGGCCATATTATCTTGGTCAAAGTGAACCAATCACTTAGTGACGATAAACATATAAACTGTGATGTCCCCCAGGGCAGTATTTTGGGGCCTTTATAGTATCTGGATTACATAAATGTATTGGCCGATATTTTCGTGGATGTGATCATTACTTGGACGCTGATGATACGCTGACCTTGTCTGCACATAAAGGCCTATGAAACGCAATTAATAAGTTAAAAGAACACTTCTACGGGTTACAGCTATGGGCTCATGATAAGAAAACTATTTCTTAATGCAAAAAAAGGCAAAGTTAGTTATGCACACTGCATCGCTGCATGGAAGATGTAAGCATAGCATTCGGATAGGAGTCCACACTAGCGAATACCTTCACCAGAGCCGGAAAAACAATATTTATACAAATTGTAACAGTAAAATTTTGATCAGTCCTTCCTGTGGGACAAACATATGAGATCCAAAAGGAATGAAATATTTGGCATCTTCGTTCTACTATTTGGTTGGTATTTTCCCGCCGAAAATTCTGCCACTGATCATCATGGTTTGTAAATAGTATCCTATGCTATCACGGCTTCAGGTTATGCATTTGTCTGCCATCATAAAAGACTGCAACTCACTCTAAACCGAATAGTTAAAGGCATTGCGTGGGAAACAAAAGTCAGCCTGTCACTGTAGCATACATAAATCTACATTTACTAAATGTGAAAAATGTGTTTCCTTCACGTTTATACTTAAGAACCTATTTTGATCGCAATATGGAGGAATTACAGCAATATAATTACAACACTGGGGCTATTGAAAGGGACTATAAGGAGGTTCCGCGTCACACAAACTAGTATGGCTTAAAGCATAAGAAAAACATGCTACCAAGAATTTTCAATTGTCTACCGACTGGCAAATCAAGGAAACTGAAAACTGTAAGGGATGTTAAGGCCAAATGAAACTCCTGGATAAAATGCAAAATGTCATGAGTTTAGTGTAATCTCTGCCAGATACTGCAATATAATTACAACACTGGGGCTATTGAAAGGGGCTATACGGAGGTTCCGCGTCATACAAACTAGTATGGCTTGAACCATAGGAAAAACATGCTTCCAAGAATTTTAAATTTTCTACCGCCTTACAACTTAAGGAATCTGAAAACTGTAAGGGATGTTAAGACCAAATGACACTCCTGGTTAAAATGCAAAATGGCATGAGTTTAGAGAAATCTCTGCCAGATGTGAACTTGCTTTTCTTGAACTATAACTGGAATGAATGATCTAATCCATATCTTGTTCACGTGCTATTGTACGCAAATATTGAACTTGATGATGGTTATGAAGTCAAACGAGTAATGCTTGCTACTATCAACCTTCTAGCTTAGCAGCAGCAAAAATAGCTTAGAAATAAATTAGGAATTAGTAAAGGAATGGGAAATACTCTGATTGTTCATTTTGTACCTTCATCGTAATTACTACAATTAAACGATTGCAGTTATTAATGCGAAACTATTTGTATAGCTATTTTATAGAGTGGTGCCCTTTATTCTAATTTCAAATTCTTTTCATTTAGTCAAATTAATACCTCTGCATTTGAAATTATGAGTTAGATAAGTTGTTTTTCGTTGTCTTTGTTACTGAGACTTCTTATTCTTATTTGATTAAAATTTTGTGGTTAGATAACAAAAAAAAAAGATGCATAGTGGGTACTGGCGGTGGTCATTTCATTAATGCATCTGTGTTGGTGGCGCGTTTCGCGTGAGGAACTCCCCAGAGGTATCTTTTAGCATCTACTGCTTTGGGATGTCGCGGATTAAGGTGGTGTATGTGGAGCATTTAATATGTAAAAGTAATAAATAAAACATAAAAGTAATACTTAACTTTTTCTAATTTATTTAAAATTTCTTTAACTTTTTTATACATACATTATTTATTATGTGGTTTCCCTGTTTTAGATAATTTAGATTTTATTTTTAGTATATTATACACATTTTAGTTATACAATTAACGCGAATAAATGGAAGCATATTGGTAATGACCGTAATTTGTAAAAGACAATGCAGATGCTCTGTTTATTTTATTAATAGCAGTACTATATACAAGTGATGTGTTTCTTAAATGTAATTTTTTTAGATGATACATAAGCTGGTCAGTGTCGTCAATATGTTCCATCGATTAACAAGAGTGAACATTCTAAATGTATACTATTAACTTTAAGCGCTCTCTTTGGTCCTAATTTAAACTATTTTGTGATATCTTTGTCTGCAAAACTGTAAAAAAGGTGTTGAACCAATTGTTTTCGTCTGGCTTATAAAACAATGTTTAATTTTTTTTTAAAATGCATTGTGTACCATGATAAACCAGCTACCTGTATATCGTAATCAAAATCGAACTTGTTATTCTAGAAAATCCTTAAATTTGAGTAAAGTGGCGTGAAAATGGCCGAAACATTTTTCTTTAGAGATTTCTAATAGTGATAAGAAGTTGATGGGTTCCGTTGGATTAAAAATGGTTTTTGCAAATTTACCATAAAAATGTCTTGAGGGTCCGCCGTGCGTTCAAAAAGTCTAATTTTAGGGAAAAAAGGGCATTTCCTTTCGGGTATATTAAAATATGTTTTACTACTGTTTGTTTCCTAATTACAAAAAGCTTTAGATTATACATATTCCTATATAGTAAAATTGCATTCTTAAAGAAATATTCATATCTACAGGGTCCGCTAGGATTAATAAAATTCATAAAAAATCATTATTTACAATAATTATTGCTACGAAGCAGTTCCTTGCTTAGGTTCTCCCAACTTATTATATACTAGGACCTATGACTTCTTCACGACCTTAAAAAATATTATTTATTCGTACTTTTGAATTTATGTTCCTTTTTTGTTTCAAAAGTCGGCATTAAGATTTGTGACTATAGTTTTGATTTCATATAGCCAGTTCGTCTAGCGGATCCACTTACCGACGAAGAAGCCGCAGTGACAAGCTTAATGATCTGTTCCACAGCTTGTGTGTGGCATGAAAATTTGGGGATTTCAAACATTCTTTTGGTGCGAATCGCATCTTGAAGATCTCCGTTTTTAATATTACGAAAAGCTAACGGGTCAGTTAACTTACTTGTTGCCAATAAATCATTTCCATATACTCATTTGTTCACAGTAATTTTTGTATTTCGAAAGTTCTAACATTTAAATGACTTTCTTGTGATGCAATTTTTCTTGCATTTAGTATTCCTCGCAATCTCAGTTCCCTAATGTGTTCTCTTGGATCTATTGCCAAAGTCAAAATTAATGTTCTCTCCATGCGCAAAATAGGCATTGTGTTGATTCACAGGATTTATGATTTCTAAATATTCTTTTTCTATAAATCTGGAATATTTAATGAGCTACCAAAGATTTTGTGCACCATCAGAATATAAATTGTTTCTTTTAAAGTGAATCAAACTGGTTCGTAAACTTTCACAACACATTGCGTCAGGATTACTAAAGTCTGTGAAGGATTTACAGTTCCCACGTATAATTTTAATATACGGTTTGCAAATGTTAACAAGCGAACATGATTTAGCTTTCCAGGAGATCTATTGACTAAATCAGTTGGACATCTGCCGTTGACAACTACATGACACATTCCCAACATCTGCTACCACTTCTGTCGTTATACGTAAAATTCGACAACAATTGTCAATGCTGAAGGAGCAGTAAAATAGCGCTGTCGAGAACTAAAATTTATTCATCCGTGCGGTACTGTATCTGAGCCCGTTTATCTAAAATAACTGTAGTTTCCACAAATAATTCGCAAAAGTTTCGGAAAGTTTGGTGCTACGCCTTCAATTCCCTCAGTATCGATGTGAAATATGGAGTAAGGATCTACCTTTAATCAGTCGTGTGGACATGAGTCTACGTGAAACTCTGATGGATAAATGTAGACGGCGCCAGCTTCCTTTGTATTAATCCCCACCCCAAAATGATTCTTGACCCAGAGGCAAAATCAAATAAGATACCCCAGGTAGCAAAGCTAAGACAAACACGAGATTAACAAACAATAACAGATTTATTGTAAACTAACGTTGTTCCAAAAATTTTAAATCCTCAGAGGAAGGAAACGGTAGATTTAATTAAAAAATAAAACAGGTTGAAATGGAAATATGAAATTACCCAATACTGAATTTTTCAAAAAAAAAAACGGAAATAAACGTGAGGGTTGATCACCCTGTATATCATGAAAACATTAAGTAAGTAGGATTACAAATAAATAAATTTAAGATAATATTAAGGTAACAAAATAGAACTTAAGTGCACTTAAAAATTTGAATTAAAGTAGCATGAATACAAAAAAAACACTTGATGGTAATATAAGATAGCAAAAATATAGTAAAAAAAAAAACACTTGTAATTAGATTCAGGGAGCAAGATCTTGCTTTACAGAAATTCTTTACATTTGTGCACCTACAGGTTCACATTGTAGATATAAAACAATATATGAAAGTACAAAGGTATAAAATTAGGCAACTGCAGGTTGTTACATATAAATAATATAAAATTAGATCTGGCTGAAGGTACTAAAATCCAAATTTAATTACAGTAATCGGGTAAAATAATTACGTAAATTAGCTAATAACTGACAAAATTAAAGTTTACAAAGGTTCAAATTATATTATAAAATTAGAACAACGTTCTTATCACCAAAAAAAGAACAGGAAAATTTGCAAAGAGCTTATTTATGATTTTAGCCTCCGATCTTAGTATCTATCGGGGCCAAAAATAACATTTGCTTGTCAAAAGAAAGGAAATAAAATTACGAAATTAATTTTCGTGGGTTGAATAAGCCTTAAATAAAAGTACTTGACAATTTAGCTCTCCAAAAGGTACAAAAATACAATACAAAAAAAAAGTCAACTTAGCTTGTGGAAAACACAATGTCCACAGTAATGGAAATTCTGGGAATATATCCTCCTCGAAATAATCACAGAAGCGGAAAGTGCTGTCGGTTGATCTTTCAGCCCACGGAATAGATGAAGGAATCGATCTGCTTCTCCAGATTTCATCCATATTTCAATCCAATAACAAAATGGCGACAGTAGCCATGATAGAAATTATTGCACATATTAAGCAATTCGTTCGATTATTCGTGCGTCGTACGAGAAAAGCTAAAGGAAGAAGGGATACAAAACGAAAGGCGTTACTAAAGGTCTTAATTAGCCTTAAGGAAAAAAAGAAAGGCTTACCAGCTGATTATAAATATATAATATGTCCACAACCAACAACCCGAACAATGTCGACAATAAAAACGGCAAAAGGGTATTCTTTACGAAGAAATCCACTTCTTACTAGTGAGATTATAATTCTAAACGGCAATTAATCTTGAATAAAATTTAAGCAAAGAATACTGCAGACACTTAACCAGCTGCTTCTAGCCTCAAGTAACGATACACTAAAAATGCCAGGAAGATGGTATATCAATTCGGCAATTGCACATCATGCCTCCGTCGCGTCGGCGGAAGATCGTACTAATTATGCTATTGTAATACACCCAATAATAACGACTAATTATACAGTTAATTACACAGTCGGTACTTAAAAACCTCAAAAGAAGACGAGATTCGTTATTTAGACGAACAAACATAAATAGATAAATAAAGGACGATTTTTAACACAAATAAACCCAGAAATGCAAACTAAAGAACCACTCGTAAATACAAATAAAACAAGAAGTGTAACTTCAGGCTTTAGATAAAAGTATAAGTTATTTTCGAACATCGGGAAGAGAGAGAGCGTTACATTCCAAATAATTTGTATTCTTATAAATAAATAATAAGGAATAATTCTAGAAATTTAAAATTAATAAATCAAAATTCACGAAATAAAAATCAACGTAACACATCTTAGTAAATAGATCTTTAAAATTCAAAGAAGGTAAATCTAATTCAGTTTCATTTGCTTTGTAGTTTTTAGAGGAAAGGCTTCATATTTCTGCAACAGACCGCCAATTGGTCCAGTAAAGCTCTTTGAGCCTGTAGTTTGTCCATATAAGTTATGTAACAAGTGCCTCAAAGGAAGATAGTTTTCGTGTAACTGGCACATAAACCAGTGAAGTGATCGTCCTGCTGTCGTCTAGATTACATAAATTATTCCACATTTTGCATCAGTACTGGCAGGGGTGCCATCACATCCTAAAGCCATAAGTCCCAATAAATCAAATTTAGCTGCCAAATAATGTAGAACACTTTCTGCACATTTCACTGCATTGCTTGAATCGTGAACGACATGCCCCTATATATTTGGAAAGAAGTTCTTCAATGAGAACTAAATGTTCGTTTAGTAGTATCGTTTATATGACTACTCTTAGTGCACGCAAATAATAAAACTATACAGGGTGTAACAAAATAAGTGTAAAACATTTCAGGGGGTGATTCCTTAGCGAAAAAGAGATAGGGTCTTTCATATAAAAAAAACTTCAATGGAGCATCCCTTGTTAAGATACAGCCCCATAAAGGGGGTACATAAAATTTGTTTTACAATTTTTCTCACAAACACTAAAAATGTAATTTATTTCCAATGTAACTTTTTGTCTGATTATTTGTTTACCATTTAAAAATCTATTTCCAATACCTCGTTTTATTCGAAACAAAAAATTTCTCTTGAATTTTTTGCCCAAAAGTAATCAGTTCGCAGCAAAAAATTATTTTACGAACAACTACAGAGATACATCGTCATAAATGCGAACTGGATTAGTATTGTTATTTTGTAGTTACTACCTGCATCAAAATACATATGATTAAAGATGAATAAACAAAACTAATTTATTAATAACAAAACATAAAACATGTAGAAATCATAGTAAATGTTCAATATGTCCACCTTCAGTCATTACACATGCGTCTAGACGTCGGCGCATTGAGCCACGTATTCGCTCAAAGATTCCTGGATTCTCTCTAATTACCCTGCACGCATCGATGATGCGGTTTCTTAAGTCCTCTACATCGCGAACAGGAGTAGGATAAACCAAAGTCTGTAAATAGCCCCAAGTAGAGAAGTCGAGAGGATTGAGATCCGGGGATCGAGCGGGCCAATTCTGTGGTCCTCCTCGACCTATCCAATGATTTGGATACGTTTGGGTTAAATGCTGACGTGATGCTTGACTAAAATGGGCGGGAGCCCCGTCATGCATAAAAAACATATTCCTTCTGACGCCCAAAGGAACTTCCTCCAGCAGTACTGGATGCACTTCTCTTAAAAATTGAGTGTATGCCTCACCATTTAATCGAGGAGGTAGAAAATGAGAGCCAATTAAATAATCCCCAATAACTCCGAGCCACACGTTAAGAGAAAAGTGTTCTTGATGGTTAGCTTGTACAATAGCGTGAGGGTTTTCATCAGCCCATATGTGGTTATTATGAAAATTAATTATCTTGTCCCGAGAAAAAGTACATTCGTCTGTGAATTCGATCGTCTTCAGAAAGTCAGGATTTCTTCTAATCTTTTCCAGCATCCAATTGGAAAATTCAAGACGGTTCGGAAAATCTCGCTATAACAGTGCCTGTACTCGTTGCAGATGGTAAGGGTATAAGAATTGTTCCTTTAAAATTCGAAATACCGTCATATGATCAACATTTAACTCGAAAGCAATCTTTCTAGTACTGCTAGTAGGTTGTTCTTCAACCAAATTAAGTACTGCTTCTTCAAGATGTGTTGTTCTAAATTCTCGATCGCGACCACAATCCTGCGTTCTTTTGTCGAATGAACCATATTCTCGTAATCGTTGATGAAGTCGGGCAAATATTCTATGCGAAGGAAGCTGCCGTTGAGGATACATTTCAGCATATCTTCTAGAAGCTTCTAACCCATTCCCCTGCGACAGACCGTAAACGTAATGCATATCAGCCATTTCCTCATTTGTGTATGCCATTTTAATAACAAGTGAATTATTAAACTAACAAATTACGAACAAAACAACGACACACAATTAAGTATTAATTCAATTTCGAAAATTTACAAACTGACAGCGTGATACTACTACTAGCGGCCTACTAAATAAATTAGTTTTACATTTTCGTTTTATGGCGATGTATCTCTGTAGTTGTTCGTAAAATAATTTTTTGCTGCGAACTGATTACTTTTGGGCAAAAAATTCAAGAGACATTTTTTGTTTCGAATGAAACAAGCTATTGGGAATAAATTTTTAAATGGTAAACAAATAATCAGACAAAAAGTTACATTGGAAATAAATTACATTTTTAGTGTTTGTGAGAAAAATTGTAAAACAAATTTTATATACCCCCTTTATGGGGCTGTATCTTAACAAGGGATGCTGCATTGAAGTTTTTTTAAATGAAAGACCCTATCTCTTTTTCGCTAAGGAGTCACCCCTGAAATGTTTTACACTTATTTTGTTACACCCTGTATAAATTTGCTTTAGTTGCAATTTTTAACTTCTCTTCTAAAATTCATTACTCTGGCGGAAATATAAAACGATTAAAACAAAAGCTGGCATGGAGGATATGTGACTCTAAAGGCAACTTTTTGTAACTATTACATCACAAGAATTAAAAATTATTTTTCTCACACCACTCTAATATGTAGCATATTCGACAGCTACTTTTATATACATTTCATTAAAATTGCAACAGATTATTTTCAACTCTAACGTTTTCCTAGCTCTTTTACTTTTAAACATCAAAGACGTCGATATAACATACATTTTAGTATATACGAACATTTTATGGAGCATACAAGATATTAGAGTTCCTAGCTATTGGGACGTCTCGTAAAAATAAACAACAACATTGTATGATATTGTCCCTTTTCGCAACAAAAAAAAATTACATACCAACTTGATTCTTTTCTCCGTCCTTTTCTTTGTGTTGGAAGAGTAAAATTGAGAAATTGCGAATCCCCGCGAGCCTGTCGTCACCGTTTCGGTACTACTCGGAGCCCCATCATTGAAATACTGCGAGGACGAGTGTAGCTTTTGTAATTTCAACGAAGTCGGTCAAAGAGTGAGGTGATCCAGGGCAAATTGTATACAAATCCTTTGCCGAGAGTGCGTCGACGCGCCACTAGAGGGCCCTAGAGGCGCGTAATGAATAGCAAGTGCACGATCTTGGCGTCGATTGTTTCGTTCCGGCTCGCGGCTGTTCCCGGTATGCTGGAGTCCGGAGTCGACCGGAATTTCATATGGTATAAAAAGCTCTCGGGTCAGCCGACGCAATTTTGACGCACGGTATACGTTCGCCGTTTTTTCCCATCTACGTCCAAATTATTTTTTTATACACCTAGTGCACGCAAACAAATTTGTATGAGAAAGCGTTTGGGGAAAGGAGTTTAGATTTAATATAATCTAGTTCCATTAAGGAGAAGATATATTACCTGATATTCTTTTATAATATAAAGAGAATGTAAAGAATACTGCACGCTAATGATAGACCTTGCATCCTGTTTCTCTTTTTTTTCTTCATACCTTGCTATTTCATGAATGTTTGGCAACTCTACAAGCTAGAGAGAAAGCACATGCTATTCTTTTTTCTCTCCGTGCCGTATCCCTTGTGACCCTAAAAGAACGTTATTATCAGCTATTTGACGATATATATAGTGTTGTGTTTTCATAGCATTCCCTTTTCTTTAGATTAATATAAAATAGTTCATCTTAATGCTGCGATATGCAGCTTTTTGAATGATTACAAAGGAAAATTCTTGAGAAAGATATATACAATTATGCTTTTATTTGTATTTTATAAGTAACTCATATACTAAGAAGAACTAGTTGTTACTAGTGTTACAGTTGTAAATACAGTGCCATCAATATTTTTTTTTTAATTCAAGGTAAAACAAACATTGATACAAATGATCTTAAGGGGAAGTTATCATAAACAAGTTTGAAAACTGCATAAAATTCGAGATTTTTTTTGATATATAATACTTGACTTCAGAATAAAGTTTTATCTTTTATCAGTCAAGGGCCACTAGTAGCAGCTAACTGTGACTGTGCTTAAATTTGACCCCCGCCGGCTCATTTGAAGATGGTCACAGTTTTGGCAGAGGTTCGGCAAGTAGCACCAATCATACTTTAAGGTTAGTCAAGATCATGCTTGTATGAGTACGCTATATGTTATAAAAAGTGGGGATGTAGGGTCAGAAGCCCAAAAGATAGTCCTGCAAACACACAAACAAAATCAACACATATAAATAGAAGGACTTCACCAATTCAATCTAAAAACAAATTTGGTACCTGGTTTATTATTTTAACAACAAATTTGTAAGATGATTAAGCAATAAATTGATAAAAAAAATGATACAAAAGATTGAAGTCGGAAAGGGGTTGCAAAATATAAAATAATGGAAACATATCTAATAAGTTCACATATTTTCAAAGAAATTAACAGAAGAATCTTAAAGTAGTTATTCAAATTATTTGTTGATATTAACTGATACGCTAGGCATGTAAATACAAGATTATTTACAAGTAAAGAAATGTTTGAAAGGGCTTAATTGTATAAAATTACACAAAACAACAAGAACAAAAAGACAAACACACCCTGCACCCCTGATAAAGAGAGTAGATGTCACATGACGAAGTTGCTGTCTAAACATAAAGGCACAAGCCCAATGATTAATTAACTAAAATGAAATTTAATCCCTGTGTGACACTTGTAGATCAAGTCTCAGACAGGTATGTTTTTGAAATTAATAATATTATATAGAATTAATTATACAAGAACGAAAGACAAACATACCCTGCACTCCTGATAAAGAAAGTAGATGTCACACGACGAAGTTGCTGCCTAAACATAAAGGCACAAGCCCAATGATTAATTAACTAAAAGAAAATTTAATCCCTGTGTGACACTTGTAGATCAAGTCTCAGACAGGTATGTTTTTGAAATTAATAATATTATATAGAATTAATTATACAAGAACGACACAGCCTGTATACTAAAATACAGGTGTGAAAAATGAATTCAAGGGGAACTAGTAAATATATTTAAAAAAAAATTAAAAGAAATTATTGCTGGTGTAATGTTATATTTGTTATTACTTAGATTAAACATTAACAATATTAGCATACACACAATTTAGGTGTGATTTTATATGTACTTATGTTCCACGTGTTCGGGTAATAATCCTTATATTTTGGTCACTCTTATTATACGTGGTTTTTTAGATACTTTTGTTGTATCTAACTTCGTTTCTTTGTTAAATTCATATATAGTGGTAGTACCAATACATTTTCTAAATATATATATATATATATATAAATATATAGATTTTTACTGTTTATAAAACAGAATTTGGGTTTTCAGAATTTATTTTGAAAATAAAACGCAATTTTTCCTTATGACGTTTCGGGCCTTTATTTGGTCCTTCATCAGACATTTAGAAACTTATTGTTGAAGACACCATTTGGTTAATACAATAAAAAACAAACAATTTCATCTACGGAAAGTCAAAACGATTACATTTTAAAAATTTTTCATCAAATGAAACATGTTTCATTTGATGAAAAATTTTTAAAATGTAATCGTTTTGACTTTCCGTAGATGAAATTGTTTGTTTTTTATTGTATTAACCAAATGGTGTCTTCAACAATAAGTTTCTAAATGTCTGATGAAGGACCAAATAAAGGCCCGAAACGTCATAAGGAAAAATTGCGTTTTATTTTCAAAATAAATTCTGAAAACCCAAATTCTGTTTTATAAACAGTAAAAATCTATATATTCATAATAGATCACATCAGTGAAAGTGGCTGTTTGTTAACAAAATCAATCTAAAGCATCTATATATATATATATATATATATATATATAAAGTTTAGTCAACGCCATTAGTAGGGACATAATAAAAAGAACTGACCATAGTAAAACTATTCATGATTATTAAAGTTCATTTAAGATGTCAATTTAAACACATACTCAATATATAAACGTGGAATCTGTTTGGTTGAAAATTTACATAGTATATTGGACATTTAAGCTGTAATAAGAAAAGCCTACTAAAAAATGACAGATATGATTTTATTTCTATCGATCGTGTTGAAAACGGACACAGATTGTTATTGATTAGAAAAATATCTCAACATAAAATTTATAATGTGGAATTAAATAGAATGAATTAAAGAGATAGAACTAAACATTATATCAAAGAATGTATTAAGAAAGGAGCGTTAGTATCAATAACAAGTATCAAAGGAGCAGTAGCAATGAATTAACAGTTTTATGAAAAGAAATCTCATTAGCTATTGAAGAAAGATAGATGAATAAAAATTTGAAATACAAACTCTTTCAAATTAATATATATTAAGTAAGTAGAGGACCATTGAATTAACAGTTTTATGAATGGAAGTCACATCAACAATTTATTGAAGAAGGATGAACGGATAAAAATTTCACATACAAAGTACACAATATTAATACACAGTTACAAGGTTAGTTATTTAAATTTAGATGTAAAATAATCATGATTATGAAAGTTAAAATTCATGTTAGAGTGAATTGAACTTTATATGCACATATATTTTTACATATTGTTTTTTTTATATTCTTGCAAAGAAATAAAACGACAATAGTGAATCCTAATCTCGTCAAAAAAACAGATACTCCTGGATATTCTACTCGGTATGATTTAAAAATATCGAAGACTAACCGAAGTTATCGACTGCAACAATCGCACATAGAGTTCTTGATATAGTTTGTCTACTTTCGTAGATACTACACTAAAAGAAGTTATGTAAAACACTACAAGATATAAATATTTAACATTATCTAAGCAGATGTCGAATCGGAACAAAGTAACATTTAAATGTACAACAGACTGAAGAATCTCATAAACCGCGTAGCGAGACAGCTCGTAAATTATACAAAAATTAAGATTTATATGTATTAAAAACATCTACAAGCTGCAACATTGGCGTGGCAACTCGGGTGCTACATTTTCCTCAGCAACATGGGTCAAGACCTTCTGCATAAAATTATGTTGCACTAATCATCAAAATCGAAAACTGATTGGGACCACGGTGTTCCTATTAAGATTTTGTTGAACGCAAATTTTTGTTCATTTCTCTAAATATGCTTACTTAACGATAAAGGTTTTTTTTTGAACCAACAATTGTTTTATAACCGTTAACAGATCCTTTTCCAATATGTCAAGTAATTCGTTGCTTCTCTATAAGATTCAGGTTTCGCCCTGCATTTTTTTGTATTCAATACCAAGTACATTCTAAATATCACAACTTCTATGACCCAAAATTTACTTGGAAAATTTTAAAAGTCACAATCATAATCAAAAATATCTACAAATTATTTTTTTTCGGTAGCACCTATGTCCTTTAAGATCCAGAGTAAGTTTTATTGCTGGGATAATATATATTTACTTTTAGAAATATTAGTGTAATTTTTCATATTACAATAACTTTCTTTACCCCGTAGCCCATAACATATGCTTTTATACCTGCGCAATGGGAAACATAACTAGTTTACTATTATTTCATTGTTATCTAAAAAAACGCACGAAAGATATATTAAACCATTTCACTTTATATTAAAGATTTGTGAAGATCATTGTGTTAAAATAAGAATTTCAAAAATTCTTATTGATTTTGAGAAAGGCACCTACAACGCTGTCAAACAAATTTTTTCTCTGGCAGAAATAATTGGATGCCATTTTCACCTGGTCGAAAATTCTGAAGTTCGTAGATGACTTTTTTAAATCCTGACGATGTTAGCTACTGTTTTCTTTTTTTACTCGCAGTAGCACCAAATGACGAACATGTACAGTCAGAAAGTTCTCCTTTCCCGCCTTGCCTGTGGGCTCTGAAATCAGCTGATCTTACACGCACTACCAATTCATAAACACATCAATACGTCATTTTATTTATAAGCGCATCGCAACATTTTAATTTTTTTGGGAAAAGAAAGACTTTTAAATGGAAACTCATACAAAATTACAAAGTTTGAATGTCACGTCTAAAATGTATAGCAGTAAGGTTAAGATCCGCCAAAAGTTTATAGCATGTGTGGTAGAATCTTATTCAACAAATGAAATTAGTCGATTAGAATATCTTAAGTGTGTTATATTTAGATTTAACTAATAAAATTAAGCCGGAAACCGGTTTACATATTATATGTACCCTCCTTACCTTGGAAACCAATTTTCAAATACCCATTTTTATTATACAGTCACATAAACAAAACTGAAGTTTAGTTTGCTATTTCCAACATTGCAAATAATCAAAAATAATAATCTTCTTTACTTTGGAAATGCGTAAACTAAATAATGCGATCTGAACTAATGAATCCCATATATTTAAAATTAAATTTATAATCATTATTACCAAGTTTGTAACAGATATTTCCGAATATATTACTGCTGGAAATAAGTAAATGTAAAAATAAAATTGCCCAGAGGTTATTTTAACGCAATTTTCCTCTCTGTCTCATTCTATCTCCCTCACGTGAAAAAAATGTGCGCTTGGGCATTCAATTAAATAAGGTCAAGTGTATTTTTTTTTATATGACGACTTTACGTTTTGGTCTTTTTCCGAGTTTTATGTAAAATATGCAGAACCGGAATCGTGCTTCTGAAAACAACACTTTTTGTCATGTTTTTCCTGTTTTGAAAAAAAATTCGGTATAGCATTTTTAAGCAAAATACGAAAGTACGCTAAATATTTATTTATAATCAAATATGGAACTATGCAATAAATAATAGCGTTGTTAGTATAATAAAATTTAAAATGAAACGGGTTGCTAATTACTATATACTTCTGCAATCACACTGAAAAAGGGCTCCTTTCTAAGTGTGTAGTTCTTGAATTGTCTTAGAGTTTTGTAATAGAAATAAACTATTTTTTCCTGACAATAATCATAGCCACTTTATTCATATAATTAACTATTTACATGATTTCCATATTCTGTCGGCGCAATGGTATTGCATCGCTTTATTGACGGTTGGCGATAAAAGTATATTATCGCCAACCGTCAGTAAAGCGATGCGTTACCATAGCGTTTTACGGAGGTAAACAAAGACTTTATCGTACTGTACAACAAAGTACTTTACCTGCCGCTAATATCTGTCAGCGTAGCCATGACTGATGACTTCAAACATAAATCGTTTGTCACTGTCATAAAGTGTCATAAGTTATTATATATTTACTTCTTAAATTAACAATTTTCACGGTTGGCGATGAAATTTTGTATGCACCACGTCAGTAAAGTACCTTTACCGAACTCGTCTGTTACTCGCCGCGCTCGCTTCGCTCGCTTGGCTCGTAAATCAGACTCGTTCGATAAAGTATCACTTTACTGACTTGCTACATAAATAACTATTATAATCTCTATGTTTTTTTTTTAATAAATGGTGTTTTAGATTATATTATGTATCAAGTTTTATAAACTCCTCACAAGTTTAATTAATCGCAAGCGAGCGAGTATTTAGGAAAATCAGTGACTAACGAGCCTGTAAAAGGAGTTTCATTCCATACGTTTTCTACAATAGCAAATAATCAAAATAATACCAAATTATACTTGTCTGTTGTCGCGCCACATCGGGTTATTTTGACAGATTGATGACAACAGTCTACAAAATGGATTGAGCTTCAATTGATTTTTGCAATTAAAAAACCGAGGGCTAACTTCAGCCCGTGATTAAAGAGCGCGCTGCTTACTTCACCCCATGACTAAAACTCAGGAAGTCACAGTTTATTTAAAAGATTATCTAGCGTCATGGAATCATAATATATACATTTTAAAGAATGGAAGAGACAACATTTTATATTCGTGATAATAAATTTTATATTAATATTACTTCTTTTTGTTGCTTTTATATTTAATTTGGTAAATATTTCTGTTAATTATTCTGATAATTTGGAAAATGATAAATGTTATCTTTATATATATTATTATTAGTTATTTTAGTATATATTAGTTTTTTTGTATGTTTTCTGATACTTCTTTTCTAAATTTAAAGCGTGTTAAATTAGTTGCTGTATCAGCTTTAACACATTTATGAAAGATATTTAACTGGTTTGATTGGAAATTATTAAATAATTTAACTATTTGAGGAGCAAAATTTCAAAATGAATACTATCCCTTTGTCACGAATTGGAGAAAAGAGCTGTTTTGTGATTGCTGCAAAACTGAATAATAAAAATTAAATTTGTAAAGTGATATAGTTAATACAAACTTTTGTAAAGCCAAATGGCAAAAATTAGAAATTTAGTTCAATTACAAATTTGTTTAACTGATTAATTAATTACGATAAAATTCCTTTCAGAAAAAAAATGTAAATTAAACTTTATTTGAAAAAAAAATTTTGGATAAAAATCTTTTTGAAATAATCAATAATTATGTACAAAAGAGGTAGGTGCATAAATTTTACTGAAAATAGTAATAGTACAAAATAAATTTAATATTATCAAATATTTTTTATTATTAGAAAACAATATTAATTTTAAGTGTTATATACAAACACCACCATCATCTTCATTGCAATCACAAAGTTCATTCTCTTCTTGGCTGGTGGAGGAATCTAGGTGTGGTTCATCCAAGAGTAATTCTTTAAAAAAAGCAAGTTTTTCTTCTTGCTACCAATTTTCGTCGTATAATAGCAACAATGTTTTAAGATTTTTTAATTTTTCTTCCTTTATTGCGTTTTTTTAATACCTTTTCTTTGACATTTAGCTCCTTTAAAACTTTACCTTTTTTTGTTCAAATTTCAAAACTTTTCGATGAGTCGTCATTTCTCTAATATGGTTCCATTTTTATTTTAACAAGTCCCTTAGAATCTTTTCTTAATATAACTCTTTTCATGTCTTTTATACCTTTTAATTTTTTCAAACGTCCATCAAGAGCCTTAAAATCTTTGATTGTCCAATCGATTCCTAGTTTTTTGACCGTTCCCACTTCTTTTAAATTTCTATGTACTCCTCAGCATTCAGTATCACTTCTATTTTTCTAAGCTTCTTTTCAAGACGTCCTAACACCCGATCCGCTGGCAGAAAGGAGTACCCTCTAACCGGAAACGTATGTGTAATTTGTTGTAGTGTCACAAGAGCACATTTTGACGGCCAAAGGGCCAGAGCATACATCACAAATGAGTTTTTATTTTGCCCTGCACACCCGTCTGCAAATAAACGTAACACTTTGCAATTATCAGAAGAATTATGCGAATTCAAGAAATTTGTAATGGCAGAACCAATTTCATTCGCTCCTCTACCGGCTTGGGTTTCCGTCCAGATGTAAAAAAAGGGAGATGAAGTTGCGACATCCGTAATACACAAATTATAAAAGGAAAGCTGCCTTAAGTAATATGCATCTCCGACTGGCAGTTTGGGCAGATTCTGCACCTGCTGTAGGTCGAAACAAAATACTTTACTATTTTCTTCATTTTGATTCATCAGTAGGTGAAATTGTTTGGCTCTTAATTTATGAAGTCTTAACTCTGACATCAAATTAACTTTTTGCGTTTCAGTGCAATTCTTTAGTTCATTTTTCTTTTTAAAACAGAAACTACAAACATCCGACGCCGGTGACCGAAGCCAATATTAAAATCAACAGAAAAGACCTTATAAAAAAACCATATTTTACCCTGTGATTTTCAGTGGAATTATACAATTTCCACAATTTTCTTATATTCAAATGGGCAGGCAAAAACAATCTTTTTGATTTCTTGCGATTGTAATGGCTTTCTGTGGCACGAAGCTTTCCAAGAAACTTTTTAACCTCTTCTCTTTTTTTATTGTTCTTGTTTGAACGCCTCGTCTCTCCTTTATGTCATATCCAAATCTTATATTTCTTCCAAAACATTGTAAAATCATTTTTAGGCACACTCTGTGGGTTTCCCCATTTGCCCTAACCATTTAGTATTTTGCTGACAAAACGTGTTGTTGATTTCGGCAATTGGTTTTATATTTTTCTCTGTGCCTCTTTGGATCAGACACTTTACAGAAATATGATAACTTCCTGTCTTGAACATGCTTATCTGAAATTTGAAAAACAAATTTTTCTTGCTGCAATTATATCGCGTCTTCGTATTTTTAAACATTTATATGTAGGCCCATTATGTGTATAGGGACGTTGAAAGTTTTCCAAATTCCGAAAATGATCGAAATATCTTAAATAACTATAACATAAAAAAGTAGGGTTAAAAATTAAATTCTCGTCCTATTACCTTAATTGCTTTGCTTTCTCCTTTTTGGTTGTATTTTTCTTCCTTTTGCGACTTCCCTCATTTGCTTCGCTTACAAAAACACCATCTACATCAATTTTTTTTTTCGGTAAATAGACCTTAAAGAATAAATGAGCTGATTTTCGTTAGTGTTTATTTTCATGTAAAAAATAAAATTAAATTCCATTTGAAAAGAAACTTTAGGATACTAATCTTTTTGAAAAAATTGCAATCTTTTGACATTTATTTTATATGGGATAAAAAAATTTTAGAACGCATTCAATTTGGCAACATTTGGTAGGGTAAGCTATACAATTATTGGCCCCTTAAGGGGTTTTTGAGTATCCGTGATGTTGTTTTATAGAAATTAATAGCTTGAAATTAATTTTGTCACTATTACTGTTTTGATATTAATGTAAAGTTTCTTTTTATATATTCGCAATTTAATAAACCAACATTTATTCAGCTATATACTTAAACAAATATAGCGAAACACTAAATCACAGTAATTGGCCCGTGTTAGCCAGTAATTGGCCTCACCATTTACAGTTATTGGCCCCCAAAAGAGAAGGACAGATTTATGGGTACTTCATGCGTTGAGAGGGTATAGGTACTATGGTCCTAATTGTTTGCTAATCGTTTCATGTTATTCTTATTAATATAAGTACTTTCCTATATTGGTTGGTAACCTTTATATAATGTACAAAGGAATATTTAATTATGTTTAAATGCACATTGGATGGAAAAAGATGAAATACACTACTTACTTCTAACTTGAAGAATATTTTATTTCTTTTTTAAACATGGCATACAGGTAAATATGTTAGAATTAGACTTGTGAATATTATGTTTAACAATACATTTAACGTGATAGGGTCGTATGCATGTGCTGCAATTAATGCCGAAATTCTCCTCAGTTATATTAAATTTCTCTCTTCATCCAACCCGATTCTGAAGCAGCTTAGCCCAAATCCTTAGGTACGGAAGCTGCAATATCTTTAGGAATTCTTTTGTACGGGTACACAATTAACGATGGAGTTGTCTGACCGTTAGCTCCAAATGAAAACATGACTGTTTATGCAGTTTTTGCAGAAGCATTATCCACTTCGTATACATTTTGTGACCCTCGTGGCACCAAAACCCTCGTATTTTGCCGATATAGCATAAAATTCGTTTCGTCGCCATTGAATATCCTACCTGGATTTTCTAGAATGTTATCGTATCCCTTTTCTTTTAGATATCTTTAAACCACTTTCTGATGTTCATCTCGCTTACTCGTGCGGAAGCAGAAGTTGCAGCTTCTGGTTTTCTGGTTGCAATATTTGGATGACGTTTCAAGAAAGACCTTTACCAACCATCTCCCGGAAAATTATTTTGAAACGGATTATCGCGAGGAGAACTATAAGCCTTTCCGCTGACACTCATGTATCCATTCCACCAATACATCTTAATCTTCTTCATTTGAGGGAGTTGAGGGTCCGTGTCTGGTTTTATCAAAATTCAAACCTAGCCTAAATTGTAATGTGGCACTGGGAATTTTAAAAAGTTTTGCTGCCACTCATTTTGGCATTCCTCCTTTTATCGCGGAAATAGCTTCCTGAATATTCCCTTCGGTGTATTTTTTGTAATGCTTTTAATTTTTTTCAGGTTTTGGCATTTTTCTTTAAAAAATAATAGAATTTTGTTTATATTTTGATCATTGAAAGTACGTAATTACAGTTATTGGCCCCTTAAAGATACAATCATTGGCCGGGGCCAACAATTGTAATTATACATACAATTATGAAAATGATTAAAAAATAAGATTGTTTTTGAGGTTTTATACCCCTATTTAATAAGAAAGCAAAAACAAAATTAAAAACGTGCTTCCCAATTATTGGCCGAGGGGGCCAATAATTATAAAACAGCTTAAATTGATTGTATAGTTGTTGGCCCCCTACTTTTTTTTATTTCAGTATCATATTTTGTGATTTGGCAATCAATTTAGATTATCTATGCAGTATTTACAGTAAGTACATTTGAAGAAAATCTCTTAAATTGTACGAACCAATCTCCAATCAGATAAATAAATTTAGAAGTTTCTTACCGAAAAACGACTCTGATGCTGCAGGTCGTTGGAGCACATGTGCACTTCAACTTTGTTGGCGCCTAATTTGTCAGTGATGTAACTGTTGAAACCAAAATTTTACCAACACTTGCTAAACGAAACAAACATACCATCACAACTATGGAAAAATTTCTAATATCTGCCGTTTCCTTATTTTTCGTAATAAAATGGGCAAGTGGCCAATAACACCACAGGAGCCAACAATTGTACCGTTTACCCTATTGAAGCACCCAACACCACCTATACGTCAGTAGCTGAATTAATTGGATAATATTCCTTTTGAAAGTTTACTCCCCATTTGATCAAATTTCTTTTCCTGTATGGTGAAAAATATGTCGTCAATATATCTTCTATAAAAACAAAAATTCAAAATAAATTTTTAACATAATTGGTTTTTCAATATCTTCCGTAACTAACTGGGCTTGATTTAATGTGGCTACACCCATAGCAGGTGTATATATCGTCATTGGACCATCAAGAGAAGCTATTTAAACAATTTTGTATGAATTATCTACTTACTGTTTTGAATTATATAATAGTAGGTATATAATGCGGATTCTAGCGCAAAATCCCATGTTATTTCTTATGGAGGTTCATTTTGCAATTCAAGATCATTTGAAATTTATATAGGGTGTAATCACTTTCGTGCACGAGGCAAGCTGTTTGTAGCACTTCAGAAGCTGTTCAGAGGCTGTTCAAAAGCTGTTTGTAGCACTTCATAAACAGCTTGCCTCGTGCACGAAAGTGATTACACCCTATATATATTTCAAATGATCTTGAATTGCAAACTGAACCTCCATAAGAAATAACATGGGATTTTGCGCTAGAATCCGCATTATATACCTACTTATAATTTCCAAAAAGTTTATTTATTTATTACGCCTCAAACCAGTACATATTATATGGCTTGTTCCCTTCGTCTTGCTATTCTCTAACTTCACCGGAATCATTATTTCAACTAGTTTCATCCACATTTCTTTCTTCCTTTTCGTTTTCTTTCAACTCTTACAATTCAATAATCAATTAATTGTTTAGCATAATTACTATTATTATTAATATTATCACTCAAAAACTTTATTCACTGATATAATGTTTAGGATATGTTTCGATGAGTATAGATAATATTCTCTTCCAGTGGCACCGGATATAATCGACTACGCAACAAGCACAGATATGATAGTGCGAGAAGGTTCCAATGTCAATTTGAAATGTGTGGCCAGAGGATCCCCTGAACCTTCAATCACTTGGAAGAGGGAAGGAGGAGATTTAATACGATTGCCAAGTGGAGAGGAAGGTAAATACTGAGGAATTTGCCGTGCTGTAGTAATATGTTTGCTATGCTATTTGTTCAATGTAATAATGGGAATGCCTAATGCAAATATTTGTGTTCTGTCTATTCCCTATTCTCTTCCATTAGAAAAGAACACAATCCCTACTCACATATGCGCATTTACATATTATCTACGGCACGGATATTTGTATATATGACCATTCTAATGTTAAGTTATGATTTACGTCGGCGGAAGTTTATTAAAACAAAAGTTCGGTTTAACTGCAAAAGCAATGATTGCATTTTTATTCTCGTAAAGTTTCCGATATCGAAACGTATTATTGGATTTGCATATCGAGAAATTGTTCGGGATTCTCAATAATCCTCGTTCTATTCATTTCCGCCGAAGTTTATTTATAGGATATATATGCATCGGTTGCGACCGCTTCATGATAGATTATCTTTTTTTTTTCCAGACTTAAAAGCTCAAGATAAAAACTCATTATTATGAAATTTCAATTATGCGCCGACATTTTCATCATTGAAATTTTCTAGTGGAAATATTTCCGACTAATTGGAATAAGAAACTTATCAAACAATTGAAAACAAAGCCACGAAAGCGGTTAGAAACAATATAATAAAACTTGAAATTTTTCCTGCAATTGTAACAATAATAACATTATTAAAGATTTATTTCAGAGATTGTCGGAGATCCGCAAATACAATTAATAAAACGGGTCAGTGAATAAATAGAATTACGTAATTATATACATGACAAAAGTAATATCAAATATCACAATCCTAAACGACAGTATATAGAAACATTTAGTTTTGAAATCCCAGAATATATAAGAACGACAGACGTAGTGTAATGTACTATTACATATATCGTGCTTCACTAGCTAATGAAAAACAAGAAAAATGAGTGTGCTTAAAACCACACGGCAGAAGTGAAAACTTCATCAAGGCTCTCCCATGTAACGGTCGCCGAAAGAATCGCCAATTTGAAGACGTAATAAGCGACCACAAACACCCCCGTATCCAAAATTTCACAAACATTCATCAATTTTCAAAAAACTCTTCCGCCATTTTGTTTTTTTTTGTCATTTCAACTTTGGATTCGTGATCAGCGACCTCAACCACCCCCGTATCTAAAATTTCACATTCATACGTCAATTTTCAAAAAAATCTTCCGCCATTTTGTTTTTTTTTACATTTTGACTTTGGAATCGTAATCGGCGACCCCCAAAACCCCCGTATCTAAAATTTCACATTCATACGTCAATTTTCAAAAAAATCTTTCGCCATTTTGTTTTTTTTGACATTTTGACTTTGGAATCGTGATCGGCGACCCCCAAAACCCCGTTTCTAAAATTTCACATTCATACGTCAATTTTCAAAAAAATCTTCCGCCATTTTTTTTTTTTTTTTTTTGACATTTTGACTATGGATTGGTGATCGGCGACCTAAGACACCCACGTATCTAAAATTTCACTTTCATACGTCAATTTTCAAAAAATCCTTCTTCTTTGTTCTATTTCGACATTTGAATTAGTGATGAGCGACCGTAAAAACTCCCAAGTGCCTAATTTTAATCAGAAGAGAGAGAAATTGATTTCAGCCGGCTCCGCCCACTGTGCACGTTTGCGTAATCGTTTAAATAAAATTATTTCGTAGTAGAGGCACATAAATGTCGAAAGCAATCCTCCTTTTCCCCTTAAAGGAAATACACACGTTCTGGAATTATCGTATTTTAATTCAAATCATTATTAAAATATTAATCGACCCCTGTATAGATAAAAATATCAAGTCATGTGGGAGACCGTTATGTATTGTGTGGAGATGCAATTCGCCGGATCGTAATACACTGATCGCCAGTGCACATGAGAATCTGATATTTATTTTTCGCCCGTCCGGAATACATTGATATCAGTGCACATTTATACGGCCACTTTTCTTACCTCATCCTTCTGCAAACGACCTTTAAATTGTCGGTACCTTCGAATGCGTGCGACTGCCGACTCGAAATAAGCATACAAAAGGTCCCAAAAAGCCGGTTCCTTAAGACCCCGAGTCTTGGATTCTATTCTCTATATGGTATATCTTAACGAAAATGAAAAGTGTGAACACATGGATGTTAAAACTAACATCAAGCAGTAAATAATTACTGTGACTTACATATATACCTTTATACGTAAAACGTATATGTTGTATATGTGCATGTGTTTGAGATACACACATACATTAAGTGCCATTGCCGATAATCGAACCCACAGACACCGGTGTTTCGACCTATGAGGTCTCATCAGTGTACGTGGAGATTGTCGACAATAGCTTCAAGACTTAAATCGCTGCCTATGTCATTTTCGCATGTTAAATGCAGTGAGAGTATCACAGTGACATCTAACACCCAAAAGATGACACGGAAAAAAGCGATGGCTTCTGACAGCATGTTCTGCTAAACAGAGGCCTGTATGTTAATAGTGTATCTCGTGTAATAGAGCCTTAGGTGGCGTCACCAATCAATACGAAAATGAAAAGTGTGAACACATGGATGTTAAAACTAACATCAAGCAGTAAATAATTACTGTAACTTACATGTATACCTTTATACGTAAAACGTATATGTAGTATATATGCATGTGTTTGAGATACACACATACATTAAGTGCCATTGCCAATAATCGAACGCACAGACATCGGTGTTTCGACCTATGAGGTCTCATCAGTGTACGTGGAGATTGTCGACAATAGCTTCAAGACTTAAATCGCTGCCTATGTCATTTTCGCATGATGAGACCTCATAGGTCGAAACACCGGTGTCTGTGCGTTCGATTATCGGCAATGGCACTTAATGTATGTGTGTATCTCAAACACATGCATATATACTACATATACGTTTTACGTATAAAGGTATATATGTAAGTCACAGTAATGGTATATCTTGTTTAAAATTGATCAAAATCGAATTATATAAAAACCATGTACACACTTTATTTTTATATTTTTCCGGAGTAGTTTTAAATGATTAATCATACCACCAACATACAGAAACACAAAGATCGCAAGGGTAATTTTGTGAGAAAAAATTCCCGCTTTTCAAAGAACACTTTTGTGACAGGTACATCTTCATTCCATCAGGAACAACTTTCAAAACAATGCTTGTTCATCGGCCAGACATGTTATGTTATGTTATGTGCAATACAATTCTGACTTGACACATATCTGTTTTTGGCCTTTTTTCAGGAATGTGGTTACTTACTTTCGTCTTGCACCAACGTTTTTGCATTAGAAGAAAGTTTTTTGAAGTATTCTTTAAATGGCAATTAAATCACGATGTCTATTTGTGGAAACTGTATCTATGGGATTTAAAAAATAAAATATAATAGCCTGTAAAGTAATATGTAATATTGATAAAAATCAATAAATGACAAAGAGCTGTCAGATTGACAATAGAACTACTCATTGTTAAATGTCCCTAATCAAGCGATATGTGTTCCCACGAGGGCAAAGCATACCATTACTCGTTCATGTAAAAATTGTTAATTTAATTGCAATAGCATATTAAATTGAAAACGTTTTAAAATCATTAAATTAAACCAATTATAAATTTATAACAATTAGAGAAGCAGATGTCAATGAGCGCGAATATTGCCGATAGGTTTCAGTCAGTTATTACTTTTAATTTTACTTAGACAAATGTTTGGCGGAATAATCTTCATAACCGTTTGTCGTCTATTTCTGTACCTTAGAAAAAATTAGTGAGATTTTTTTAATGGATCTATTTGATGAGGTTGCATTTCGCAACTATTAATAAACTATGATGTTATACAGACGTACTCCTACTAAACTAAGAATATAAATGCATCATTTCAGCATGAAAAATATTTGGAATCATTTTTTAGAAGTTAAGACGTTTTTTTTCTGGAACACATGTAAAAGAAGCACAACATGAAACTGATAAAATGTATTTTTATTTCGTGCCGTGACATTGCATTAATTTACAATTCAATGCTCTAACAGACAATTGCTAATTGTAAGTTGAAAGGAATTGAACAACTTTGTAGTTTAGATTTGACATATGTTTCGATTCTAAAAGGAACATTTTCAGAAAAATTAACGGAGAATTTTTAAAAAGAATTAATGACGGTATGAAATGCAATAGCACCTGTCTTTAATGTGAAGCAAACTAAATGGAACTCCTCCACTTCTTAATTTTTGTGTCTGCTTTGGAAATATATATTAGGGCATATACTTATTAACCTATTATAGGTTTTGATTTCGAGAGATTTTGCAGATCTCCTCACTTCACAGTCGTCAGATTACGAAACAATGACAATGAAATCCCTCTTTAAGTATTTCTGTATGTTTGTATCTACTTGTCTTTATGTATCATCGTGCATGTTAGCGCCTATACGGCTGAAAATATGGACAGCAAATACAAAACTTAAGCTTGCAATCTTAGTCGTAGGACCTGATTAGTTATTGAAGAACAGTAGGTGGGTGGATTATGATGTACGTAATTTTTCAAATTTCTTGCTATGTAAATTGAAAAACAATACTGCTGTCGTCAACTACCATCTTTCATTAAACTACTGTAAAAGTTCGTGAAAACTGCTTTATTTAGTTAAAGTTGGACAGCCATTGAAAGTAGAGAATCTCATGCATTTTGGCGGAACTAGAGAAAAATTTATTGTATGTGCTCATTAATAGTTATTTTTGCAGAAGAAAACCATCACTCAAACCAAGGTTAAGCTTGATAAATACTATGGTAACTCTACACACAACTCTAGAATAAATGGTAAGGAAATCCTTGACTGAATTTCTTTGTAATGTCACAAGCAAGTTATGAGCGCCCAAATAAAGTTACTACATCCGAAAAAGTTGAAAAATATCAAGATATGGCGAACACCAATGAGGGACTTATAGTGCGCAATGTTGTAGAAGCCATAGGCAATAATAGGCATATTACATGGCTCAGTTGTTTTGATATCCAAGGGTAATTTGCTTACGAAAAAGTTATCCGTAAAATTGGTGTCGTGATTGCTTACAATTCATCACAAACGCGATCGTGTGACAACTTTGAAGAAGCATTTGTGTCGTTTTATAATCGCAGATGGAGCTTAGGTTGATCACAACATAACGCGGACCAACCAGCGGTCGAAATAGTATTTTTTTTTTTGGCGAATCGACAACGAAGAAGGCCGTCAAGGTTCATGGCGACAGTTTTTTTGGGTACACGCTGCACAATCCACATCGATTACCCTCAGAAAGAAAAAACAATCAATGGCAAATATTACGGCAACTTATTGAATCGGCAAAAAGGCGTTGTGAAAAAATAAAAAGCTATCACCTTTGCCCAAGGATACAATGCTTTTCCGTCAAGACAATTTACAGTATGAACACTTGCGTAGTCTTCATTGAAAATCACTCATGAATTGTGGTGCGTATAGCTTCCTCATCTGCCATATTCTATTGACTAAGCCTCCAGTGATTATATCCTACTTCCAAACAGGAACAAATGCCACGGCTGAAAAAGATTTGGACCAAACGATGTAATCCTTGGTCAAACAATAATAATGTTTCACCTTCGCATAATCATACTTAATGTATGTATAAGAATAAATTACTTTGGAACAAGGTTTGCATAAAAAATTTCGAAATTTAGATTGTTCATGGTGAGCTTTTCTTAAAAATATCACATATCACACATCTTTACTAAGACAAAAAAATAATTTGTAACTAATAAAGTACCCCTCAAATAACCATTTTAAGTGCCAAATATATTTTACTCTAAAATGCTATTACGATTTGACGGAAACCTTAATTTCATATCTATAAATATTTAAATGTTAAATATTCATTAATGAATATTTAAACGGAATCATATTTATTTAGATGCTTGCGACCGTATTTATTTCTGGATATACATGTTTGTTAACGTCTGCCTACGTTGGGTCTAGATTAATATTGGTGGCTTCTCTTCATTATGAACTTATGATTTAATTATTTTATTTTCTCCCTTTACGTTTCTTTTGGTTGAGAAATTATGAACATTAGTGACGCAGACACTCAGTAATTTGAAGAATTACACCATCAGTACAAATAATTATTATACATTAGGCTAAATTTTTAGTTATAAAATTAGAAAACATGCAATCATGATTTTCTCGTCTGTACAAATTATAAACGTTCAGAAAAATAATCGCATACCTTTTACGACTTCATATGTTATTGGCAAGTATTTGTTGTTAATCATGTACGTCTTTAATGAACTCAAAGGCATATCCATAGAACAAGGATTTGATAAATTGGCTTTACATGTAATGGCACAGGAAGAACACTACTTTGTTTGGATCATGCTAAAGGGATAATAGCACGTACTCATCTCTGATCAAGTACTCATTTAATATGTTCGTTTATAAACACTAAGCAACATCCACAACAATATGTATAAAAAAATCGATTAATTTAGCTTAATTTATATGAAGGCTAAATATAGACAGTAATTCTTGAACAAAGATCAAGATTAGTTGCTACAAGGATAAGGGAAACGTTAAGACCAGAATGGTTTGCTGGTCATAACCTCAACCATAATGAATAAACAGAGGATACACATTACATCGTATTCTTAGAGCCATATAGAAGTCCTCCAGGAAAGGTTGTGCTCGTCTATCTTTACCGTAATTTGTATAGAGTAAATATCATCATATGACACTTTGAAAACTGTCTGCTTTTCTCACATGTATTCCGTGGCTACTTGCAATTATGGAATTGAGTTTATCAGCAGATATAGAGGCGATTCTTCTGCCATAAAAGCAAACGTTTTAGGCATTAACTTCAAGGAGCTTTAGAAATATATTTAAGAAACGTCGCATAAATACCACAGAGTCCTGCTTTTTCATCTTCAACTTCTTAATATCGAGAGCTTAATATCAGAAGGTCGTACGAACCGTAAGGAATTTTTCAGGAAACAGAAAAAACGTTTTTAAATTTGTATTTTTTATAGAGATGGCTGTTTCTGAGAATAAAATATACTTAAAAGAACCCATTTGAATAGCAACTGCGCACAAAAATATATTTTATTTTAGGTTCATAAGCCCTTCTGATATTGTTAGAAACGTTAACTATCATTTTAAGTACATTGGAAGGAAAGGCGTATGTACAAGAAACATTGCTGCAGTAACAAACGTACAAAATTATTCTGAACTCTGGCATTAAATAACATTAATTATATCTTGGGCGTTTTCTTGTAATCTGTTGTTCCCTATAATGTTGTATGGTCATTTCGTCATCCGATTCTTAATTTTTGTAATCCTGATGACTTATTTTGCAATGGCTATGAAAAATATATAAGATATAAATATATTCAGGAGCGAATACTGCGCCTCTTCCTTGACGTATGGACAAGAGGCTGTCGTATTAGCTTTTCTTTTAATAGACAGTTTTGTGGTGTATAGTGGCAATGCATCAAGGAATATTGTTAGAACTTTCTGTAGCATTCCACTTTACGAGTTAATTGTTGAAAATTCTTCTCGTTACTCGTTTTTTCAGAGCAGAGTTTGGATTTTTCTACTCGAATCCAGTTTACTGTTTTTCAGTTTAAACTATTCCATTTCTGCTTGTCTTTTTATTATTTTTGTTTTTTGCTGTAATTCCTTGTAATTAATAAAATACTAATAATAGATTTACCTTTTCATTATTTGTTGTTACGTTCAACTTCAGATGCAAATTATATTCATAATTTTTTGACTGGTTTTATAACTTTCTAGTCAGCTAAGTCATGCACCATTATACGGAGTACATCTCTTATAGGAGCAAAACCAAATTTTTTAAGCTTTTTGACAAGTCGCACTAATTTGATTTCTGGACCCTTGCCCAAAGACTATGGCGAACCAAAACGATTTTGTTTCGTGGTATTATCATTTCGTTTTCTTTATTTCAATGTGGTTGCTGATTTTCCAAAATTTCTGGCCGCTTCATTTAACACCATTGCTCCATTTTTTACCTGTAGTTAAGGCATTTGTGAAAATATTTGGCATATTCGGTTCTATAGATATAACAACTCTACTGTTATAGACAATTTAATGGAAATAATATTTTCCAACAAGAACTGACTGCAATACCGCCGTGTCTAAGAAATGTATGTAAGTTTTATTGCAAATTAAAGCAGATGCAACTCTCTCAAAAAAAAAAAAATTTCCGTCTATCTTAAACGCAAAGTTTTGTGAGGTTGACTATGTCTACGAAGCCTATACTAATTATGTAATTACAGCAAACTTCTGAAAACTTACTATAAGTAAACGCATTTGATGAAAATGTCGGAGCGCTAACTTTTTTCAGCTAACACAGCTAATTCTTAATATATCTCAATGCTCTTTTCCATACACAAATCGCTCGAGATCATGCAATCCGCTTATAGTAGCATAGCGCCATTTGGCCAGAAATTTCGAACTGAACCATCTGTGCGCATGGTCCAACTATCCTCGAATTACCCTTTTATAACAAGGTTTCGAAAAAACTGAAATAATGAAGCTTTAAAAGATTCCTCAAAAACACACGGAAACAAGGACTTTGATGGGTCAACTGCATATTTGTCGAATGAAACATATATGTGCTAACAAGTATTTGCTAATCACAACCAAGTAAACGGTCAGAGTTTCATGTTTATTTTCTTGCTTAAAACATGTAAAACGTTAAAATCAATAAGATTTTGCTTGATTCAAAGACAAACCTCATAAGCAAGCATATTTGTTTGTGTCAACAAACCCTTTCTGTCCGGAAAGAAATGGTTTGTTGAAAGAAGAAAATAAACATGAAAATCTGATATGTTTCTTGGTTGTGGTTAGCAAATATTTATTTGCAAAACATATTTCTTTCGACAAATATGCAATTGATCCAACAGAGTCTTTCTTTTCGTGGCAATTCTAAAACTAATTCAAAGAATTCCATTTTAAATTAATTCAATATTTTTTCTTATTATTCATACTTAATACTTCTTTCTATTGCTTTATTATAAATGATTGCAGTTCTATCTATGTGTTATTATTATATTTTTCTTTTATGTTTATTGTTGATTGTATTTTACCAAATAGATAAATATATGGAATTAGATGCAGATTATAAAAATGGTCTCCAATTTACAGATGTTAAGTAATTACAAATTGAGTTCAAAATGTTAATATTTGAATATCATTTATTTTGTCTTCCAGTTATGTCCGCAATTTCCTTACGGGACATTTCAATCAAAACCTATTAAATAATATAGTAATAATATTTATACGACCTGGTATCAATTAATTAAGAAAATTTACTTTAAATACGAATACTAGCTAGCTTAATACTTTTGCCCGCCATTATATTGTGTCATATCTTTTATAACTAATGATATTTTTTTAATTGCAAGTTTCATTTGTATTACATTTTGATTACTAGCGCATTCCGTTTGGAGTACAGTGCTTATTGGGACAAGGGAAATCAGCTAAATTGCTACTGGATTTTAAATTACAAACATTAATTTTATTACACGTGCCGCGGAAGTGTGCCCTAACTGCAAATAAATTAAAAAAATAACCGGGAAAGTAAATTACGCAGCCCTAATATTCGCTGTAAACACGCGCAAATTGGTCGTAATTAGATTCATGAGAAATTTTGATAATCGTTTCTGAAATGGTATAATACGTCAACTTGATATTAGATTTCTGAAGCCATTAATTTAAATACAAGAATACAATGCAAGAGAAGGGTATTATTTTGCCTAAGATTTGTTGCTCGTGGCATTTAAAGCAATTTGGAGAAATACTAAAAAAGATAACTGCTTTATTTAGATAATCATTTTCAATGATTCCATAAATTTCTGAAGGGTGGGTTCTTTTATAAACGATTCATCTATAAATGTCTTTGGTTTGTTTCATATTGTTCTTTTCTTTCAAGTATTTTTCCTATTAGTGTGTTATGTTTCTGTTTTCTATCTTTTTATTTTCTATAATTTTAACTTTGTCGATGATGACCTCACCAAATTTGTTGTATTTTTAAATGTAATTCAAGGTGTATTTAGTTACTTACTGTTTTCTAATTATAGTTTACGTAATATTATCTTCTCTTAAAATTCCCATAAATCTTTGTAACTGCTTCATTTTGATATTCTGAATTTACATCTCTGCCAAAATCTAGGACTTAGCCGTTTTTAGATGGAGGGCCGCAAATTATTTTAGTTTCATCTGTAGGATAAAACTGTGCAAACATATAATAATAATAAACAGACAAACACTAAATTAAATTGACAAAGTCAAATCAATGCTCATCCTTCTCTAATCATACTAAAGTATAGTCTGTTCCAATATATAGTGCAAATGCAAGCTCCTCCTACAGGTTGCTTGAACACAGCAGGTGGTATGCAATAAAAGTAATCGATGTGAGAAACACGTTACAGGTCCGTATTGTCAATATTTGATTAGATATAATACATCTTGAAACAGATTATAAACAATAAATAACATTGGATCACGATGTGCACGGATTATATATCTAATTGCAATTTATTCTGATACAGAGCAGCTGTTCCTGTACAAAGGATTGATTTAGTGGTCAAAATATAGATAGAGGATTGTGAACTAAGTAAGCAATGGTACAAAATAATGTCCAGATAGTGGTTATGATTGCATTTACATTAGTGTGTGATTATAATGCAATTACTGCTACATACGAAGGCTGTAGATTAACAACAAAGTTTAGATAACTACAAAGCTTGGAAAGGTTTTAATGGTAAGATTCTTAATTGCATTTGCATTTGACATATGGACAAGCATATGGACTTAGAGTCAGATATATAGAGAGAGCATACTGTCAGTTTACAGACAAATAAAGAGAAACCTAGAGGGGTACGGGTGGGGTAAAAATGTTGCAACCGTGGCGGATTGCATACCATTAAGTATCATATGTAATAAAAAACTTTAAATTATATAAATTTGTATATTGCTGCATCTTAATTATTTTTAAATTAAAAGTGCTACACTGAAAATTATACTTTAAAAAAACAAATTATTGTTTTTTCTAAAAGTGAATATTTGCGAGTACCCATAAATTACTTGTAAACCTTCAATACATAATTGAAATAAAAATGTTCAGAACAATTAATATATCTGCAAGCAAAGAAATGTGTGTTTTCAACTGTAATATTCACTTAATATTTACTCTATTTAAACGAAAACATTAATAATTAAGAATATGTATACCTACTTAGGTTAGCAATAGTATACAAAACTTACACAAGAGCAAATTTATGTACATATATATTTATTACTATTATATCCACATAATTCAACATTTAACTAGTTGCTTCAACTTACATATAAGAGGTTTTATTTTACAATTATCTATCGATTTTATTTACAATATAATAATATCTAAAAGCTCTTCGTCAACTATTTATGGATCTTTTGATGGAAGGTTTGATTCACTCTTACTCGTTGATACAAATATTTAATAAACAATTCCACTATAATCAAAGAAAATAATGGATTTGCTTCACAACTTGTGTTTGTATATCACTTCACTAAGGTATATAGTAGTTATAGTATACTGTTTGTCCAAAAAGACTGGGAACACCCAAATAAAATCGAAACGGATAATTTTTGAGAAAAATGCAAAAACAGGTCAATTAGTATTTTCAAAAAACTACTGGCTGATGGTATCTGTTTGGAATTTTTGATGACCTTGAAAAAGTTATGATGTCATCAAAAAAAATTTAAATGGCAACGTCGCATTTTTAATTTTATTTTTGATAGATCTCTTAATTGTCTAAATGACTGTAAAAAAATTTTCATTTTACTTAAGAAAATGACCGAGAAAAATTTAATTACTTCTTCGAAAATGGAAAAGTTTGTCTTTAAAAAAAAAACATAGTTGGCTTAAAAGTCGATTATTTTTCAAACACATTTTGTTTTATTTGTGACATTCTGTCAAATACGAATTTTGCGTAAGTTAAAAAAATCTGTTTAAAAATGGTTTTAAGTGAGAGGAAACGTATTCAAATATTGATGATGATTGGTTTTGGGGATAGGGCTCGTTCAGTTAGAGAAGTTTGCGACTTATTTATTAATACAGAACATCCGGAGCGTGCCCCAATTAGTATTTCTGCAGTGAGTAAGATTCACAAAAAATTTCAAGAAGAAGGCCATGTTCGAGATCGCCCTAGAAGTGGTCGTCCAAAGATCGCAGAAGATACGCAACTCGACGTATTATTGTCAGTAGAGGAAACTCCAAATTCTAGTACACGGCAGCTTGCTCGGGAGTTTAACGTGTCGAAGAGTACAATTGGTAATATTTTCCGGAAAACTAAGTATCATCCCTACAAAATCTGTTTGGTTCATGAGCTGTCTGAAGACGACTTCGACAGGCGTGTACAGTTTTGCGAACAACTGATGCCCATGTGTGATAATGATCCGTTTTATATCAGAAATATCTTATTCTCAGATGAAGCTACGTTCACATTACATGGGACTGTTAATAGACAAAACTGCAGCTACTTGGCACGCCAAAATCCACGCTGGATGAGAGAGGTACGAACTTAGTATCCTCAGAAATAAAATATATGGGCTGGTTTAATTGGTATCAGAATTATAGGGCCTTTTTTTTTTCAACGGTAACCTGACGGCGGAAATGTATTTGGATTTTTTACAAAATTATTTAATTCCGTCATTTGCAGAAATATTTCCGAACCATGAAGATCCTAATTTGCCCAGCCAAAGAATTTGGTTTCAACAAGATGGGGCTCCACCCCACTATGCGGGAAATGTTCGGCATTATCTCGACAATACCTTCCCAAACAGATGGATTGGCAGGAGGGGGCTATCTAGTGGCGGGCTAGGTTGCCAGATCTAACGCCTATTGATTATTTTTTGTGGGGTTACCTAAAAAATAAGGTATACGTAACTAAACCTGAAAATTTGGAAGACTTGCGTCAACGGATTGAGATTGAAGTACGAAGGATCACTCCTGAAATGATAGAAAACGTTCAAAATGAATTTTATTATCGTTTAGGGTATTGCCAAAATGCTCAAGGACAACATTTTGAACATTTATTGTAAGAGTTTTTGCTGATTTCTACGATTAAAATTTTCCTTGTTTTCTATAATGATTTTTTTTTTCAAATTTTTCTTAAGTAGAATGAAAAATTTTTTGACTGTCGTTTAGACAATTAAAAGATCTATCAAAAATAAAATTAAAAATGCGACGTTGCCATTTAAATTTTTTTTTGATGACATCAAGGTCATCAAAAATTCCAAACAGATACCATCAACCAGTAGTTTTTTGAAAATACTAATTGACCTGTTTTTGCATTTTTCTCAAAAATCATTCGTTTCGATTTTATTTTGGTGTTTCCAGACTTTTTGGACACACAGTATATACTCGTATAATGGCAATTCTTCCCAAAATGCTTAGACCAAAGGTATATTACTTTCTATTGGAACCCAATTTGTCCTATGTATTTTCTTCATTCAAAGATTCCTTCTAATGTCTCTTTTAGTATCCTATAATCAACAATTTTTAATGTTAAAATAAAAGATTTACATTGACCAAATTATGGATGAAATTAATAACCGCATGTACTACCTACTTGCGGAAAGTTATATTTTTCCTCTTCTCTGTCTCGAATTTTCTTGCACAAAGTTGTGGTTATGTTAAATATATTCTTTAATGAAATTTGTTTTTCTTACTTTTGATTGTTGTTACGTTGCTCAATAGTTTTAGGTTATTAAATTTCCCGTGTAAATTTGGAATACACACACATGGGCAGATTCATCTGCTCTTATCCACACTTTATATCCCCGTTTTGTTGGTTTTGCGGGCATAAATTGCTTCATACTGGATCTTCCTTTGTACTTGATCATACTCTCATCAACTGCCTGAAATTCTCCATGGCTGTAGTACTCCTTGTACTTTTGAGCGCGTATAGTAAGAAGTGGTCTTACTTTATAGAGCTTATCGTAATCTTGTTCTCCTTTCTTAGGTTGTAATGTATTATCTGCAAAATGTAAATTACCTAACAACCAGAAGAATCTGTCACGAGAAATAATCTTTGAGATATAAGGATCCCGTATTTCTTCTTGTGAAGACCAGTAATCTTTCAAGCTGGGCAATTTTTTTATTCCTATCAGAATGTTGACGCCTAAGAAAATCTTCATTTATTCAGAAGTAGTTGTCTGAAAGTTTTTGTTTCCTCTAATAGACTGATTTTGAGTAGCATACATGTTTGTGTTGAATACAAGTGTCTCTATCAGTTCTTCGGAAAACAGACACATAAAAATATCTAGATGGCTACTATCCGATTCAGAATACTGACTACGGCGCATTGCTCTTGAGACATAATTTTAGAGCACTATCCGAAAGAAGAACTGACATCAGCGCTTCCTTCATGAATAACTTACTCTTCAGTGTATTGGATGCTCCAGAGTTGCTTTCTAGAGTGGACATGCTGGTGCCACGTCTTCAGTCGAGGGCAAGCAAGTTAATTATGGTTCCGACGCCCAGGACGAATATTCTATACAAAGCGCCCTTATATCACGCTGCTATAAATTTCAATAATCGCCATGAGTAACTTGTGCGATTTTAGTGTCAATTTTCCAATTTATTAATTGTTGTTTTTGTTGTAATCATGTGTTACATCATTTCATAATTTGAACATTGTATTATCGAGCATTTCTGTAATTGTGTTGCCCTATTTGGAGTTTTCTGTTGGGTAATTAATAAAGTTATTATTATTATTATTATTATTATCTAGAGGACGCTTTAAGGATTCATCCAAAGGTGTGTCAAAAGCATCTTCAAAAGCGGCTGGAGGTTCCTGATAAAAATTGTTTCTTTCCCACAATATGTTATTTGGAAATACATCAGTAATCTCAGCACGAGTTCTTTCTGCTATACGAGCCAGTGGTTCGTTGTCACTATCAATCTCATTGTCATTATCATCAATTTTGTTATCGTTGTTACTTAAAAAATTTGGATTTTCTATATTGTTTTCAATCTCGTCCTCATCACCTGATAAATAGTTATCAGCTGGAGATTCCCCGTCTGAAGGAATGTCAGCTAAAATCACATCTACTTCGCTTTGACTTAGTGCATCAAGTTCACTGAATGTCCATTTATCTTTACCTGGAAAGAAAAAAGAAATTTGTGTAGCACTAGTTACCATGTATATGCCTAGTGGTTGTTTCATGAAACCACTACCTTTTGGGCAATACAGTTATCAGCAAAACACCAAATTTGCCAGTTGCACTGTATAACATAAAATAATATAACTATATTATTACTTTACTTACCAGCCATGTAAATTTTTATCACTACAAACACTAAAAATAAACAAAATTCGTAGTAGTGTGCACAACTGTCAAACAGTCAACACGACATATTTCTGCAGTATGCTTTACTCTAGAAACATCCAGGAGTAAATATTTTGTAGGACAGATGGCACCATAAGTATCGCCTGTGAACAGTGGTTACTGATATATACCACCAGGTCTGAGCCAGTTAAATCTTAAAAAGGTGGTTGCTCCGCATGACCAGTAGGATGCAAAGGGTTAAACAAAAGTAGTTTGTTAATTGGAATATGGCAAAAATTATACCAATTATGGTTAAAATTCGTTGCCCATTATCCTTATGCATTAGAATTCCGCGTTGCTGAATTTTCGTCGGAATGATGTAACTAACCTTTATCATTATTAAGAACATGTTCTTAACGTGTTTTCTAAACCACTCGCACTATGTTTGCCGGAATGTAAAGGGCGCAATAGGCGTATTCCCGTCTCTATTATAAACAGAATAATATCAGGAGCCCAACGCGTTTTCAATGTTATTTCCAGAGAACGTGGAAATGAAGTTAACGTATAAATCTATCCGCCCATTTAATTAAGTTATCTCTGGATTTGGGGCCACTTTTTCCCCGTAATTTCACTATTTTTTTACGGTTTCAACGGCGTCCCGCATAACTCATAACTTTTTGATATTAAACGCCGCGGCCGTTTCCAATTTTGCAAAAAAAAAAGCGAATATCGATGCATTTTGCTTTTATTAATTTTTTTCTCATGTTCGCGGCGACGTCAAAAATAGCGCGCCGTTTGCTCATAAAAAATCCGCATAAAATTATTTATAGGAAGTTATTATAATCACGCAACGGTAGATTAACCCCGCGAGGGCGTGCATTATTAAATCGGCTGTACGGAAACTGAAAGACGTATCGACCCTTCTGATTTAAAATTTCAGAAGTCACCGTAAACTTCAAAAGGATGAAGTCATTGCCTATAACAAATGAAAAGCATATCCGGGAAAAAAGGCACTGCTGTGTGAAAATTCTTAAAGCGTGCATTCATTTAAATCATATATCAAGTTGACCCTGGACTAAAAATAGGAAGTTGTAGCTTTATTTATAGCTGAGTGATCATTCTCTCTAACCTAAATAGCATTTAATATAAAAACACCTTCACGCTCAAAAGATTAATTTGAATTTGAATGCACTATGTACGGCGACTAGAACTGTGATAAATTTAATATGGCTAGGTAGTAGTAAGAATAGTTACAATAACAAGAAAGTATTTACTCTCGAATGTGCAATAGTAGGTACAGAAGAGACGGTAAAGTGTCAAGGTCTGTGTTGTACGAAAACAAGTCTGGGCGATATAGTAGTAAATAAATATGAACACTTACTAAATTTTGTGAATGCTATTTTATGTATGTGCATTTAATATAAATCTTCACATATAATGAAAGTATATGAATTTATGCAAGGGCAGCCAGAAGGAAGAAAAGCAATTATACAAAATATGTAGGAAAGTCGTAGAGTTTGGTGAAATTTATACATTGAAATGTACTTAAAAAATATCATCATTATTAAATGAAATTAAAAAATAGGTAGTTGTTCTAGGGATCAGCAGTCAGTGTTACATGACGAAGCAAACATGTGTCGTTGGATACACATAGCGCACGTATTATTGGCGCTGAAACTGCATATGAAACGCAGACTGCATTTAGTTAGGATCTACTTAAAGTAATAGTAGCGTGTGACGATCCATAGAATGCTGTGAATTACTCTGAATGAATTCATTAGTTACAAAATTGTGTTAACAGTAAATATAGTGATTTACATGTGACAATGACATAACCGATAAACGTCTTTAGGTGCCAGTAGAGGAAACTACTGATGTTGAAGAAATCAGATAAAATTGAGCTTTAAAATAAACAGTATGTAAGTCCGAGGCAATTTAAATAATGAGATGTGGCTACCACAAGACCTTCTTAAACGTATTACGAGTGTTTCAAATAAAACAATTTAAAAATATATATATATAAAAATTGTACAAAATCCTATTCTAAGGACATCCATTCTCTTAATAAATCTCTATAGAATGCATACTTGGCGAGATATTCAAGAAACTGCTTCTCGCTAAGAGCGTTAAGTGTTACTTCCGGTACGAATTTTGAAAGTTTATTTATACAAAAAATATTCCAAATTCAGCTCTAAATACTTTTGTACTCTTGATAAATATATATAGAAAGCATAATTTAAAATCGCTGTTCGATAAGAATAAAAGTGTTACTTCCGGTCGGAATTTTGAAATTTCTTTTATACAAAAGGTATTGAATAGTAAGTTTAAGAGGGAAATACAGAATTCGAAATTGATAGCTATAGAGGTTTGACCGCTACCGTGGTCACACATAGAGAGAAAGACAGAGAAATAGACAGACATTTTTTAAGAACCACTTTTTTGGTATCAGGGGACTTCTAGACAATTTCCAAAATCTCGAGGTGGAAAATTTTCATCATCACAATACTTCCTTACACTACGTATAAGAAAGTAAAAGTAACATGGAGTAGATCGCCCAGTTAATGAACGATTAACGACTACTTACACTTTGAGTGGCGAATTTTACCACGACTTTAACATCTATTATAACAGGACGAATTTTGTTACATTCTCAATTATACAAATAAGCTAAGCACACCCAAAAAGAGATTTTGTGGTGTAACCCTTATGTAAAAACTGTTTATTCAAAAAAGTCGCAAAATCTAGTGGTGAACAGTAAAATCTAATAAATGAACAAAAAGCAACCAGTGAATGAACAACATTTTACTTTTTACAAAATCTTATTTTATGAACAAGAAGACTAAATTTGGATGTAATAAATGCGTCGAGAAATTAGAGGTTGAGGTTCAGGAATTTTTTTCACACTATTTCCATTTTTTATTGGGAGTTTGCTCCATTACGCTTATTTAATATTGCTTTCGGTCAATTGTTTTTATTATTCCTGCATAGTGCTGACTCTCATATTTTACTATTACATGATCTCCCCCTTTCAGAACATCTTTTGTAGCTTCTCCTACTTCCTTAATCGAAGGTTCGTTTTGAGATTTATTCTTACTCCTTATTAAGTCTGTTTCTCTTTTATTTCCATTAGCTTATCTTCGGACCTATTACTGTTATCATCGACTTCCTTTCTTGTTTGATTTCTTGACTTTCTCCATTTTTTCTGGTTGAAAGTTCCTCGTTTTCTCATCTTTTCTTTATCCTTCTATGGTCATCTTCTTCTCTATCTGGTTTTCTTTTAATCAACGACTTTTTTACAGTTTGGGCGGTATTTCTTTTCTGTTCTACTTTGTTTGCTGAAACTGAGTACTTCTTTTTTCACGTTCTCTTGTTGTTCATAAAATTTTAACTGTTTAGATGATGTTATTGCGAAGGTCATTTGTTTATTAGTCTTGCGTTTCTGAACTTTTTCGACTTGAAATGGCAAATGTAAATGTTTTGCCCAAATTTCTTCGTGTGTCTTTCGATTTTTTCTAATAGCAATATCTGAAAGAATTTGTATCTTTTTATCACTTTCCATGGTCTCAGGTATGCTCGATTTGGTATCAGAGGTATAAATCACATTTGGGTTAATCAAGGTCTTCTTTTGAACAGCCTCAAAGACGCAGTCTAGAATTTCTTCAATTATAACTTGACACATAAGCATCGTTTCTTCTAAATCTACATCACGCATTAATTGACTTGTTTGATTTTTTATTGTAATATCATCAGTATGGTCTTGCTTGCTTAGGATCATAACTATCTTTTATTTCACAATGAGGAAAAATACTTTGGTTCTCAGCTAGTGCATCTATACTCTTGTCGTCAATTTGAAGATATTTGTCGTTTCCGGATGGCGAATATAAAACTCCATTATTTCAATGGGCAAGTCATTCAAGAATGTTGCTGTGAAATCAAAACTAAATTCTGCATATGCGTTGTCAAAATAAGATTCTGGTTTGTTTTCTGCGGAAGTAATAATTATGTTTCCAATCGTAGAATCTTCACAAAACTTCCGAAGTTTATAAATAGTATCATCGCTTTGTAGCTTCGTTTTCAAGATTCTCATATTCGGCAACTTTGCTGTACCCAAGAAGTGATTTATTACTTTTAAACAGGACTTGTAGTCTTGGACAGTTAAGCCATAAATTTCTACTTTTTTTTTTCGGAAAAGTTCTTTCCTTCTAGACGATATGCATTTAGAATAATCGACATTGTTTGGATTTAATGGGCAGAGTCCACAGACTTCTTTTTTAATGGTACTGGCCTGCGATGATTTATCATAACCTTCTTTAAACAAAGGGCAGAAACTGTAACGCATTACAGATTCACTAGTTCTTTGATTGTGAGCTTGGAAAGCTTTCTTCCACTCCGATTTTAATGATTTGAATATAGTGACATCGCATGGTTGCAAAATATGAGTCGACTTAGGATAAGGACAATTTAAAATAAAGTTTTTCTCGATACAAACCTCATAAAATTCAATGCTGTAGTGACTCTTGTGTCCGTCAATAAATAAAATGACCGGCAATATGACTTGTTTTTCTACAAGCAAATTGTAAAATGCGTTTGCAACATATTCAAAAAAAGTTGCTCCGGTCATCCAATCCGAGCGTCCAGTTGCCCAATAACCTGGAACTGACAAAGCTAGCTCCTTCGAAATTCTCTTATAAGGGAAAATCACCATACGAGGAGCTGCCATGCCTGATGCGCCATATGTGTACAAGAAAGTAATTAATTCTTTCTCGTTACCAGATGAGATAAATTTTTCAAATTTTTTGACACTGGCCCCAATACCAACCCTAATTTTACACAAGTTCTCACTCCAGTTTCGTCGGCATTGTAAATTCTGGAAGGATCTCCATCATATCCAAAAGATCGTGTTCAATCAAATATGTTTTCATTTCCGAAAACCATCCTCTATTTACACACTCGATTATTGCTGCACGTGATTTGAAAATAATTTCCATATTAGACTTGCTAACTTCTGGATTTCTTTGTAAAAATAATTTGAGACATTTTTCGTCGGGCCTGTTTTCTTTAAATGGATTTGGTCGACTGGTTTCTGTTAACATTTTTTGAACAGCATCCTTAATTTTGGATGAATGCATTGGAAATCCTAACATCGTTTTAGCTGTTGTCTACTGTTCAATGCGATTTTCTTCTAATTCATTTAAAACTGGCTGGGTAACCATCTACCTAATGTTAGGCGTCTTCTGAGTAAGTTTGTTGTGGAGGGTCGATTTAGGAATATTACATTTTTTTGAAGCCCCGTTTAAAGTTTCAATGCCATCTTTTATATTCTGAAAAGCTTTAGCAAGAGCTTCCTCTTTGTATCAAAACCGACAATGTTTGTTGACAAGATTTTGTTCAGACATCTCTAAGAAAAGAAACAATTTAATTAATAACAATGAATTATTAATCTCCAAAAAGTGTCAAAATATAAATTTCTAGTAAATAAACACAACCTGTATAGTGATTGAACTATGCTGAAACGGAAAAAAGAACGGTGTTCATTTACTGGTTTGGTTACTTTTCTATTAAAAATAATATAATTGCACAAAATAGCTTATGGCTGATTTTGGCTTGCCTGACGTTATTCTCAAATTACTGGGTAAATGAATGCCTGTTCATTCACTGGGTGCCATTCATTTTTCAGTGGCAGTTATCGAACACAACATAATATTGTGAAATTCCTACAAAAATGTATCTGTTACGGGTAAAGTTAGATTAACGGTTACTTAGGTTTACCCGGGTAAACCGCGAAATACCTAGGAAACCTGGGTAAAGTACGAAATATAACTGAAATTGGACATATTTCGCGCTTTACCTGGGTAAACCGCGTTCCAGCTATTTTCACTTGGTTAAAGTTGAGTGTAACAAAAACAACAAGGTCATAAATGTTTGAAAAACATATTTATTTAAAAACACATTTTACGAATAAAAGTAAAAACACTAAAACTGGGTCCGGTCAAAGTAAAGAATACTATAATCTATTTATTCAAGCAAGGCAAGCTGCCATGACATTTCGAGTTACAAAGTATATTTGTTTGAAAGTATATTTTTTTGGCACACGCAAAGTTCACACCTCAGACTGGCTGATGTACAGAGCTCACCACATGCTGCACATTTGGTCTGATTTTCTTAAGTGTCTATATTATTGGCGTTTTCTCTATAATTATTGTTCATATTTTCTTCTCTATTGCCACCTTCAGTAATATCTTTATGCAGCTTGTCACATTCAGTAATATCTTCTTCTTGCGGGATATCTGTTTCTGGGTCTCTATCCATAGGGTGGTCTTCATTTTGTTCTTGTTGAGGCTGTTCACCCGCACCAAATTCCCTGACGACTCTCGCAAGTTCTTCTTCGGTTTCTAGATTTTCAATAGTTTCTTTTGGAAAAGCTGATATCAATATGCTGATTTTAATATGGTGCCCAAACATGGCGACATAAGGAGCTCGTTTAATTCCATCATGGTATGCCCTGTTTTTCATTAACTCGACAAATCTCAAACCTTCTGACCATCGTCTGCAGTTTACATCATCCATCCACGTCATGAGCATATTTTGTATATCTTGATTTCCTCTTTCCACGCTGCCTTGACTAACTGTGGCGCGGATTGACATGTACTATTTTAAGGCCACTCCACATGGAACATAACTCTTCAATAACACGGTTTACAAATTCCCGGCCGTTGTCCGATTGTAGTATAGATGGGCCGCCAAAAATGCAAAATATGTCTATCAGGCTCTTGGCAACTTCTTCAGCCCTTTTCGATTTTAATGCACCTATTTGAACAAATTTTGTTAAGTGGTCTTGATACACCATAATAAATTTGTATTCTCCATCTGCATGGGATTGCAGGTCAATCAGATCCACTTGATAATGGCTGTTCATCTCCGAAAACACCATTGGTTTAACCAAAAGTCCTTTCTTGGCAGATTTTAGTTTCTTTTGGTAACCTTCACACAAACGGAGATATAATTTAATAACATCTTGAGTTATATTCTTGTACTTTTTCTTGTATTCACTTTCCATACGATGTTTACCACCATGGCCAATGGCCAAATGTGCATCATGCAAAATATCAAATATTTCATCGTTTGTAACGTGTTACTTTATGCTAGATTCACCCGATGCTACACGAGAAATACTCTTTTCAAAACCTCTAACAGAACATATTGCTGTGACTCTTACAAATTGATATTCATGTAAATTAAATTTAAATTATTCAATTAATGTGTAAGTGAGAATCAAGCACGCATCCTAGTGCTAGACCTTATGCTAGACTAGGATACAATGAATTTTCTGCTGAATAGTAGGTTAAGCAAAATTTTTACATACAACTAGCTCAGTTTAAAATAAATAATTCTCTCAGGGGCAGAAAATATGAATAGATTCTCCAATCGATTTTGAATGCTCTTTAATTATCTCCAGGTCAGGTAAAGAAAATAAAATGCAAAATAAATCTTATCATCTAATTTATTAAAATAAATATTAGCGAATTCAAAATCTTAATTTATACATATATATATATATATATTGTGGTAGTACTGGGTACTGACCATCAATATTTATAGTTGGTTATGAAAAGAGTTGTATTTTGATATTAAAAGTTTAAGAAACTTATAAATAGAAATAGTATTATGAAAATTGATGTTTATTATCCTAGTATTAATATTTACAATTGTTGATTTGATAATGTAGTAAAGTCCATTGGTTAAGGTCCATGGTTCAGCAAATGATACCAAAACCTGTAAAATAGAGATTTTGATATTAATCGTGTGTTTATTTTGTAATATAAAATTGTAAGAACTTGTTCAATTGTCTTAAATGATGAGAATTGATTTTTAAAAAGGAAACTTTGTTTAAAAGTAACGTTAAAATAGATAAAAACTCCCGCCATAATTTAATTAGAGGAAAAGTCAGTGGTTGACAGATTTTGACATTTACAGAATTTTTGAGAGAGTATATTTTAAAATTGTTTTGAATACTGAAATACATTTATAAATTCATGGTAAAAATTGTTAAAATATGAATATTGTAATATAGAAAGGCATACAAGAGAATATTAAAATAATAGAATGTATTTTGAATATCATTAAGAGGTGTTGAATAGAGATTGGTCAATTCAAATATTGAAATTATTACTAAGGTAATTGGAGAGTAAATAAGAGAGATTCTTCTTAAAAAATTCTGAGAAGAGAGTTGATGAAAATTCGGTACGAAGAATTTAGACCGTATTTTCATACATAAAAGTGCATAAAGAACATATTGTGTATAGAAAATCAATATTCTGTTACTGGGTTATATAAAATATAAATTTAAACTCAGTATTTGTACATCATTACTGCAACGTAGGCAGTATAAATTGATTTGGATAGCAAAAGAAGAGTTGAATGAATATAAAACATAAAAACAAATAAAAGTACTCACCATTAAAGGATATAATTTCTTTGGGAATTCCAGTAGCACGTTACAGTTGGAAAGGAACAGGAGAAGAATATATCCATAGCAAGAAGGTCATTGTGAGAATATTCTTGAGCGCAGTTCACGAATATTAGAAATATAAGAAGTGCATATCCAATTAAATAAATCCAGCCGAGGTAGGCGTATAACCAGTTTAACTATTGAGCGACCATAGGTATTGAAGATTTTCCTGGGACGAATACACCGAATAATAGGATCCTTGTACCTGCATATCCAGTAGAATATCCAGCACGAACACTTGTAATTATTTTTCCGAAGCATAAACAGCTGGTAGTTTGTGGAATCCCAGTTCAAATGATGCTACAAAGAGACAAGAATCAACAAATCAAAAGGAACTCCATAATAAGAAGTTACACAAATAAATTATAAGGTTGTATTATTTGATTGTTCCTATTAATATGAAAATCTCTTTAATTTAACGAATTGACACAGAATAGATTAAAAATTAAAGGACTAAATGTATCAGAAATTAAATCTTGAATTATAAACAGCAGTTACATAATACTATTTGAATTAGAAATTATGGATATACATTTTTAAAGTTTATTACATGTTGTAAATTAATCTTACCTTGAAAAATAGGGTTAGAATATCAATTCCTATCATAACCACAGATATAAATAACAAGATATTGGACAAGTTTAATAAGAAATTGTTAAATATACTGGCATTTTCATCATATACATGATAATTGTATGTTATTTCTCAACAGCACATTATATTTATTATTACTCAACCATTTTTGATTTTATTTACGTAAAGGTATTTGATAGGTTAACATTCTGCAATTCTCATAGTATTTGGACCTCCTAAAAATAAAGTAAACATACCAATTAATGTATTGGGAAGATATAGAAATAGTTTAAAAGTAACTTACCATTCTATTAAATAAGAAATGATGTAAATTAGAACTTAATCTGAATATAAAAATATTTGTATCAATTAATGAAAACAGTTATTAAATTTATCAAAGTTAGTTCACATGAGTAGCGGTAAAATCGTTTAGTTGCGGATTACCAACGTTTAGAGTGAAAAGAACTTGGACAATAATCTTTCTTAGATATTTTAAAGAGACAGGTCCGGACTAAGATTATTATGATTAATAATAATATGCAAGTATTAGAATTTTTTTAAACGACTGAGTTAGTTAGGGCATATAAATATTTGATTTATAAACAAGTAAAATATAATATTGAAAATATTCTACGTTAATTTTATTGGCTTACCCAACGTGTGACGTAGGAAGAGGTTGAATGTCTAACTTAGGGTGTAATTAAGGGATTATTTGGGTGATTGATGGTTATATTAGCTTGATTTTACTTAGATATTTTTATACACTCAGGGTTACGACATTAATATGGCTTCCGAACGTGGGGCGTTATAAAAGAAACTCGCAAAGATTGTGTTTTGATATTTTATTCTCCTGATTATAATTAGTTAAATACATTTTTCAATATACAAAGATTTACAGTATAATAAAACCAGAAACGAAAATACAAGTAATTTTTATTAAAGTGTTGTTACATAAAATTATATAAACATGAATACTAGGTCTAAAAGTAGTTCTGTAATAAATAGGCCAGAGTCTTCAAGTGATAGCGAAGAAGAAACACAACAGATAGGTAATATGCTAGATGGAGGAGATATACCACATTTTATATATATATATATATTTACAAACAAAGAATCAATATTTCAAACATCATCCAAATCTATACATCATAATCAAAAAAAAAAAAAAAACATTATGAGAAGTAAAGTAAATGAAAGCATAACGTCGTGAAAAACTTATGTTTAAAAAAAAATGTGAACGTGATTATTGTGATTTATATTTGCCATAGATACATGTAAACAATCAACATCTTCAAATAAAAAAAAAATAAAATTTTATTTACACATGATGAATTGTACTGGAATATAAATAACCAAAGATTTACGCGATTTACCATTTGCGAACAAAATATAAACATTAAGGATATGGCTTTGCCCTAATTAGTCCTGTCCGGCGCCTTTTCTCGCTCCCAACACAGTACCATCAGATAGCAAATTCACACAGATGGGTATCCCAAAGTTCCACCCTACGAGTATGTCTTTTAACTCGTCGGACACAACCCGAACATACACCACAATGTGCTCATCCCTTAAGGTATATATATAAATATAAATTAAATAAATAAAATGAAATAAAATAGTGTCTCTGCGTGTTCAATTAATTAACTCAGTCCTGATTAGTTCTGCCCGGTGCCTTTTCTCGCTCCCAACACAGTACCATCAAAACCAATTCGTGTCTTCGGGATCCACCAGGACTCCATGCTATGAATTAAATAATGACTTAATTCATTTCACACATCCCTGATGTATTACCCAACACGTTAACATTGAATACACAAGTACTACAAAATATACTTGATATACATACAAGAAAAATATATACATTACAATTAAACTTTACCTTCTTGTGAAATTCCAATACAAAACACCACTACAAACGAGAATTTTGAAACACCACTATACACACATTTATAACAAATATTATCAAATCACCTTAATTCTTCGTACATTACATCAAACTCATCCATGATAAAAATCCAAAAAAAACTTGTTCACTTATGTATTCTATATATACATAAAACAAAATTATTAATTTCAAATCCTTTGTATGATAAATAAAGTTGTAAAGAAAGAATTATACTAAAATAAAATTATTATGCTATCCGACCTAGTCATTACAATCACTAGAATGTTTTATCATAATGTATGGCGTAGTACCTCTACATGCAAAACAAAGCACTCTAGAAAAAGAAAATAAAAATGAAATTAAATAAATTCAAAGTCTGAATTTGAAAATAAAATAGTTCCGTACATAAATAATTATTCAAGAATAATTACAAATCTCAATGTAAAACACGTTGCATGTTATTACAGAAAATATTACAAGTGTTGAATCTTGTTAAAAATTTTTATAAGTATCGAAAAATCTCAAAAATATTCTAAGTGCGGATTTAAGAATAATCTTTTTAAAAGAGGAGGGAGTGGTTTATCACCTACTTTCAAAGCTTCTAAGTCAGCGGTTTGGGACGGACAGCACCAGCTGTCCGTCCCAATTTTGTCTGGCAGCCCTTTTATGCCTAAATTTCTTTATAAAAACGTACGGTAATTCTCGGCATGTACGATTCCACTTCCAAAACTGCATATCGATGGTGCTGCTCTTATCGGTCACTCGACGTACTTTACATTGCTGCAGTGCTGCACCACTCAGGAAAGCAGCGTATTAACGATCTTTAAAAAGGTAAACAAATAGGTAAATATAAACTTGTTTATATATCCATGACTCATTTATGCATCTGGCGAATAATATTGTTTTTCGCCGGCCATACGGTCACAGTATTCTTCATGCGGGAAACACTTTCTCGTTATTGAAAACGTAACATTCAATGCGTAATTTAATATTATGACTTTATAAAATTTTTACTAAGATTCTTTTATTATTTTACTTAAATAAAAATAAAATTTTTGCAAATTATTGATATAGTGAATATTTATATACACATCATGATAAAAATAAATAAAATAACAATTAATTAAAATAAATCTTGAAGTGATCTTGATTATACTTATTTATAATTTACAACCCAACTCAAGGTCCCTGCAATATGTCAAACCGCTTCAAACGTCGATATTGTAGAGTGGTTTTGGTTTTAGCATTTTTTGCCAACTTGACTGATTCTAACATTTCTTGGTATTGTTCATTACTAAAATAAAAACTGTTTGCTCTTTTTGAAGACACCAATTCGCTGAAAACTTCATTAAAATGCTGTCTTAAACGCACACGTCCAGTCTCTTCGGTTGCCATTTTCGAACTCACTGCACGTGGTGAAAGAAGACGCAATAATAATTACTACACCCAACTTTAACCACACAAACCCGGGTAGAACGTGATTTACCCGGGTAAAGCCAGAAATAGTTATAATATCGGTTATATATCGTACTTTACCTATGTTTCTTGGATATTTCGCAGTTTACCCGGGTAAACCTAAGTTTAAGCGTTAATCTAACTTTACCCGTAACATATCTATACTGTAAAAATAGTTTCTTTATTCAATTTGTATTTCCTTGCTTATTTTAAGTTTTAGTATGATCAAACTTAGTGCTATAGTATAGATTTGAAGAGAAGAAAGCACGCGATTTACCTCAACCAAAATTTTGTGATCTCCCATAATGCATCATTATCCGTTCGTTATTCGACCAATGAATTAACAAAATAATACGCAGATGCGACATGTGTTTAAAATAGAAGTAAACTATGTAGACTTAACCGCATTCTTAGTTTAAGCTAAAAATCTACCGCTGTTCATTTACTGGTGGTGTTCATTCTCTGGGCGATCTACCTCTACTATACTGGTACATAATTTCGGAGACCTATTATTACAAATAAATACTGCAGTTTGTCAATTTAATTTTTAATATAATTATAAGGCTTACACCAGCTGTTTCACTTGTACCATTATAATAAGTATTGTTTGCTATGTTTTGTCTCATAATTAGATTCTAAAAGACTATTACTATAGAAGGCCATATTATTGTATGAAGTGAACTTACAAAATAATGCTGTAGTTAATTATACTATGTAAACAGGACATAGTTTAATATAAACGTAGCATAGAATAGTATAAACTCTAACATTATCAAGTTAGGAAACGTTTTATAAACATGAATGAATTTTGTTTTTATTGACGCTAATTTAACTTGAAGCCGGTTAACTGCTGTTAATCTGTCGCAATAACGTGTGCTAAATGGTCAATCATCGAATGGTTACTTTCACCCCTTTTTTTTCCCGTTCATTTAACTCGGGTGCATCTCGACTATGATTATTTTCGGTCATTGTGTAATCGGGCATCCGCTTAATTGATCATACCCACAAGGATTCTTTACATGACAGTATTGTGTGTGAGTGGGTGTGCATTACATAAAGCTAATAGTGAAACGTATCTGGGTAATCGATAATTTATCTCACAAGTGAAGTGAATGCCTTGATGAACAAGTTGCAAGTTCAGAATTGCATTACGTCGCTCTAGCGATCAATTAACTACTAATCTCGCTAACGACGTAACTGCTATCTGTGTATTAGATTTGCATTTTGTTTGTCGTATAAAGCATCAAAAATTTCAGCCTGTGTAAATATTTGATAATCCTTCTTCATTTTTGTTAGACGCAACATGAAAACACTGAGAAATAGAAGTGAAATACTAAATTTCAGGAAATATTTCTCTTAGTTAAAAAATTTTAAAAACGTATTATTTGATGTACAGAATAGAGTAAAAACCCCATTGATTGGCACCTAAAGAGACACTTCTGATTCAAAAATATATTAATTATTTAATATAGGCGTTACAAAATATCGATTTTTTTTAGTTTCTTCAATGTATGATTTGTTAGTAATTTCATGAAAATAATGTACCTAATTGTCTAAAGATGAATTAAAACCAAAGCACGGTATCCGTGCCAGTTATACGCACTTTCTCCAATGATAGGCATGTGGAAGTGAGACATTGATTTAATTTTAATTAAACAATTTTGTGATGAAAAACACTATATAATTATAAAATACTTCACCAAGATAACTTTCTTTTATCCCCTTTCTACATGCAGTCTGTCATACCATAAGACACTAAGTATTTTTTGTTTGATAGCGTTGGAGTATTTTGATAATAGAATTGCTTGCTGTCCCAAAAGCTGTATACCGTACGTCCATATAGGCTTTAGTATAACTTTGTACACTAGGAGTTTATTGCTAACTGACAACTTTGATTTTCCACCTAACATCCAGTACTACTTACTGAGTTGTATCCAAAGTTGTTTCCTTTTTGTAATATATGCTTCCGCCAATTTAACTTCCTGTCCAGATGCATGCCAAGGTACTTGACAGAGTCTGCATGTTTCAATTGATGACCATTTAATGTTACTGCAGGACAGTCTTTCTTTTTTGTTGTGAATGTTATGTGGATTGATTTATTTTTATTAGCTTTTATTCTCCAATCGTCCAACCATTCTTGGACTTCATTAATGTGTTGTTATAAATGTGCTGAGGCTGTATCTGGGTTTCGATGGGAAGATAACACTGCTGTATCATCAGCAAGTAGCTATAGTTGTCATTTTGTCATGTCAACCGTATATATTAAATATAAAGTGGGACCGAGTACACTACCCTGGGGTATCCCCGGCAATATTGGATGTAACTCCGAAATTTCGTTGCGATGTTCGACAAAATAGTATCTATTGGTTAAGTAAGATTTTATAACATCGTCTATCTGATGCGGAAATACTTTCTTGAGTTCGTAACACAGACCCTCATGCCAGACTTTATCAAATGCCTGTGAAAAATCTAAAAATACAGCTGAGCAATATCTATTTCTATCCAAATTCTGATTTACTTGATTGACTGGTCTATGAACTTGTTCAGTCCATGATATCTTCTAAAACCGAAATGGTGATCAGGGATTATTTTATGTTCCTCAAGGATAATCTTCATATTTTGTAAGAGTATTTCTTCGAACAACTTAGTTCTAGTTTTTGGAATCAGAATTATTTGTGCAGTTTTCCACAGACTAGGGAAGTGTCCGATCCTCATAATTGCTTTAATAGCTTTTTCAGACAACTCTTGTAAGACCTTTCCAGTAATTAGGTCGAAACCAAGTGCTTTCTTTGGGCTGATTTCATTATTTATAGCTTGTTTGACTTCTTGTTGGGTGATATTCTTTATAGATCATTTGGTGTGGTGCGCCAAGACTTTCTTTAATTGTCTTTTCTAATTCTACCGCTATTTTGTTAGAAAAAGGCCTGAAGACTTTAGGTAAATATTCAGAAAATGTATCCGCTTTCTCTTTATTTGTTTTGGCCCACCCTCCATTAGATTTCTTAATTGGTGGAATTTCTGAGGTCTTTTGATTTTCTTGGTCGCTTTCCATAGTGCTAACATAAATGAAATAAAATATCGACACTCTAGTAATTCATATATCTATCTAGGTAGGTAGGTCCCTGATTTTTGCATGAGATACATTTAGAATTGCTCTCAAATATTTTTTTTTAGGGAATTAATATGGTGTGTTCTCACATATATTTGACACTTAATTTCTAAATTTTTAGATTAAATTTTATTCACGCAAATGTAACAGTCCTCCATACGCAGTACCATTATTTTGTACTTCATCTATGATATCTTAGCTTTATTAGAAAAATCTTCCTCATTTGATTTGGATAAATCTAGTACTCGTGAGGAGTTACTTCCGTTTTATTTTATTCAGTCTTCGAAGTCTCTTTATACATTTTGGTGTTTTTATTTGCCATATATGAGAGCTTTTGGCCAGAATAGTAAATCTGATAGGTTCATATTTCCACAGTTTGCTGTTTGTTCTGTAAAGTCAAGTGCCAAAAGTGTCGTTGCTCTTTCGGCACTTCTTGATGTGTTAGCTGGAGTCATCATTTCCGGATAGTGTTTGTATTGTAAGCTACCGGACTTAAGAGTTAACTATTCATTAAATTTATTATGGTGTTTGGAGTAGAATAACAGATTATTATGTTGCCCTCGCATTCAAAGCACATATAACTTGCTCTTCCATGTAGTTTTTGGTATAGATGTGCCTAGTTTCTACCTTCGGCATCTGTTGAAAAATTTGTTGTTTTTCTACCCCAGTGATGCAAGAGTTAAGGAAGGTATTTTCTGGGACCAAATTTCGACTACTTGTAATGAGTCCTGCGCATGACCGAATTTTGGAGAAAACTTGTACAAAAATACTTTTCGGAACTTTATCCCTCCTAGTTATGAAGTCAGCAGTGATAAGAATGGAGAAAGCTTTTATCAGATTATTTTTGTAATTGAGCGAAGATACCACAGTTGTTGACACGAAACAATGCATGCGGATTATAGCTAGTCTCTCTGCGAAGATGTTCCGGAACTCACTTAGAAGAGGCAAGACACAGACAGAGATTGCATATACCCACATAAGTTTCGCCAGACGCTACCAACTGACAAGTATTCTTACATCAATTTAGAACACTTAGAATTTGACTATTATTGAAAAAATTTAAATGGATTTTTAATGTTGTTGGCATGTGTAAAGAAATGTATCATTCATTATCTAATGTGAATCAAAAAAAAAAAACAATAAGCAATGATAATTGTTCTTTGACATATTAGATTTTCTCAATTCAAAATTAGTAATATTTTACTCATGAAGTGACGAAAACACTAAAAAGATAACTTTTTGTTGGGCCATGTATTTAGTAGAAGTTAAAAAAATGAATGAAGAAGTATGTATAAAAATTGTTAAACGTATAAAAGTAGCACAAACTATTAAAAATAGCAATAATATTTGTTGCTTGCTGTTTTCTTTAACATTACAGTACTGCAGATTTTGTTTCCGCGATTTGAGAAGAGAATCAAATCCAAGTTTAAAGATGCACTGAACAGCTTCTAGAACTCTAGAGTTAAGTGATACATTTTCTTAAATACATAATATAATTTAGTTAAAGGTATTCTACAATAAAGCAAATCACAATCTAACCTACTTGATATACTTGGTGGTACGAGGTAGGCGCCATAAATTCTCGGCCTGATATACAAAAAAGAAACATGGAACAATATAATTTTTTTATTTTTCAATGTAATTTCCCCTAACTTCTATACATTTATTACAACGATTAATTAATAATTCGATACTCTTGTAAAAATAATCTGAAGTTTTTCCGTCAAAATGTTCTATAACGGCTGCTTACAACTCACCTCCGTCCATAAAACTATGTCCCATAAGGCCTTTTTTTAAATTAGAAAACAAATCACAAGGAGCCATATCCGGACTGTACGGTGGATGTTCCAATTCTTGAAAGCCGCACTCACGGATGACAGCTTGTGAAATGGCGGCAGTATGGACGGGAGCATTGTCGTGCAATAGACGCACACCTTTTGTCAATTTTCCACGACGTATTGCACGAATACTGTCCCTTAATTTATGCAATAAAGATGCATTATATGTGTCATTCACACTTGTAAAGAGCGCATTAAAGTTAATTAGCAAAATGCCCTCTCACAATCCCAGAATATTGTGGCCATCACCTTTTTCGTTGATTGAACGACTTTCGCCTTTCTGGGACGAGGTTCATCAGGTCGCCGCCATTCCATGGACTCCCTTTTCGATAGATAATCGTAAAACATAGCCATTGTTTCATCCCCTGTGACAATGGACTCCAAAATCGATTTTGGGTCGTCTCCACACATGCTTAAAAACGACTGCGGGCAGTCGTTTTTAAGTCGTCATATTTATAGTGTACACCTCGCGTATGTGAATGCATAACGTGACGGAGTTTGAACACGTTTGAACCTGTATAAGTCTGTCAGGTCGAGAATTTATGTCGCCTACCTCGTATGTAAGAAATAAAATTCATTCATTCAATTAAAATTACAATTACAATCAGGGGAGTATCCAGAATTTTGCTCTCGGGGGGGGGTAATAAAATTCAAAGAGCTGAAAATCCTATTACTTTATTCCAGATAGGTACATAGATTCATAGGTACCTGATGAAAATTGAGAATGGTAATGTGTAAAGGTAAAAATCATTAGATAAACAATACAAAAAAGTCTATTGAAATAATATAATAATTGATTAAATTTACAAGATGAAATTTGTTCTTCTTTTTTTTGTATTAGCAAATCTATCTATAATAGAAGATACATTGAGTTTAACGCTTCTATAAATAAAAAGTAATGCTAAACCAGTTAAGCGTTCTTGACCCATTGTGGATCGTAGCCATGTTTTCAACCTTTTTAAGGAAGAAAAACTTCTCTCGGCGGAAGCTACAGTTATAGGCAATGTCACTAATATATGCAAACATTTCTTAATAATTGGCAATAAGTTTTCGTCACAACCTGTAAATGCCGAAACCACGTCACTCGAAATCTGTGCATTTTGTTTTTGAATAGTTAACCACAATTCAATTTCCGATTATAATTTCAGTTTAAGTAAATCTTTAGATAAGGTTACATCAATTTTGTAAATATAGTCGACAATTACTTTTACAGATTTTTCTATTTCTTCAGCACTTTTTCCAAGACAAATTGACGGTATTAAAAAATTTAGTTGGAATACATTTAAAGACTCTTCATTAAAACGAAACAAAAGATCTTCAGTTACATTTTCAAGAATTGCATTATACAGTGTAATTCTATAATAGTCTTCTGCTGTGTTTGTTACGACATTAAGTCGATTTGTCTGTCGATTTGTTAATCGCGGCGTCGAAACTTCGATATCTAATTGTTCATGAATTTTAGATATCGACTGAAAAATGGAATGAAAATTTTGTTCGGAATTAATTCGCCTTTGTTTTAAAATTAATATGGAATTTTCAATAATGTTTGTAGCATACTGTTTGTCTATTGATTTTGTTTGTAAAATTTTGCTAACGTTGACGGTTACAGCTAATACATCACACAACTCACATAAGCACCAAATAGAAACAATGAAAGTTGTTGAAGTAATTGCATTTTTCAGACATTCTGCTTTAGAAGATGTTTCACGATCTTTCCATTTCGACATCATAGTCAGTATTTCCACGATATATTGAAAATTAGTATTAAAAATTAATACAGATTCATGCCTTTCAACCCATCTTGTTTCGCAAAGAGATTTTAATTTAGTTTTCATATTCCTTTTTAAAAAAGCATTTCTTTTTGCGGATGCTTTGAAAAATGCAATTACTTCCTTCATTGTTCCTAGTGAGTTTCTAATGGCCTGTACATTTGAGCTTTTTGAAATTGAAAGGTTTAAGGAATGACTGTTACATGGACATTTTACAGCATTAACTAATTTTTTTTGAAGCTCTACAACTGCTCCCTTATTTTCTCCTAACATTAAATTACAGGTATCGGTACCGATACCAACACAAAGATTGGGGTTTAAGTTACACTTTTTTAAAAAATCTAAAACAGTTTCAGCTAAAAATTTTCCAGTTACAGTCGGTTCCATCGTAATATCATCAAATTTCTCGTGGCAATCTATAAATCCCATAAAGTCTTCATAAATATTATTTTCATAAGCATAACGAATTACAAGTGACATTTGGGACTTACGGCTAATATCGGTTGTTTCATCGAAAATTATGCTATAAAAAATACTTTTCCTTATTCTAACTAGTAAATTTTCAAGGATTTCTTCACCACAGCACTCGATTAATTCATTTTGTGTCACACTACTTATATACGTAGCCTTTGCACCGGCTTTTGCTAAATGTTGTTTTAAAATTTCGTCACCACTACCAACTCTGAAACGAATTAATTCTCTGAAATTTCCGTCGTTTGCAATGGGAGAAGAGTTATTCACTTCTTCATCATTGGAGTTGTCTTCCGATTGATAAAGTAATTTCCCACTATCTCGATGTCCTCTTAATGGTATGTTCTGACGCCCTAAAAACATTATTGTTTCCACAATTGGTGTTAATCTTTCCCGATTTTCCATCGCCTGCATTTTCCTATTGGAGTCTACCATGTTTCTTATGTCGTTTTTAGAATTTTCAAAAACTTTGATGAAATGCGCAGTATCTTCAATAGCGTTCTTATGATAATTACTTTGATTGTGGTTAGTTAAATCACCGTCTTTACCATACAACTTAGAGTACTTTTGTAAAGGCACTCCCACTAGCTTATTTAAAGGAGTTGTTTTATGTACACCACCACACCTTGCAAAAATTACACAATATTTACAAAATATTCCTTGTAATTTTTCTGAATATGTCAGCCAATTAAATGTCTCAAAATGCTTTCTAGATAAGTAACATTTTATGACCTTCTGATTTTTTCTGTGTGTTAAGAACGGATATATAAAGGCTTCCCCGGGAACAAACGCATATTTGATGATGTTGTATTTTTCCATAGACGTCAATTGTCTGTCGGAGGCAGCAAAAAATCCGACATCAATGGTACAATTTCTTTCATTATTTGATAATTCTTCTTTGACAGTAAGGGCCTTATCAGAGTTATCAGCGGTAGATTCATTACTCGTCGATTGTATGTCGACATTTTTCGAACTAGGACCAGGTTCGTCGGTATCTAATTTTCTTTGTTTTGTGAAAAAGTAATCTATAGTATTACTTTGCTTTCTTTTATTCATATTGTCTTGAGATGAAATTAGGCAACTGAAACCAAAAATTATGTTATTACATAAAATATAATTAGAAATGTTCAACTCGTAAGGTCTTTTACTTAAGTAAGTACCTACCTGAAATTATTATTAAACAATATTAGCCGTGGAACTTTTCTGCGACACTTTCAAAGAACGAGCTTTACCAAATTTTTAGCGCAACACACAACATTCGACGAAAGAGACTGAACTGAACTGGATTGAAATGAAATCAAAATCTATTTAGCCCTTTCCTTTTTTTGTATTTTAAATAATGTGTTATTTCATTCAATTCAAGCACTGTCAAGCGGAAGTGTCCGGCAATAAATTTTATTAAAAGCTGAAGCTGTCATGTTCAAGTAGACAAGTGGACAAAGCAATTTGACCCGTTACGGGAAGAACCCATAAATAACAATCGAAGAAAAACAGATGTTCTGTCGCTTTGATTTAACGAACTGAAAAAAAAGAAGTGTCTAATTATTATAGAATAGAACTAAAATAAAAGTAATATTCGAATTCAACATACTAATCTGCCTGGGGGGGGGGTAGGTACCCCCCTTTACCCCCCCCCCTTAAATACGCCGATGATTACAATACATTATTCCTTACTCCTATTAAGAAATTCCTCGAGACAAGGCCTCTAATGCGGAAACCGTATGACGAAATAATTAAAAATTTAATTCAAGTTATGATAACTTGTCTGTAAATTAAAATATTCTATAAATTTGATATTTATTCTATAATAAATATTTATGTTGTTAAGCTCTCTTTGAATTTATTTCATTATTGTTATTCTTTACAGTTGGCCATGTGAATGGATCTAATTTGAACATCAGTAAAGTGAGCAGGCTTCAAATGGGTCCGTATTTATGCATTGCCTCGAATGGAGTACCTCCGTCGGTCAGCAAAAGGATAATGCTCATCGTCCACTGTAGGTACATATTAATAGCTTTTAACACTCATGAATATACATTACCATTGCTATTAATATTTCACACGTCTGCATTTCGTGTTTCATCTAAATAGTTAATACAATATTCAGAACAAAGTGACACGTTTGTTTAAGAATAGAATTATATGTGTGATGTCGGTCGCAAAAAGTTAGAAAAGATTACATCCTCTCAGCATTCTTTCTAAAACTGAAATTCTAACGGATTTTCAAGACTGCTTTCACTTCGTCTTTATTGTTCCGAATTATTTCATGAAGAAGTTAATACTGACAAAAATAGAGGAAAGGTTCTGAGTCTATATACGAGCTGTGGCAATTAAATAACCGGACTGGACTGGTGCTACTACCGCCTCGTTGAAAAAATGCAAAGTGTTCAGATGAAGCAACGAGTAAACTCCACGTTTTTTTATGAGATTAAGAAAAACTGCTACAGAAGCACACGCCATGTTAAAGAAAGTTTACGGAAGTGGATTTTTATCGCACACGAAAATTTCTGAGTGGTTTAAGAATTTTAAAAACTTAAAACGGAAACATAATTTTCTAACCGTTTCACGATAAAACCAATTGATGTTTCATCTATTTCTTCTTCAGTGCCAATAATTGACTTTAATATTTCACAGTGTGATTTTTTTTCCTACAAAGTTTACGTTATTAATATAATCTCTCAATATCTCTTATGATGACTACGAGATATTCATTGATAGTCTCGCACTTAAGCTTTTGAACAAAAACGCTTTTATTTCTAGCGATTTTAATCGAGCTTTTAATCATCGTGGTATAACTCCACGATAAAGCAACTTATCAAGACCAAGGAAAAGAAATGGAAAAAAAGCGGGCTTCCATCGATGGAAATGAATTTGATAGATTAAGATCCAGAGTCAAATATAAAGTTTCTATAGTTTACAACAACTATCAATCCTATATTGAATCTCAAATTACGACAGATCCTGCGACCTTTTGGAGATTCATTAGGAGTAAGAGTGGCGGTACGAGAATTCCAAGTTATATGTCGTACAACAATGATGCTTTTGCCAGTGCATTTTTCAACGTTTTTCAACCCAGCTCAACTTTTTATTCGCCAGATGGTAGTAGTATGCACTCAATCTGCTCTGTCACCTCTGATGATGTTACGTTCTATCAAAAAACTGAAACTCAATCTAACAGCTGGTGTAATGTTATAGGTGCTTACTGGTACTTATGTTCCATGTGTTCAGGTAATAATTCTTACATTTTGGTCACAGTTATTATATGTGATTTTTTAGGATGATATTATCTATTTTTGTTGTATCTAACTTCGTTTCTTTGTTAGATGTATACATATTGGTAGTACCAATACATTTTCTATACCGTAGCTGTCAAATTTTAATTTCGGTTTACACTTCTATCCCATGCAGAAGATGACTTTATAATATGCAGCGATGCATGCTTGCTAACAGTGGTGGGAGATCAACGGAGTGTCGGGGGACCCTCACGCCTTACATTTCATAGGAAACGTTTGTCGAGTGTACTGTCTTGGCAGCCTCGCTTATGTTTATCTTTAGTTTATTTCGTCGCGCTCTTTTCCCCTTTCTACTTTCGTATTAGAAATTAATATATGTCGACTACGGTATATATATATAGAAATTACTATCAAAATCGTGGGTGTAGCGGCCTCGTATTTAACTAAGGTTTGTTCATGGAAGAATAACAAACAATGTTTTTTTACGTTTCGATGTTATTTATATCTTTTTCAAAAAATATTCAACTGTAACACAATTTGAGTATATCAGATTAAAAATGTAAACTAGTAAAATAACTTACGTTGTATGTCTAATAAGTGTGAAGTAAAGTATATTGAATATTGCTTTATAATAGATTTCTTTATAGATTTTCCCACTTGCATATTAATCGTAATTCTTTCTTTTTTATTTTTTATTTTGAATAAGTGGAGGTATGTATGTAGACATATTTTTACTCTATCGTCTTCGATAATTCAAATATTTTAATAATTTTGTGTGTATTTCTATTGCTTGGTGTTAAAATATATGTTTATATGTGTATTTTCACTTGTGTTTGTATTTCAACGATTTAATTTGTGGATGTTTTTATTTTTGTTTGTTTTTGTATTAAACGTATGCTTAAGGAACACACAGTGTCGTCCTTGTATTTATTATAAAATAGGAAATTATATATTCGTAAGGTGATTAATGTCTGCCCTATCATTTATTGCATTTTTATATTTTTGGATGCTTTCCAAAATGTTACGAGCTTTGTTGTTTTATGATTGAAGTTTCTGAATAGTTAGAAGATTGATTTGTTCTATTTGTATGTTTCTTAAGTGTAGTGCTGTTATTCGAAAATTTTGTGTCTATTTATTCAGTCCTTTAAATATTGTTATATCTGTCCTATATATATTCCGTCACAATTATTCAAGGTATTGTGTAAGCTATGTGCGTTTTTCTTAAATTAGGAATTTTGTCTTTAAGGGTGGTGTATAGGTAGTTTAGGTTACTGTAGTTTGTGTGTGCTTCTTTTGTCATATGGTAATAGTATTTTATTTAATTTTTCGGAAAGGTTTGGGATGTAAGGCAATGGGACATATTTGTAAGTTGTGTCTCTTTGTATTTGTTTAACTTTGTTTAGATTGTAATATTTGTGAAGCTCTTGTTTCAAAATTTTATCAATTTGTGAAAGTGGATAATTATTCTTTTGTAACGATGTTTGTATTTCTGGTATAATTTCAGGCCTGTATTTTGGAGAAGTTAATGTTATTGCCCCCCTAATGGAATTTGTTATTACATTTTTCTTGAAAGATGTTGGTTGGCATGAGTTGTAGTTGAGATATCGGTCTGAATATGCAGGTTTATGGTATAATTTTGTGTGTATGCTGAAATTGGACAATATTATGTTGAGTCTAAAAAAATAATTTTGTTATTGATCTCTTTTTCTAATTCGAACTATTATATTTAGTTCTTTATTTTTTTGAAACATTTACATACAACAATTTCTAAATACCTTATTTTATAACTTCTTTCTTCTTTCTTGATCTGACGGAATTCTCTTTTTTCGGTGTGTTCAGGTAGAAACTTCTCATTAGACGAACAAAACGCCGGTAGCTTTCAATTGGACTTTCTATCTTCGACGAACAAGACCTCGGAAATTTGCACACACTGCCAATTGTAGAACAAACGCTTTATACGAGAAGATATAATAACATAAACATTTGAACCCATGTTAAGTGGTCGATTTCTTAAGGTTCTACTTGTAAATATATATTTAATTAACCGCCGTTTACATATCTGTTGGAGCCGACAGCCTTTTAAACTAAATACATTAGTCGACTCTCTGCTTGAAGTCTTCTTGTCGACTATTTCTTGGCATCACGTTTTTTCACTTCCTTTAGTTTGAAACCTGTGATTCTCCTTTTTCTATAATGTCTGGGTATTCCCGTTGCGGTTCACACACACAGGGTCACGTATACCGTGCGCAGTTATAGATATCGCGACACTTATCTTACACTAACACAAGCGTTCGGCGCCACTATTCTTATCAAATTAATACTTATTTTATGTACATATGAGTATATGGGAAATAGAATATATAATTAATAAAATAGCATTCATATGAATATTTAATATTATATCGTTTATTTAAAAGAATAAAATAGGCAGTACTATTACATGTTGGATTTCTATATTTTTGTGGCAATTTCCACTGGAATCTGACTGATATATGACCGACCTCAGCACATTTGTTACTCTTTCTTATTTTATTTTTTTGTATTTCTACATTGTATAGAGCAGCTGCTCTGAATTGTTTTGTAATAATTATCCTGTAAATTGAGTATTCTATTGGATAATAAAGGCATATTATTATTATTATTATCAATCCATGAAAATAGTCATATGAATGTCCGAGCCCTTGCTGAAATCTCAGGAAGTACCAACCAGAGAAAGTGTCCGTCAGATTTTGCATGAATAATTTATTATGAACAAAGTTTGCGCAAACTTTTGTTTGTGTCTAAACTTATCACTCCAGAGCAAAAGCTATCAAATATAGTATCACCGCGTTGGACTTTCCACCGTACTCCGCCTACCTAGCACCTATGACTTTTTTTTATCTCCTAAGTTCAAAGTGAAGCTTTGGTGGAAAGGATTTGAAGAAGTTGAAGCTGTGAAAACAAAAGCGACGGATGCTAACATCCAGCATTGCTATAAACAATAGAAAATTTGTATGGAGCGTTGTAGGGATAAGCAAGGAGAGTATTTTGAAGGGGATAAATTTTCTAATATAAATGGTGATCAATAAAATGTTTTGTAGCTTATTTAATTGCCGCACCCCCTATCCTCTAAAATCGATAACCCAATATTAAAATGTATTATAAATTCTGTACTAAAATTTTAGGACACCCTCTTTTTTTGAATTAAAATAATAAAATAATAATTCGTTACTGTGAAATAAACTCCTTCCATTAATAACAACTTACACACACCCATCCAAACTTCGATTTCGGACAAAACAGTGACGAAATTGACTAATGCAATTAAATATTGCAATATTCTGTTACCTAAAACTCTACATACTTACACCTGTCCTCGTTTCCCGTCAAATTTAAACTTCGTAAATTTATAATTACCATTAAATATCGAACAACGTGATACTAATTGTACGCTACAACGAACGACTAACAATCATTCTTCTTTTGTTATAGTTCCCCCGATGATCTGGATTCAGAATCAAATGGTAGGTGCCTACGAAGGACAGCAGGTCACACTAGAATGTCACTCAGAGGCTTTTCCAAAGCCGATTAACTACTGGACCACTGACAAAGGAGAAATTGTGCCAGAAAGTAAGCTCGAATATTATTACTACTACGTAGTACACTATTCAAACACAATATACATTGTAAAGGGACAAATCCTTTATATAAATATTTAGTATATTCTTAAAATGATAAATTATTTATTTTAACATTTACTCGTACCACTACCATTTTTGGCAATTTTAAATAATACAGAACATTATTTGTTTTGTAACTATTCTTATAGTATCATGTATTTATGAAATAACTACGAAGGAATGTAAAAAATTCACATATTAAATGTCAAAAAAGATATCTTTTATGAAAAATAGACTCTTCTGCTTTGCTTTCGCAATTCACCCGTAATTAACGCGATCATCTGAGTCTTTTGTCTTAATTAGATGTAGAACAAACATTCTCCGTATTGTTTGTATTTACAATCCAATCGATAATTAATATATTCATAATTGTAAATATGTAAACAAATATGATTGTACAAGACATATACAATGTAATTAACAATAATACATGATAAGTCCAATCAACAATGCAATACAAATCAATATTCAAAGGTAATATAACGAGAGCTTGACAAATAGTCGACTATTTCATTGTCATCAATTTTTCGAGTGTGCGCTACTGTCAATTTGACGAGACCAAAATTGGCATTAATAATTTGACTAGAGCACGAGAGCTTTAGCTCGAGGGCTTTAGTCTTTAATTATTAATGCCAATTTTGGTTAAGTCAAATTGGGAGGCACACGAGAAAAATTGAAACAATGTAATAGCCGACTACTTATCAAGCTCGAGCTATATTTGTTAAGATTATTTCCTAAACCAAGTTTCATAATAAAAAATGAGTTGTCAAATCGATGTGATTATCAATAATTTCATCCGAAACATCGCTAAATCTCTTTTTGTCGGACATTTTCATCTATTTGACACGTATACCACTTAATGAAAAAATACATACTTGATTTGTTACCTACATTTAAAATAGTCGATTTGTAATAGTCGCTGATATCAAGAACCGGTACCTTTCATTGGTTAATTTCAACTTCAGTTTTGATTGTGATTGGACAAAATTTAAATTTGACAGGTGAAGGAAATAATCGCTAATATAACTTATAGGTGATTACATGAATATCAGTAAAGAAAGTTATACCAAATTAATATATACACGAAATTAGTCTTAACACTTTATACAGGGTGTATTTGAAATAAGGGGACAGAATATGATAAAAGGAAAGACGCAATTATGTAGAATATAAATCCCAAAAATTGTGAGTCAATTACGACACGAACGCCAAAATTAAAAACCCCCGAAAAGTATTTAATGTGCCGCCTATGGATTTAGCAGGTATCGCGCCAGTTAGGCCAGACAGCCGACGTCATGAGTCGTAAACGTTATAAAAACCCCAATGATAGCATTGTTTACTATTTCTGAACAGGTGTTCATGCTAAAAGTTCAACAACCTTAATATGAAATATCAGCTGATTTGGGATAAAATTGATACGTGTACTTTATTCGATTTCTTTTGTTCTCTTTTAAAATATCTTAGTTTTCAACAACGAGAATTTTTTTTATTGAGATGCCGAGATTATTTAGCTATTACATTTTCTTCCGCAATAAATGAATAGTAAGTACTATTACTGTTATTATGATTAAATTCAACGACTTTTTACTTCTTGTTTCTCACAAAAACAAATTTGTCTTGTAAAATTTACCCAACTCTACTTATGAGAAACTTTTATTTTAATTGGACGCAAATGAATTAAAAAAAAACAGAATTTATTTCAGTTCGTGCTTTGTGTAAGCCATAGTCGAAACATCCACACGTAACAATCGAACGAGACTGACCTCGCACGCCTTCACACTCCTACTTAGTACCCCACTCTTGCATACCCTACAGTCGTATTAAAGTGCAGTGGCGCGACGAATATTTTAAAAATATCTTTGTAATTTTTAAAATTTGAATTTGCGCAAAATATTTTGGAATTGAGTGTACTAAAATTAAATATTTCCATTAATCATACTCTGTCCCCTTATTTCAAATACACCCTGTATACAAATTGCACTAAATGGCCTTCGCACTGGATTAACACATAGTTATTTATACAGAGCTCGCAAAGGACTTTTTGGAAAATATCTTGAAATTTGAATAAAAATCGAACTTGGATGGTAGGTGCCCTACGATCATTTAGAAGATCAAATTGAAAAACATCCAAACTTCAAACACTTTGTTTATTGGCATAGATACGTAGATGATATATTGGATTGTTTCAGTGGAACAGACAGACAATTAAAGCAATTGTTAGAACATATAAATCATCTACATAAAAATATTAAGTTCACGATAGAAAAAGAATTAAATAACAGTTTAAACTTCTTAGATCTTACAATCTCAAGAGAACACAACAGATATGTTTCTTCAATTTTTCAAAAACCATCACATACAGATGTTTCATTGACACCTTTTGTCACCCTTTTAGTCAAAAATTAGCGGCGTTCCACTTGATGATACGTAGATTGATATCAATTCCATTAAATAAAGAAAATTTTCTTAAAGAACTAAACATAATACAACAAATAGCGACAAACAATGGATACAATCCAAATATAGTAGATCAAAGCTTGAAAAAAAAAATAAGAAATATAAAAAGACAATAGAAATGGTTTACCTACCCTATAACAAAAGATAAATTAAGTAATTATAAAGTATTAACTTACATAGGATCAACAAGCGAAAAAATAGAACAAATTTTACATAAAGTAGATATAAATGTAGCATATAAAACAAATAATTCTTTGGGGAAATACATAAAAAACAATAAATAAAAGATAAACAAGGGTAAATAATCAGGAGTCTATAAATTAACATGTATGGATTGCCCTAAAACATATATAGGCCATACAGGGAGGTGCTTTCAGAAAAAAATAAACGAACATTTTAAGAGTTTTAGTAATAAAAAGACAGATTCAAATTATGCAATTCACTTACTAGAAAATAATCATAATTTCAACAACGAATTTGAGATACTACATTCACTAGAAAAAGGTTTAAAATTAAATTTACTTGAAGCCTTAGAAATAAATAAGCTGAAATACTCAGATGTACTTTTAAATGACGAGATAGATCTAAATAACTCCCCGCTTTTAAACTGGTACCATTAAAGACGTAGGTAGTTGTTAAGGATATATTTAGAGTACATTATATAGTCATTACGAGATTTATTGTAATTAGGTAATGAACAAGTGTTTAGAAAATGTGTTGGAAAAATCATAAATTTGTAGAATGTATTTAGTAGTAACGCAATACCTACAGAAGCTACATCGTAGCGAAACATATCGTATTTTTTAAATAAAGTGTGATTATACTCGAAATTAGTTGTAAATTGTAATTTACTTTAACCCTAATTATTATGGATTTCCGGCAAGTAACGGCTGATTCAATCAAGAAAATCAAACTTTATAAGATATTGAACTGAAATGCGTTTGATTTGACGCAGTATTCCCTGCATAAAGAAAAAGAACTTTGAGACAAAGAAAGCATGAAGTTCTTAAGAAATTTGAATTTCAATGCATATTGTATTTGAACAAGATAATATTTCTTTACTGGAACATAATTATGAAGTATTGACCACGATATATGAGATCTAATGTCGGTTCAATTACAGGAATTGTTCATCATTACCTATAAGAAGGGCTGTTACAAAACAGAAGACAAGAAATACAATCATACAAATACCCTGTAACCATATTAGCCTAATCCATGCTTTAATTTAAAGTTAGGCCTTGTGATCAAATTTGTATAGAATCAGGAAGCTAATACTCAAAGAAAAATGTCTAGTGTTGTAGGTCAGTACCTACATATACTGAGGCTAAAGTCGTTCTAAATGCGAATTGGATGGACATGAAAATCACAGATTTGGGAATGTTTTTATTCTCGTTAAGTAAAAGGCGCACGCTGCATGGCTTTATAACTAATTTTCGTATCCACAATTGCGTAATACAAATTAAGATCTGATACAAAATTTTCTTTTAGTTTAAAGATATCTTAGTAGTAAGAGTTTCTCGGACATCAATTGAGAGAAAAAGCCGTTGGTTAATAGTTCTTTATTGTAGGTCTTCTTCCTGCTAATTGTTTGAGGAATTTAATTTAGTTAAAATTGAATCTAAATTACCTACAAACTCCACATGATTTCTCCGTTTCTGCTTATACAGTGTGTCAATGTAAGGAACACCGTAAATATCAGCTTTAAAACATATCTCTAGCAAAAACGCTCCGACACGTATTTTTTTATTTTTGAAGGCGCATTTTCTTAGATTAAATTGAAGTATACAGGGTTATCAAAAAAGAAGATATGACGTTATCATGTGTTTTTTTAAATGGAAACCCTGTATATTTTTAAGAAAATCAAAAGAGCTTCTCATGAAGATTTCAACGATATATGAGTTGTTGGGGGATATCTTTAATATTTACTTGTAGAAATTGAAGAAACACTTTTGGTGAAACAACGTCATAAAATAATTACAATAGAGTTTAACTTGTTTATTTTTAAATCTAAAACAAAAATTTACTTAAGTAAATGTTCAAATTGCTGCCCGTTCGCAATCTGACAGTAGCCTAGGCGAGAAATAAACTCATTCTGAACATTGCTGATTACATCTGGCGTGATTCTTCGGATCTCTTGGCGTATGCGTTCTTTTAAATCATTAATATTTTGAGGTCTATTTAGATAAACTTTGCTTTTTAGGTAACCTCACAGGAAGAAATCTAGTCAGGGGAGCGAGCTGGCCACTCACCAACCCCACCTCTGCCAATCCATCGGTTATTAAAAATCAAATTTAGGTAGTCACGCACAGGTCGAGAATAATGAGGAGGTGCCCCATCTTGTTGGAACCAGATTTCCTTACTAGGACTGTCAAGGGTATTTGGATCAGGATAAAGTTCCACAAGCGCAGGAAGAAGCTCTAACTGTAAAAAATCCAAATAGATATCCCCATTTAAATTTCCAGCAAAAAAGAAAGGTCCTAAAATCCTATTTTTTAGTATTCCAGCCCAGACGTTCACCTTCTGAGGGTGTTGACTTCGAGCTTCCTGCATCCAGTGAGGATTATGTTCTGTCCAGTATCTACAATTTTGTCGGTTAACTGTTCCGTTTAAAGAAAAAGTTGCCTCATCTGAAAATAAAATGTTTCTAGCAAACATTTCATCACGTTCACAAAGTATTTGCAAGTTTTCTGAAAACTCCAAACGGCGATCAAAATCATCTTCCGACAATTCATGGACAAGATGCACTTTATAAGGATGATATTTCTACTTATGCCAAATTTTTCTAACAGTCTCATGGCTGCAATTAAAGTTTAAAGCTGCTTGACGAGTAGCACAATTCGGATTATCTTGCACTGTCAAAAGAACATTTAACTTAGTTTCATCATCCACTTTTGGGCGCCCAGTTTTAGGTAGATCCCTAACATTTCCGTACTCCTCATACTTTAGAAGTATTTTACTTACAGTTGAGCGAGTTATTGGTTGCCGATTAGGATGCGCTGCATTAAATAGTTCGCAAACTTCCGCTGTACTCCTTCTTCGGTCACCAAAACCAATCATCATAAGAATCTCAATCCGTTCTCTCTCACTTGGACCCATTTTTATCAAAAGAAATGGCAATTATAAAACAAGCAAGGCCAAACAAACTAACGGTGGTTAGTCACTGTCTAATTAGATAAGACGTCACCTTCCATACTGACAATTCTGTCATGACAACGTTCAAAGATAAAAATTACCAAAAATTATCATGTAGTTCCGCCAAAAGTGTTTTTTCAATTTCTACAAGTAAATATTAAAGATATCCCCAACAACTCATATATCGTTGAAATCCTCATGAGAAGCTCTTTTGATTTTTTTAAAAATATACAGGGTATCCCATTTAAAAAAACACATGATAACGTCATATCTTCTTTTTTGATAACCCTGTATGCTTCAATTTAATCTAAGAAAATGTGCCTTCAAAAATAAAAAAACACGTGTCTGAGCGTTTTTGCTAGAGATATGTTTTAAAGCTGATATTTAGGGTGTTCCTTCCTTTTTGACATACTGTATTAAGTCATTAATCTTAATTCTCTCCAGTTTTTATCTTCCACGCTCTTTCTGATGGAGTCTTCGTTCTCTTCCTGTAATAATATATCATGAATTGTATGTAAGTACTGTGACTTAGATATATACATTTATACGTAAAACGTATATGCATATATGCATGTGTTTGAGATATACACATACATTGCATATACGTTTACGTATAAATGTATATATGTAAGTCACAGTACTTATTTACTGCTTGATGTTAGTTTTAACATCCATGTGTTTACACTTTTCATTTTCGTTATGAATTGTATGAACTGTATTTTAGTATATGCCCTATTTTCTTCGATTGATTGTTAATTCTATGGTTATTCACAAGTCATTATTTGACATTTTGTTTGGAAAATAGGTTCTCGTGATCCTTCTAAAGGATTTGTTTACGAAAATCTGTGTTTTATTTATAAACGTTTTATTGTATTTCATATTCATAGTATAATGCAGGTTTTCATGTTGAGGTTGCTTAGTTTTGCTTTTGTTGTAAATTCTTTTATGCAATATTGATAATGAATTTAATGCTTTGTCTATTATGTTTATGATATTCTTTTGTTAACCTTTTATTTCTTCGAATTCACTTCCGAGACATAAAAAACTTTGAAAGCCTTCTAATTTATCCAATTTTCTATTAATTATCTTAGTTTTATTGACAGACACATATTTAATTTTATCTATATTTATTTTATTTTTCAATTTGTTGCTTCAGATAATTCTTTGCAGTTATTTTATGAAATATTACGCAATCTAGAGGACATGCACTTAGTCTTAATAGAGTAATTTAAAATGCAAATTAATTTGTTGGGTATCTTATAGTCGTCCAATATTAATCAAAGCCTCTTTAAAATCGAAAAACAAACGTGAACTTCTTCTTTGCATTCGTTGCATTTGTCAAATATTATGTTGAAAGACTAGTTTCCTTGTAGTGTATGACTTAATATTCTTCTAACGCTGTTGAGTATCCCCTTTTCCGCGATGTCAAGGTGGTAAGATGGCATGAAAGTTTTGTGGAAATGTTATTACAAAATTGGATAGGAGTTCCTTTTACAATAAATACGAACTTGAAGGACCAACTTCATTAGAAATAAATAGTTTAATAGAAATGTCGACAGATAGGGCAATAGAACTGCGCTTTAATCAAATGAACCTTCCAAATTTCCTGTTAAGTGTACGAAATGAAGATTCTGTTTTAAACAGTTTATTATTAAGAGAAACGGACACTGAACATGAATGTTCGAATATTTTTCGCTGTAAATAATTTCAAGTCGTCCTATATGCAAATAGAATAAAAATAATTCTCCTTTGTAGATGCAAAATTCCATAGTTCTTCTACTCTAACGAGAAGGAGAATATTTTGTGAAGAAAAATATGTTGTGATAAAAGCAAACAAGTTTAAAGTTAAGATTCATAACAGACATTAACAATAGCAAGAAAAAGGTATTTTTCAATTCATTTTCAATTCTATCTATCGTGTGTGAATACACGTTTTTACCTACAACTACAATTTTCGGTTATCTGCTATGTATTAGTTAAACCAAATTAAGCGAAATACTCTTTAAAATGGTGAATTATGAATTGCTTGTCATTATCAAATATATATACAAAAAGCCAATCAAATGCAAAATTTATGGAATATTTAACTGTAAATCAATTTTCGTTATAATAATTTTTTTATGATGTAATGTGAAAGGTCATTCGTGCATTAACAAACAAGCGAAAATCTGCGAATTCTAATAACCGTTCAATTTTTGTTCAATAATGGTTATATAACAGCTGAATGATTCTTGTTTAAATTGCATAATGAAAATTAAATAAATACCTCCCATTTGCAATCTAGATAAAAGGCCATATTTTCAGTAATTTTATTGTATAGATAAATCACAATGCATCAATAATATTATCGTAAAGATTTTAGAAATCATTATTGATGCTTATTGTGCGCCGACAGCCGAAATATATGCTAGTTTTTCCACTACCACTAGAACTTAAAACGTATTTGTTTGTCTTTTGATGTATTATTCAATTACAACCAAACTTATGTAAACGAAAATATTGTATTTTTTCCAATAAGACAGGTATATTATACTTACCAGACATTGTTGCGTCCATGTGTAGCCAAAAAATCCACTAATAAATGGTCACAATTTTAATACAAGCCAAAATAAGTACGTCTTGTCGTAAAAATATTGTATTACAATTTATCAAAAGAGTTTCAAATGTATAGGTTGTCTATTTTTCAACAAGATGTTAAATAAGCTATAAGAACCTTGAACTCATTCTTTATGTTTAGAAATGTGTGAATTAATACTGAACTACAGAAATTCTTACAATGTAGATGATTATTTTTATAAAACAACTAGCTAAACCCGGTTACGCTTCGCTTTGGCTCAATCTGATAGGAAATGATTGGAAAACTAAGTAAAATTATTCACCGAGAAAACACATCATTTAATTCAATCCCCTGTCTTGCGTTGCTGTGGCTATGTGGAATGAAAGATGAAAAAGAAAAAGATATGTTTTCTAACAAAAAAAATGTCTTTTATTGTTTCGCTTCTTTCGACAGATAGCAGCGCTACTTATTTCGAAGAGCACCGAATATTTCACCGGTGCGTGAAGAATTGTGTCGCACCATTTATAAAGACTCGCGTATTCAAACGCAATATTGTGCCAGAATTTCAAGTCAATCGACCGACTACTTTTCGAGTTTTTTGGGCACAAACATACGCAAGCTGAACTTTGAACGTTGAAACAAAAAGACACCAGAACCACTGACTTTATGACCAAATCTTATTTTAAAATTTTGACATAATAGCGCATTATGTCAAAATTTTAAAATAGGACTTGGTCAACTTAAACATTTTTAATGGGAAAGGGGATCGAGTGAACCCTCATTTGAAAGATGTTAGGAAGATCTATTTGCAATTTATGTTTTTTTAAACATCCATTAATTGTTATGAAAAAAAAACGCCGAATTTTACAGCTTGGATAGTTACATCATTGTTTTACAATCGTTTTTTCTATTCGCTACCCGTGAAATTCTGCGTTTTTCAATCAAATAAAGAGAATTTAAAAAAACAAATTTTCAATAGATCTTAAAAATACCCGCTCGACCCCCTGTGTCATTTATAATTTTTAAGTTGATATATCCTACAGCGCCATCTGCCAAAATTTTAGAATGATATGGTCATCAAGTTAGTATTTTTGGTTTTGTTTGATTTTTGTTTCAACGTTTTATTCCACTTCGTTTAAAAGATAACGAGAGATGGGGGAGACTTTAGACACGCAGTGTATACACGGTGGCCAGAAAAATGCGGACAAACGCCACGCAGGCCAAATCTTTGTTTAATTCTGAGTTGACAATCTTAATTGAAAAAAGTAGTACAGTGCTTTTTTTTTTTTTTTTTTGTAAACCATTGGTATTAATCGATTAGTTACATCAATGCATTTGAGATAATTCCATTTTTAAATTTCACCACAATGATTTTACATAGATAAATTTGACGAATTTTGCTAAATTTTAGCCGTACAACTTAATGTTTGATGGTCTCGTATGCCGTAAGGAAGGACCGTATAACTTTTTTGGATTAAGATTATCGCCTCAGAATTGAACAAAGAATCGTTCTACCTGGCGTTTGTCCGCATTTTTCTGGCCACCGTGTATATACAGGGTCATCTCCGCGGGTAAGGTAGGTTGTGCCTTTATGAGTAAAGATATTTCGAAGCGGTTTCTTTCTTGTGATAGCTGCTTATTAGGAGCACATTTTAGAAATATTTCGCATTATACAGAAATATTTCGCAGTATACAGAATGTTCCATAACTAGGTGGCTGACCACAGTTATAGTTTTTTAAATGGAACTCCCTATATATTATTACATTTTTGTATTAAATTTCGCTTCAAATAGAAGTCATTTTGATTACTATTCAAATGAAATCCATTAACTTTGTACTTGTATTCAAAAGTTAGCTTAGTTTGTGTATCCATTCTTCAAGCGACACTTGCAAAAGGCTTTGACTAAATTTACAAAGTCTATAGGAGGAATTTTGAGATTATTGGGAATATTGAGATAGGCATGTATAATTTAATATCACTTGACATTTCGCTTGCTTTTCAAAATAATTACTTATGCTACTTTTAGTAAACGCAAATGTGTCCCAGTTTGAAGGCTACATTAAAAAGTTATTAACTAACTACCCAACTAATTCTTTCTGTTTGCTTCTTAGCCCCTGTCATTTTTTTATTATTTCATATTAAAAAGATATTCTTCTATTATATCTCAGATATAACGCTTACTATGTTCTTCAAGAACTTCAACAACCCTTAACTAACTCTCGCCCGATATCCGTCTTATCCTGTTTTGCTAAAATATTTGAAAAGATTATGTACTCGAGATTGACTAGGTTTCTGGAGAGTAATTCGTTACTGTCTACTAGCCAGTTCGGTTTTACAGGTTCCTCTTCTACCTGTGACGCCCTTTTTAAAGCCTTTAACCGTGTTTATAAATTATTGGATGAGGGGCAGGTCGTGGCTGGACTTTGACTTAAGCCAGGCCTTCGATAGAGTGAATCATGATTTGCTTTTGTTGAAGTTGTCACTCTATGGGGTGAATGGCGTTGCTCTTCAATGGTTTCAATCTTATTTAAATAATCGAAAACAGATCGTTAAGATAAATAATTTTAATTCGTCAGCATGTTCGTCACCATCAAATATTGTACAGGGAGTTCCACAGGGATCAGTTTTGGGTCCGCTGTTGTTTTTGGTCTATGTTAATGATCTGCATACTGGCTTTAATATCAACGACATTTATCAATTTGCGGATGACACAACTGTTTTAATATCTGGTAATAACGTTGATGAAACAACGGACATTGGCAATATTTACACTAATAACATGTTGGAGTGGTGTGGTTGTAATGGATTAAAGTTAAACCACTCGAAAACTAACCTTATATCATTTTCATCTTCTAGACGTGAGCCTGACCACTCATTGTTGGTAAGGCTGAATTCAAAGTCTATACCTAATGGATCCAGTACTAAATTTCTGGGTTGTACTATTGATAACTTGTTAACGTGGGAATGACACATAGTCTCTCTTTGTTCGAAGCTGTGTTCGTTGAATTATGCGATTTATAAACTGAAAGCGTGTGTTGATACTGAAGTATTACTTACATTCTATCATGCACATGTGTTGTCTCGATTAAGATATGGCATAATCTTCTGGGGCATGTCTGCCTTTTCTACTCGATGTTTTGTCCTACAGAAGCGGATACTGAGAACGATATTTTCACTGAATAGAACTGATTCCTGTGCACCGATATTTAAGCGGAATAACCTTTTGTCTTTGCCGTCATTATTCTTGTATGAGTGTGCAATGTATGTTTTTAATCATCGTGCTCAGTTTGTACGGAATGGGGATATAAATACGTATTACAACACAAGAAATACTAATGCTTTGAGTGTTCCCCTACACAGACTATCACTGTATGAGAAAAGCCCAGAGTACATATGTATTAAAGTATTTAATAAGCTGCCAGCTAGTATAACGGGTATTGCTAGTGTTAGGTTGTTTCGGTTGACACGTAAAAGATTTCTAATAAACAGTTGTGTTTATAGTGTCAGGGATTTTCTTGTTGGTGTCTGAGTTGGTGGCATTGTTGTTGTCCATTATATTATTTTTTACTTGTATATTGTGATTTATGTTATACATTATTCTTTACTTGTATATTTTTGACAATGGCCCATATCTTATGATCAGTGGCAAATAAAGTATATTATTATTATTATTATTAACAAATATACATTCGCAATTACATATATATGCAAATTGACTATATATTAGAAAAGGTTTTCAGGAGATGCGAGTATTATGGTCACTTGATTTTCTGCTCGGAAATTGATGAAAGGTACCTTTGACATTAGTCGACCAACTTAACTTGCCTGTGATGTTGGTAAAACCGCAATTCAATGAATATCAACGAATAAATCGCTCGATCTGAATAGCTTGATCTGAACATAAAAGTATGTATATGAAAAGCAGGGATGCACAACAGAGATATTACTTTCTACCTTCATCCAGAGTTGCATGATTACATAAATTACCATCGTTGTTCAAAACTTGCAAATATTTAAATTATAGGATTCTTAAAATGTATGAACACAATTATAAGTAAGAATTTGCTTTTCAAATCGCGACGGATCTTTTCAAATACGTATTATATCCGAATTGGTCTAAAATTATTGCGATGGTAAGGTGTAAAGTACACTTGAAAACAATTGTACTGGGTCGAGGGCGAAATACCTCTAGTTTTTCGAAAGGAGTAAAATGTGTATCATTCTTATATATTACAATTGACTTAAAACAATGATATGTGGGCACCATACGACTTTCTTACACGTACGTTTGACCCCAATTTTTCATAGTAAAGTTGTTTTAAATTAAGTTTAAAATACTTTTATCTGCTTAATAGTAGAACGTTTGTCAGTAAAAGTAACTTCGGATCCGAATTTTGAAATTTTTCTAATACAAAAATTTTTCCAAATAAAGCTCCAAATACATTGCATTCCTGAGATATTTGCAATAAGCTGCTTGTAGATAAGAGTGAAAATATTACTTCCTATGCACACATTTAAATTTTTTCATACAAAAATTAACTTCCGGTAGAAACTTCATAAAAATGTTTTTCAGAGTTTTTTAAATTTACTTTCGAGTACCTACATTAATATTCTTTAAAAAAATGTTTGAAGTTAGTAGTAATATTGATGTAATTTGATTTTTTCGCCAAAGTGAACTACTATTTCCTGTCTACTATTTCACAGAAAATGTAATCAGTGCATGAGAAGGAGATTATATTCGCATATATGAAGATAATAAGTTTATCCGTTTGACTGCTATAGTGGTTACACGCACACGGGGAGATAGAGTGAAATTTTTCAATGAAACTTTTTCGGTATCAGTAGACTCCAAACTTCTGTAAAAATCTCGAAGCCGAAAGTTTTTGTCATCATAATACTGCTTATAATACGTATTAGAGAATAAAAACTAGGGTATATGGACACCACACGACTTCCTTATGCGTATATGTGCGTTCCAAAGTATGTGTATCAAAATATTTCCAAACTGAGTTTTAAATTCTGTATCTTCTTAATAAAAAAAGACCTCTGTGTTTTTAATATATCTGTATAGTACGCAAAAACAAAATTTGTTCCAGATTTTCCTCTAAATATTATGCTCTCATAATATATATATAGTACTAGCTGGCCTGGCAGACATTTTTCGGCCCTTTCCGGTAGGTGGCGCGATACTACATATGTAATACACAATATCTCGGCAACAGCGCTACCTATCTGGTTCAGATTCTGTGATTTTTTTTTAGCGTTAAACAAATATATATTTTAAATATGGGTTATTTTGATCCATAAATTTAGAATTTGTTAATAACTTGATTACAGCGACACCTATCGTTTCCTAACGTAGCTATGAACCATCGTCTCTACAAACAAAATATATTGTGTAAATATGACCTAAATCTGTCAAGTCGTTACACGATTACTAAAAGACGCACGCATTGATTATATATATAAAAAAAATTCTCCAGATCTTCAAGATTCTTTCTCAGTTGAAAGCATTCAGTTGAGTTATTTCCGTCCCAGGAAAAAAAAGCTCAACTAAACATGTCATTCCTATCGTCAGTGATGATCGAGAGTGGATACAAAAATTATAATATTTGTATTTTGTCCGAATTTTTCGAATTTTCTTTGTAATTGTCATGCATTGTTTTTTTCCTAAAAAATTTTCCAAAACCATAACGAAAAAAGGGAAAAAATAAGAGTTAAGCATATTTATCGGTCGAATCGTGAGTTATGGTTCATTCAAAAATCCTATAGAAAGAAGCACTTTCAGTTTTTCCAGGACTTTTCATTTTTCCTTTTTCTAAAAACTTTACTCGGACTATAATGAATTTTAAAGCGAAAATTAAAAGTGTAAACACGTGAATGTTAAAACTAACATCAAGCAGTAAATAAATACTGTGACTTACATATATACATTTATACGTAAAACGTATATGCATATATGCATGTGTTTGGGATACACACATACAATAAGTGCCATTCTCGACAATAGAACGCACAGACACCGGTGTTTCGACCTTTGAGGTCTCATCAGTGTACGTGGAGACTGTCGACAATGGCTTTAAAACTTAAAACGCTATTTATGTCATTTTTGCGTGTTAAATGCAGTGAGAGTATCACAGCGACATCTAACACCCGAAAGACGACACAGAAGCCATCGCTTTTTCTCTCTGACACTGACCCATATTTGCGCAGCGAATATTTCTCTCACCAACCAGCTCTCGCCCCTTGAACTGTATTTTATTATGTATGGTTATGGCTTGGTGTTAGAACTGGAAATCGAATAAGCTTTATATTTTCGATTAACCGCAATGTTAAATTAAAACCAAAACACCTGATATTGCTAGTTTTAATATAAATTTCAAAGTAGTTTCGATGTAAGTGTTTGAAGCGAGTTTTGAATTCGGTATTTATTATCTACGACTAATTTATATCTTGTCAGTAAAAATTAAGTATTCCTTACTTAGCTAATATTCTAACTTTGAAAACAGAAGTTAAGGTATACCTTATTAACACCGAACCTGTATTGAAAGTATTTAATATTACATAACAATCTACACACGACATCTTACCTGTATCAGAGAGAATGTCATGTAAGAGCGTTGTATCACAGTACGTATGTCGTCATTTGGGGTGTCCGTCGGGAATACAACTTGTGTTGCCTGCAAGCCTAAATCTCCTTTTATTTATTGATTATACGTTACTCCGGCCTAACTGATTTTACATGTACAGCAATAATAACATTAAGAATTTACTAGTAAATGTTTTCGAAAATATCAATAAACTAAATCACAATTTGAATATATAGAAGTATCACTCTAATAGCCCAAGCAAAATTAAAGCTTTGTTAATCGACTGCGATGATCAAACTTACTGTTGTAAAAATATAAACCCTGACTGTGAAAGATTGAGTTATTCTAAAAAACCTCCCGTGTTACGGTTCAAAATGTATGGAAATGGTAATACAAATATCCAGCATAAAGGTGTTCCAATAGAAATGAACAAATACAAAATATACACTATATTTAGTAAATTGGTGCGGAATTTTTTAGTAATCTTCAAAGTACGATGTTTACCATTACATTGAGAATGCAATGGCAGGTTTCTCTATACTAACAATGATTTTCAGCATGCGATAGCGAAAGATTGCCTCTATTTCAGTGTTGGGGAGATCAACTTCATTCTTTAGATATTGAATTGTTCTTGTAGGTATGACTAGAAGGATATCTGTCAAATGAACTCCATGACTGCGCCGATAGGTGTTCAATTTATTAAAAAAGTTTTTTAAATAAATTTTGACATAAGGTCTCCCTTTGAGAGATGTGATGTTAGATTTCATTCTTTACATCTGGAATTTTTCGAGGATTGTTTGCGCAGATGCGATTTTTTAAAGTTTCGGAAAGAAAACAGTCCAATGGGGTTAAGTCGCACGATGATCTCGACTAATTCTAGTCTTCCAACTGAGATATTTCTCGACTGCAAAATTTGCCCTGATATAAAATAGCATAGTGTCTTTTGTTGCATAGCAGGTCACATAGTTTTGTTAGAAGTTATAACTCTATTATATTAAGTGCAAATCTACTAACAACGTTTCTCAAATCATTTTGACATAAGTTGTCTCTATTGAAATACGTGACGTTAGATTTCATTCTTTAGGTCTAAAGTAGTTTCAGGTTATTTTTATAGTTCTGACTCTTAAAATTCTCAGGAAGAAAAAAGTCGAAAGATGGTTTTCAAACCGAGAAATTACTCGATTCGGAAATTTGCATTAAAATAATTTCATAGTCCCCTTCGTTTTGTAGCAGGTTGCATCGTTTTTTTAGAAGTTGTGGCAAAGTTTTGTTTGTCAGTTTATAGAAATGCTGAAGTTCTAGTTATTAAACACAAATATTAATTTGCCTTAATAAATTCAGCATTTTTGTACCCACTTATTTCTGTAATTATGAAATTTTTTAAAATATGTAAAATGTTGTATATATGTATTTTTCTTTCGATATGATTAATTTTAATTGTTTTAACAAAATATCGTTATAGTGCCTACGTGTCCAAAAGCGTAGTTTGTTCACGTGATGAATATCTGATTGATAGTTGATGGCAAAGTTGATCACGTGACCAATACGTGTTTTTTGCCTGAAACCATGATTTATTTGGTGTGCACAAGACAATATATTAACATTGAAGGCTGCTGTTTTGCATGTATTTACGTTCAAATAGACCAATAAATGCCGTCCCAACAGGACTGGCGTTCTTCAATTAAATTCAATTAAATTCCATACCTAATGAATGCCGTCCTAGTAACCTACTAATTAAATTACATTTCTAGTACCACGAAGCGACGTCCCGGCCCTCGATCTGTTAATAGAAAATTCGACAAAGATGTTTATTTCATCATTATTCATAATTATTCCAATCGTCAATTCATTAAAGAATTCGTTATTAACTGTAATGTTCGAAAAATTTAGTAATTTGATTTAAATTTTACGTTATAGACTGCATATATAAATAAACAGTAACTAAAGTCCTAATAAATCTATTTATCTCTATTGTATTAAAATTAACCACGACGTTCAAAAGAGCAGGAATTTTAAATAAAGCAATTACTTAATTAACATTTTTATTTGAATTAATTTACAGTTTAAGATCTGATTAAGAAATTTGTTCTTTGTATTTTAATTTGAAATTTCGTATTCTTTCGTAAGAAGCGAATTTTAATTTATTAATATATATATTTTACTGTAAATAAAAGTGTATATACGAGTTTTAAATTATTATTATTGGTATTTTAATTAGATAAAGTATGATATAAGATGAATATGGAACCTACCTTCTCCAATGAGTAGACCCGAAAAGAGAGCTACAGTTATTGCTACACTTCTCACGCTTAACACGAATTATACCTGGTAAGTAATCATGAAAAAATTGGCATCTGAAGTCGCCTGTTCTGCGCTTTCGTGGTGTGTCTGTTACGTGTATATGGTACCCTACTTGCGAAGCGTATTATTATCAAAAACTGAGAAAGACGATCTTCAGAGAATCACGACTAATGACGCGATAGCGAAGTATCAGACGTCTCGACATAGTAAGACTAGGCGATATGACAAAGTAAACAACTTCCGCATCAATGGTTTCCAATTGATGCCAAAAAAAAGTGTTATAATTTCACGATAACAAACATCACTAATCGCTATTGCACCAGCAGCGTCATTTTGAAATAAATATGGCCAAATCACGCCTCGGTACTAAAATTCACACAAAACTGCCCCTTTTCATAGATGCATTGGTAGCACATAAATGGCATGTGTTCTTTTCCCCAAGTTAAAATGAACTTCATCGGAAAGATTATTTCGTGATGAAAATTAGTTTCACCTCGTTACATTTCCAATATCTAGTCGTCTTCACGCGGTATGGTCAATGGGGCATTATAACTTGCGTGCACTGCATCGTGTAGATCATCAAGTAAAGATCTTTATACAACATTTGATGCAGAGTTGTTGGTGGCACGGCTAATTGTCGAAAACAGTGCCGTATAGAGGTATTTTTGTCCTGAGACATACTGTCCATAACTACCGCTATGTTTTCTTGTGAATGACCAGGATGACGAAGCACAAATTGTGTTTCGCCTTGAAGAGAAAACAAAAGTTCAAACTTTTTACTGAAACGCGATTATACTTGACAGTAGGACGATCATGTCTACCAAAATTAGAACGTAATTTACGGCTTGAGATCGAAGCCTTTTCTTCATTATGGTTATATATAAAAGTTGATCAAAAGAATAGTTCATAGTATTGTAAATGGATGAACTTCATTATGACATTTATAAAATATGTCCGTTTATCAAAGTCTATCTTAGACCAAATGACGAGATTTTTATAAATTTTAACTAATAGTGTCTGTATAAATGACAGACAGCTTCCAAGAAAAAAAATCAAATTTTCATATATCTATTATTATCACTAGCACTTAATTTACTACTTATAAATATATTATAAACTTCGCAATAACAGTACATACAATGTTATGACTTACCACAGGTTATTAAAAATTAGAAGCTTTATAATGAAATATGTATCTCAGAGTTTTCAATTTGTTGCAGGTGATAAGTATGAAATGGCACTGGTCGAGGACAGCTACAAAGTCCTTATGAAGTTAACAATAAAATCAATGTTGACGTCAGATTTCGGCTCCTATAAATGTGTGACGAAGAATTCACTTGGAGAAACAGATGGTAGCATACAGCTATATGGTAAGTTTGGACAAATTATCTGTTCAGTCGGTTATAATAGAATTAAATTAAATGAGAATCTGCTATTGAGAAACAGTAGTACTTATCCACATAGAATTCCAACGTAGATTTTTAGAATATAAATTTATTTTGTGACCTTTATCATTCCGATGATGAGTTAACTATATCGAGAGTGTTTATTTGCATGTTCTTTTTTACATATCGATAAAATTTTGATCAAAGATAAAGAGAGAAGGTTAAGGTGAAATATTAAATTGGTTAGGATTGATGGCTGTATAACATTCGAAATCCAAAAGAGATAGTTTCACAATATTTTGGATTCGCAGCTAGATATTTATAATTTTCGTGGATACCAGCTATTAGTTTCTTTCAGCTCTAATTTCACTTCATCACTTGCCTTTGGAAACAATACTCTAAGCAATATTTAAGCTTCATTTCAATTTATTTTATTAGTGTCAAAACAAGTACAAGTAAAATCTCAAATAATATATATCGCAGTACCTACATTCACAGATAACAATTTTAACGCGGCAAATTTGAATTGTTTAACCCTGCAGTCGACGCGCCGGATTTTTTAACACCATTAGACGTATGGAGCACAATTGTAATCCATTAATATTTTAATACTAAAATTGATATTACCACAAGTATATTGCACAAAATTTATAAAAACAGTAATTATCTATATAAAAAACAATATTTACATTAAAAAACATGTTTGTGTTTATAATTAAACGACCCTTTAGTAATTGTCAAAACAAAATTATTATGCTGGACATTTAAACTAAACATTAAACAAGGAACAAAATCAATGAACTAAAATGACTAAAGCTTGTGTTCTTCTAACAATCTTCATTTGACACAATGGAATGTTGTTCTTCATCTGCGCAGTTCATGCAAATTAGTTTCAAATGTGCCGGAGAGGTCCATCGATTACAGTTACTGCAAGATTTTCTCGTGGTTTTCTTTCTCGCTCTTCCACACAAATGGCAACGTCCAGTGGTTGAGTTACGATTTTCTATTTCTTTTGGAATTTCGTTACTGATTTTTAGTAAAAATCCTATGCGTTGCTTTATTTGGGGTGATATGTGGGGATTTTGGAACCGTTTGAACATGACAGGTCTTATTAGATGGAACGCTACCTCCTGCAAAAATTTTCTTCTTGTGATTCTTGTTGATACATTATTAAGTTTATAAATACCATAAGCATTTACAGCAGAAATATTTAAAAGATCAAAAAATACTGTAAGAGGGCAACGACGAGAATTCCTGGACACGTCATATTGAGTGCAGAGCCGATCTACTAAATCAACACCAAATTTAGTTCTATTATAATCAGTAAGTAGATAGAATAGGAGAGTTCTAGATCACACACTTCACCCGAGGGCACGACTGCAAAATTCTTGGTTTTACCCCCACCATTTTTTGAGTTTATCAGACCAACAGCTTTGAATAGATATCAAACTGATCTGAACAGCTTTCAAACAGGTGTACTTGTTCAGACCAACAGCTTTGAACAGATATCAAACTGGTCTGAACTGCTTTCAAACAGGGGTACCTGTTCAGACCAACAGTTTTGAACAGATATCAAACTGGTCTGAACAGCTTTCAAACAGGTGTACCTGTTCAGAGCTGTTGGTCTGACAAACTCAAAAGCTGGTGGGGGTAGAAACCAAGGATTTTGCGGTCGTGCCCTCTGGTGGAGTGTATGATCTGGAACTCTCCTATTATATCTACTAATATGTACATAAAAAAATAAAAACTAAACTTATGTTTGAATAAAATAATTACCCTTTTTAACTTCTCCCTGTAATATAGAAGGAGCAGCAGTTGCAAACGCTTCTAATGTGGGTTGTTTCGAAATCGCTTTTAGTTTTGTTTGATGAGTAGCTTAATTATTATACTCCATGAGAGCATCCTTTCCACTAATTATATTTATATTTTTGTCACATGAACTGAATTTTGCGTACTGAAACCGCTTTTCACTTTTTTTAACCAGCCTTTAAAAGCATCTATCGTTTCCCACTCTTTTTTATAAGTTTGGTTGTATTTCCTTTTTTTAATAACGCCGGAGCTACTTCCTTCATTGTTACTATCACTATCACTAATTTTTGTTAGTTAATTAATAATAAAGCACGACTAGATTTCTACATTCAATCTACTAAAATAAAATGAGGGGATAGGAAGTTGTACGTATGTACAGTGTGCCCGGGGAATCCGCATCATATGCGATTTTTTTTTATTAATAGATTTATTCTAAATTTGAGTTTGGCATCAATTTCTGCTTCGATCAAGATGAAAATTAACCAAAAAAATAATAGTCACGTGATTCGCATTAACTGTCAAATTTAAATTTTTTTCCAAAAAAAATTCAAAAGTGGGGTTATTTCTGAAAATATCGAAAAAAGTTATTAGAAAAACGCAACCTACATAAAACTTCTTAGTTTTAACAATGCTTTATTCCAGACACATTTTCTTTAAGGCAGCGCCATATTCAATGTGTGTTTTTCTACAAAATCCAAATAGGGCTATTAAAATTTGGTCACATGTGATGCAAAGTTTATTTGTTTTTGACCCTGTATAAGGTAACTTCATAAAATAACTATTTTTGAAAATGTAGTTTGGGTCTAAAAGTAATACACATTAATATTAATACAGACAAGTACATAGCGTCACAAATAATGTCTGCATTAAGTGGAAAATAAATTTTCGTATAACTTTACGTAAGTTTAACTAGTTTCAATGATTTAATTTAAAACCCCTTTATTAAAATTTGTTATGGAGCTATGTTATAAAAAGTAAAAATAGTCTTTTATTATTTAAGTTCAGTTTCCAAAAAATTAACTAGTTTTGTACCTTACGATGATGCACCAAACACAAGTTGGCCACAAAACAAATGATCAAAAAGATCAACAAGCCCTTGCTTTATTAATGACAGTCAAATCGCTTTCTGTTTGTCATAGTGGCTTTTAATTAATGTTGCGTATTAAATAAAAAAATGTTAACTGTACAGGAAAGAATTGAAATTGTATTAATATGTGGTGAAAACACAAGTCATCGTGTAGCGGCCAACATTTTTAATGAAAGGCATCCAGGCAAAAATGTGCAACAATCTACTGTGAGTAGGATTATGGTGAAATTTAAATCAACTGGATCGATGGAAAGTTCATTTAAAAAACCTCACAATCCTATAAAACATAGTGAAGAAGTCCAATTAAATGTTTGCCTAGATATTGTGGAACATGGTCAAACTAGTATTAGATATGTTTCTCGCAGAACTGACGTTCAAAGAGAGAGTAAGAATATTTTGCACAAAAATAAATTTAAGCCGTATAAACCTAAATTTATAAATACTCTTAAGGAACAAGATTTTGACATACGTTTGGGATTCTCTTTTTGGTACCAGGGGGAAAAAGAAGAAAATGTGTCCTTTCGTGTCACTTGATTTTTTCTTGTGGGGTTACCTAAAACAAAAAGTTTACAAAGAAAAACCTTTCCGTAATGTTGATCATTTGGAAACGGTGATTCGAAACTGTATTTTAGAAATAGGGCCCCTTAGTATCAGAAACTCCATTAAAGATGTATCAAGAAGAACAATTTTTTGTATTGAACGCAATGGGAGGCACACAGAAATGTAATTTTAATTTTTAGGTTTTTCAAATTATGTTTAATTTAATATTCAAATACCAAAAATACATATTGTTATTAATTGAAAAGGTGGAATTTTAAACGCGTTTCATTTTTATAATGTATTATGATTATTTTATTAGAAAATTTGACTTTTCAATTAAACTATTTTCTTAATATTAATGTGTATTACTTTTAGACACAAACTACATTTTCAAAAAAAGTTATTTTATGAAGTTACCTTATACAGGGTCAAAAACAAATAAACTTTGCATCACATGTGGGCAAATTTTAATAGCCCTATTTGGATTTTGTAGAAAAACACACATTGAATATGGTGCTGCCTTAAAGAAGATGTGTCTGGAATAAAGCATTGTTAGAACTAAGAAGTTTTATGTAGGTTGCGTTGTCTTATTTCGCAATAGTGGTGCAATTTACAAAAAAATTGGCAAAAAATCTAAATTATCTTATGCAGCTGAAATTTTGCATATGGGCTAAAAATTCTTTTTCGAAAAACTTTTTCTAATAACTTTTTTCGATAATTTGAGAAATAACCCCACTTTTGAATTTTTTTTGGAAAAAAATTTAAATTTGACAGATAATGCGAATCACGTGACTATTATTTTTTTTTGGTTAATTTTCATCTTGATCGAAGCAGAAATTGATGCCAAACTCAAATTTAGAATAAATCTATTAATAAAAAAAATCCCATATGATGCGGACTTCACTGGTCACACTGTATAGTGTTTCTTCGGTGACTTCCCTATATAAATGTATGTAGGTGAATACCCTTATATTGAAGTGAATTTAATGAATGACAATTGCTTTCTATCTATTTTTATTTCCTTTTATTATCAGTTTTAGGTAAATAAATTCTTTCTTAGAGTAAGACAAGGAAAATGAGAAACAGTTTTTCGTTAAATATACTAATATTAGTAAAAATAGTAACACCCAAAACCTATCTGTTTATACGTAGCTAACATCCGTCAGATTCGTGTTTCTAATTTATTTATTTGTAGTGCACATTAGCCATTTAAGAATTGAAATATTTCGGTAAAATTCCATAGTACTTCGGTAGATCTGTAGATTATACCTAAATTCGGTAGATCTACCGAAAAATCAGTAGGGTTACCATCACTGCTGATACATACCATACTATTCCCCTGTTAATAAAATTAGGAGTTGTCTTACTTCTGGTACAAATTTTGAAATTTGTTTCATACAAAAACGATTCAAATTATACTTTCATAATTGTAGGATATATGCCTAGAGTGTATGACTTAAAGTAAGACTTGCGTCTGGTAAAAACATAGAAAAACGTTTATGTAAAAAGTGTTTCTAATCCACTATTAAAGTATTCGTATTTCATAGAAATTTTGTGAAAATTTAGTACTTGACGGGATAAGATAAAGTAAAATTGACTTTTTCTATGAAGTAAATTACTATTTCCAGTCTGTCGGTTTCACTGCAAATCTAATCAGATCTACCGCAGATTCCTCTGTTTAAATAAATGTTAAGTATTTATATATTTTAATGTTTGGCTGCTATCGTGGTCATACAAACAGAGAGATAGACACAAATACATTAACAGGCAGGGAGAGAGAGAGAGAGAGAGAAAAGCATAAATTTTTTTATCAGACAACTATAAGTAATTATATTGGACGTTATGAAGTAATTATTTCAGAAAACGATATTTTAAATTTCTTACATCCTTCCCATTACTGAAAAGTGATTATATTTGACTGAAATTTTCGAAATTCATTTAGATGAAAGTAAAAAAAAGAATTAAGAAAGACAAAATAGACAAATAATAAAGCAGAAAAATAAAAAAAAGACGACAAGGTACAAAAGGCTTTGATTGTCAGTGATTTCTGAATTAGTTCACATATTTTCTGCGGCTCAAATATCTGTTTGATTTCAGTATTATTATACTCTGCAATAAATTTTACTTTCTATTCCATTCTTATAATATTTTAGGCCTGTATGAGACGATGCTAAACTTTGCAGAAAATTTCCATGTAAATTATTACGAAAATTTTCTGCTTTAATTTAGCATACAATTTTGATATTATTGCATTACTCTTGTATGACACGTATGCATTATTACATATCAAATTTAGCACACGCACATGCGTAATATATGATGTAGTGACGTAATTTTAGTGTTATCGTAATTGAAAGGTTGGCTGCCCTTTGAGAAATTAGTTTTAAATTCTTTGATTCATTGGGATACACAGTTAGCCTTCATAATCATCTTCTCCTGCACCACTTTTTTGAGACTCCTTAAATTTTCTCTCCTCATTTAAGAAATTAGTTCTTAGACAATGAAATTTAGCTTTAATATCTGATATGGACACACCTGGTTTCATTTTTGTCACTATATTTTTAATTGCCTCTATTGCTGTGGCACGAGCATGTTTGTTTTTATACCTAGCATCTTTAAATGCATATAAACAATGATACTTTTTATATTCCTCTATTAACACAGACACCTGTTCACGTGACCAGGATATCTTTTAACTTATGCTATAAGAACTTAAAAAGACTATAATCATTCACACACAACCTCTGAAATCGCAAATTTATTTTTAGGTTAGTTTGGTTTAGTTAACTTTGTTGTCAATTGCAATTTTATCCCTATTTTATTCTAGTGCGCAGTTTTTCACGCAGCTTACACACAGAAATTAGAACCAACTCTAAATAATTTAACCGCTACAGTTCGCATGAAATATTGCAAGCACTTTTCTGTTTTACACGTTGCTAAATTTCAAAAATAAAATTTACATGAAAATTTTCTGTAAAATTTAGCATCGTCTCATACAGGCCTTACAATTGTATTACTTCGTAATTTTCAATAGTTTTAGTCGTAAGATTAACGCTTTCAAGTAAGCGCCAATTAATTTTAAGTTTGAGTATTGTCAATCGGAGTAAAGAGTCTTGTCTATTTAAGAAGTTACTTTCTCTTCCTGGAAGCTTTTAGTAGTAGTACGAAAGTTTTTAAACTCGAGTTTTATTTACAGTAACAGGAATTGCCATCCGCTGTCTTTAGCTGTATTGCGACATTTAAATTTTCGAATTTGTTAGATAAAAATATTTCAACTTCAAAAAGGTAAAACCTATTTTAATTGATTTTCTAATCTTATATAAACTATGTAACGTACGATCTTATTAATACATGCCTCAAGAGATTCTCATTAACGACAAATGTAGGACGAAAACACATTAACCGACATTGTAGGAAATAAACGCTTTCCGAAATGAAACAGTTTATAGATAACACTCGAAGCAGAAGCTATTTAAAATGTTTTATAGAGGCAGGTAGAATTATCAACGCACTGCGCTATCATCTAAGTATATTTCAATATGCTTCTAAATCATAAAAACACGCTTGCTCGATATTTAGTACAACAAGTATTGATTTTAAATAAACATAAAATATAGGAACTATTTTAAAAGACGAAACAGTAAAATGTTTCGTCTGTTTTCCTTATATCAAATTTTCATAAATCGTATAGGGAAGAGTGATTGAAGCAAAGTGAATGTGTCATCAAAGTGAACAGCTTGACGGGGAAGCCGCTCTGAAGTGCTATTAAATACAAATGCGAGATGCAAAACAAGATCTTTAGAATTTGAAGTGCCGAATATATACTATAAGGTTAGCGTAAACATGTACACGTTTAATATAATGATGTAAAAAAAATTAAGACAAAAAATAATGAATAGGTAGAATAAGGAGATTGAAGAAAACAAAAATATCACTATGGCTATTGTCCCATTTTAAAAATATTTTTATGTGTGTTTTAAACTTGCTACTAAAGGTCTACGAATTGACAAATTCTTGTATATAACCTATCTTGTGTTTTTATAATAATATGTAAAAATACATGACATCTAAGAATTATTTTAATTTTAAAATTCCAGCTAAAAATAAAATTGTTGAAATACTAGTTAGTGAATAGTAATGCATTTTTTAAAGAAAGTATACCGAACTTTTTTTAATGCCAAATAGAAAAAATGAGGTGTGGCCACCACACGACTTTCTTATACGTATGAAAGTGTTACTTCCGGTCCGAATTTTGAAATTTCATTTACACAAACAATATTCCAAATCCAACTCTAATACTTTTGTACTCTTCATAAATATATAACATAGAATGCATAATTTACGACATATTTGCAAAAAAATCGCAATTCAATAAGAGTAAAAGTGATACTTCCGACCCGAATTTGGAAATTTTTTTTATATAAAAGATATTGGAAATTAAGTTCTGAATACTTATGAATTCTTTATAAATTAGTCTAAACTTAGTAATTGACGAAATATTTGCAAATTTCGATTATTTCACCGAAGTAAACTACTACTTCCGGTCTGCCGGGAGATTATATTCGTAAATACAAAATTTGGAATTGATATCTACAGCGGTTTGACCGCTATCGTGGTCACACACACAGACACACACACACACACACACACAGAGAGAGAGAGAGACATTTTTTAAAAACCACTTTTTTGGTATCAGGGGACCTCAAAACGTGGACATCTGCAAAAATCTTGAGGTCGAAAATTTTCATCATCACAATACTTCCTTATACTACGTATAAGAAAGTAAAAAGCATAATGAAAAATTCTTACTTAATTTATCACAAGACAGAAATTGTTTTTTTCTACTCCCACACTTTAATTGTCTTATTAAATATGCTAAACCTGTACTTTAATGATGTCCATTAAGATACAGATTTTTATTAAGATAGAAGTGTATATACAATAGGAATACAGATTTTTCATTAAGATAGAAGTTTATATCCAGTAGGAATGCGACATTCCAATATTCATCAATATTCACTATGGCCACTTCATATCTGACAGATATAAAAATTAATTAAATTTGACAGTTCTCTGCAACTTACTAGTAAGTAGTTAAAATTTGTGCTTTTTTGAAAATATAAATATGACAGTGAAATGTAGAATTTGACTCCAACAGAAATTATTGAACTAGCCTTAGTAGCCACGAACAATTTATTACCAGCTAAATTCGCAAAAACGTACGGAAAATTTTATGCTCAATTTATGAAATGGAATGTTCAACATACAATGTTTTATTATGGGCTCTTTTACTTGTTGTTCCTATCTGATTCTTGGTTTCTCTCTCGTTCTCTTGCCTGCTGGTGTCCACTGGGCAATGCTGCGCACTGTTGCTCCTGTGCATCCTCTGTTGATGTGTCCATACCATCTTATTCTTTGGGCCTTTATTAATCCAACTATATCTTTTCCTTTCACCAGTTGGTCGATTTCATGGTTCATCAGTATTCGTATTCCTTCTACCTGTCTCTCTGGGCCATACATTGTTCTTACTACTTTCCTTTCGAATATTCTGAAGTTTTCCTAGTCTCTTTTTGTTAGTACTATCGTTTCTGCCGCGTACGTCGCTATTGGTCTTATAGTTGCCCTGTAGATTTTCATTTTTGTATCGAATCCGATGTTTCTGTTTTTTAATAGTTTCATGTACCCGTAATACGCTTTATTTCCTGATTGAATTCGGTGAGTTGTTCCGGCAGTTCTATTGTTGTCTATATTGATTGTTGTTCCGAGGTATTTGATGTTGTCTACTCTCGCGAATTCGTAGCTCCCCATCTCTTTGCTCCTCCTTTCGGCGTACGGCGTTCGGTTGCTTACCGCATATACTTTGTTTTCTTTTCATTGATGTGTAGACCTCTATCCGCAGCCGCTTCTACGAGTTTTCCGAATGATTCTTCCAGGCTTCTTTCGTCTCTATCTATTATGACCAGGTCATCCGCATATGCTATCATTTGTACCAATTTATTTCTAATTTCGTGTCTCAATAGCCATCATTAAATGCTCATTGCATAATATACTATTCTCTCAAAGTGTAGTACCCTCATATATACAAACAAATACATGCACTCAATAGACAATATCATTCTTTAGCTTCTTTTTCTTCTTCACTTATTTGGATCGATACCATTTTTATTATGGTGTTTCAGTTAATGTCTATATATCATCTTTTTTCGTGCTGACTTTGACCTTTTGGTGTTTGTGTGTCTGTTAGTAATTGTATAACTTCTGAACGACTTGATCGATTGAGGTTATATTCACACAATCTGGACCTGATCAGTGGGACTGTGACCGAGTTTGTGCCACCTGTCACGAATATTTTCTTATTTCTTCTATCTTTTTACTGTATTATTTTATATCTTCAGTCTGTGAACAAAGGAGTTAAAGCATGTTTTCCGTATATCCGGCTCGTAGAATTTAGGTGGCTAGTGATTAAAGATATATTCTACTGCGTTTTAAATACATGGAAATCCCAAAACGATAAATCTGCGTTATGGGATTGTGGATGTGGATGCTTTAAAATTCTCCAGTTTTTTACTGCATATTTTCTTTTACTATGTTTATGATATAAGGCCAAGTATGGTCCTGAAGCAAAATATCACCATAGGAAAGCTTCACTACATATTTTTGAATTATTGCTTCAAGAAACTTGTTCAAAATTATTTTGTAGATTTCTAATGATATTCACTCAAGCAACAGGAGAGCTTCCTGTTGGGAAAAATGTCATTAGCTAGATTGCAAAAAGTTGTGCGTTAGATTTCTTTGCTGGTTATAAGTTTAATGTTTTCATTGCGTCGATACAAATGAGTGGAAAAAAAATAGAGAATTATTGATAAAGTAATGTCATTACTATTTCAACTTTACTCCGTACGGTGCTGCAAAGTTATTCGTAAGCATATTCATTGTCTGACAGCAAACGGGAAATCAATTGCTGCCTGAAACCAATTTTGCGGTAACCCAGTTTATGAACGATACTACTGAGAGATTCACTAACACCAATATTTTCTCAAATTGCTCGGATTCAAATTTAAAGATTTTCTCTAGCTCGGCTTGTCGTACATGCAATATTATGGTCAACTGATGTATTGTGCAATGTAAATGGTCACTGTTTATCGTTCGTTTCAGTTTTTTCATTCTTAAATTTTCTTTACACTAGGATACGCAATGAATTTGCAGCCATTGCAAACCTTTAATATAGAAAAATTCAACATGTTTTGGCTGACGAAAATTCCCATGCTGTAATGGATTCATGACATCAGATATGTTTTTCTTTAAACTTATGGATTTTATGGATGGGTATTGTTGGTGACATATATATAGGTCCTGTTGTTTTACCAAACCGATTAACAAGCGCTGCCTATCTACACTTTTTGCAGAACACAATGTGTGATATTTTGGACGATATCTCATTGTAGCAAAGGCAACAAATGTGATTCCAATATGGTGGTGCTCCAGCCTATTTTTCGATTACCTTTAGAGAGCATTTACATCAAACTTTTTCAAGTAGATGGATAGGATAAACATTGGTCTATGGTACTCCTGTGGAGCTGCTGGTACAAATTAATCAAACATGCCAATATATTCGAGCCAATGGGGGGGGGGTTAGAAAGAGTTGGAATGTCCTTTAGACTAAGATGTGCCTGCTTGGAAATAGAAGGAGGGCACTTCAAACATCCTATGTAACTTTGTTTTATATTTTTGCTAGAAGCTTCCTTTGTTTGTTTGAACATGGTAAATAATAAAGGTGTCAAGAAAAAAATAAACTTCTCTTTCTCCGAAACGATTACTTTGCAGGCACATGTTTATTAAGAATTTTTTGTTGATTCTGGTTTATACTACTACATCCATAAATATTGCACACTCTTTTTTTAACACCCTGTACTGTATTATTGTTATTGTTACTACTACAAACTGTTTCTAACTACTGAACAACGTTACTTACAATATATATTTATCTACGTTTAGTACGTTATTTTTATAAGTCAAGTAGCTGCTTATATATTATTACCTTGCTATGAGAATGGCATGTCACGTATTCTTTAAATATACTTTTATATTTCTTCGTGATATGCATATGTAACAAAAGCAACTAAAATCTAAAAAAGTAACATCGGCTAAATTCTGCTTGCTTTGTTCTAAAACATTTAAGCGAATTTTAGAGCTCGAATGATTTCACAGTGAATTTAACAAACTTGAAGATATCAACTTTTCGTTTTTGACTTATTTTCGTAGTGTACTTTCAAATTATATTCATCTATGTACGTAGCCGTGTTGACGCTTCATGTTAATGTGATCATAAGAGTAGAGCTTGTTTTATTTATTTTTTGCATGGGCACTCTGAACATTAAATGAACAGGAGCGCTGTCGCTTTTAGGTAAACATTCGATCTTTGATTATTGAAGCGGGCAATCGAGTTACGCGCGTCAGGACTCTTGTAAAACGTTCGGGAGTTTCGGGGTTAACTTTACCTTCGGTTGAAAGATTACATGACTGCACAGAGCTCTATGGATGTACGTATGTATCTATTAAGTACTAATGCTTCTGCCGTTGCTCTTGCTGTTGCAACATTGTATTAATTCTAAGTATTTCCGCATTTAATTAGTAAAGTTCTGTGTGTGTTTTTGTGTTGCTGCCTCTCTTTTGTCGAAATGAAATAAAAAGCTAAGAAATAGGCGAGAGTAAAAGCTCATTTTAGTAGTTTTAATTACAGTTTTTATGTTTCTTTTTATGTTTTGTTTCGATTTGTGACTCAGCTTACTCGCTAACTAATAAAAGTATAATATTCCGATTAAAACGAACATCTTTTCTTCCAATAAAGCAAGTATAGGATATAATCTAAATTAAATGCTACATTATGAATTTATTGATAATAATAATAACGATGAGAAACGTACTATCTCTCATTCAACCATTGGCTTTCATGTTTGTCGTTAATCATTAACTGGTGACGTGTCAATTGAATTTCACAACTGGTGAGGTGGGGGTTTAGCAAATCTGTATGTTCAAATCAAACAAAACAAAAACTATTTCCAAGAAGGTCAATATATGTATACTGTTTCTGGGAAGCTCGTGAATATTTCTTATCATATTATTTACCGCAAAAAAAATCCAGAAATATGTTATAATGGCATTTTTGGTCACATACAGCAAAGTCTTCGAAATATATATCCAAATAGAACAGTTTATATGCTAAATGCATAACATCAAATTAAACTATAATTATATAAGAAATAAAAAATAGTACAATAACAACTAAAACTACTTTTAAAAACAAAATCACAGTATGTCATCCAGCCTAACTCTGCATACAGTCTTGCGCACATATAGGTAATTGGCACACCCCAAAAAAACCGGCAGTTTACATGACGCACATCCATATTGGGCTTTTCTGTCGCCCTTTCTGGGACAAAACATGTCGTACGACAACTAGTTGAATATGTGGCACATTTTTGATCCAAGCTCTCCACACCCCCTTTTGTACTGTTATAAAAATCGATTATTTCTGGTATATCTCCTATATCAGCACACTTGTGGTGCATGGGCGGTTTTAGATTTTGTAGTACAAATGTAAATGGAGCAATGCCGCTGAACAAGCAATTGTAGACATTACTTGTGTTTCTGAGTCATTGGTCATCACCAGTGCAGTATAACCAAGGAATATAACAGGATAGTCTTGGAGATAACAAACAACGGTAGGAGACAATGTCTGCCTCGTGGCTACGTTAGAACAATCCTCAAAACCGGGGGTGTTATTTGAAGTTTCAATTGATAGTAGGCCACCCGCATGGTCTCCGATTGCTGCTTCTTATCTCCAATGTTAACATTCCTTATTCCTTGGCTATACTGCACTGATAATGACCAAAGTGAGAGAAACACATATCTGCAGTTACTTGTTTAGGGGTATTGCCCAATACATATACATACATATACAGGGTGAGTCATTAGTAGCCGCTTCTTCGATTGCTCTTTTATGTTATAAATAAAATAAAAACCAATTAGTGGGAGATCTATGGTTGCTTATGATGCATATTGCAAAAATACTTTAAGCTCTGACACACTTCCGGTTTCACCGGAAGTGCACGGAACTTAATTTTTTAAATGACTCACCCTATATGGATGGATTTTCTTGTACTGCTTTAAATTGTCTGTTCAACTGTGTTTTCTTTTTCAAAATTGAGCCAATAGTTTTTGAGTTACTTATTTTTTTTGAAAATATTTGACCAAAACACGTGTTCAGAAAAAAATCATTTCACATTGTTTTTAAAAGTAAAAACATTAACTTTGGTGGTGCTTGTAGCCAAGAATATTCTGCATCATTTGGTAAAGTTGCACTCGACAATACCTCAAAAAACCTCGTTTTTTTAAAGCATACTTCCTGAAATATTCACTTACTAAAAACTTATTTTCTTTAAATGGAACTCCTAATATTTTATTGCGGCATTTTGTTCCCTTTTTTATTCTCTTTCATTTTTGTTAACAATGTCCTGTACCTATCTTTTGTAATTTCTAAGATAATCACTATAAGAGCAATTAGCGGTCAATTAAAGAACTACGAGCGCTGTTGTTCTATGCACCAAAATATTCGTTCAACCAATAGCAGGCAGGAATGACGCCCGACTTCCTCAGTCAACTGTAAAACAAAGTAAATGTTAAACCCAATTATCACAAAAGTAATAATTTTACAGAATAAAGAGCATCGCATTTCAATTTTTTAATTCCGGCAATGTCCAATTGCAGTATTTCATTTTTGACACTGTTGGTTAACATCGAAATAAAATAAAGGTTATGTTTACTGACATATTTGAACACGTCTTCAAAAGTTTTGAAAATCCGTCCCTAGGTAGCGAAGATACTCTGCTCCATTAACATTTTCATCAAAGAAATAAGGTCCAGTTATGTAACTACCCCACTATTCCTCCCCACAGTTTTAATGACTAACGATTTTGAAAGTTTACAGGTGTGATAAAGTGGGGGGTTTTATGTGTTATAATAACGGAAATTATGACGATGAATGTATTCACTTTAAGTGTAGCATAATTGAATGTTCTGCAATTAAACTTTCCAAGAACAAATTCATAATGTTAAGTATCTATCGACCACCACCAGGGAATTTTGAAATTTTTAATGAGGTCATGGAATACATTCTGCTGTCTATAGAATCAAGGGAAAACCAATGCTCAGTATTGCTCTGTGGTGATTTTAATCTAAATTTGTTAGATGTTGCGGGCAGAAGGGTAAAGAATTTTGTGGATCTGATGTCATCCCTCGAATAACAACAAACTATTCATGAACTAACTCGTATAGGAGTTGGTTCCTTTGGACAGGAAATCCACTTTGAAGCTGTAGTTAACAACTCAAAAGGAGAAACAAAATTCATTAGAAGATTATCTAATCAAGACTCAGCTACCATACGTCAACATATCCAATATATAAACTGGAATGTGATTGGGGAAGATCATCCAAATAAGGGCTTATATAACTTAACATCAACAATTGCAAAAATCTACCACGGAGTTTGCCCTAAAAAAATAATGAGAAGGTCAGAGAAACTACACGCACGCTGGTTAAACATTGAAATTCGTAATAAATGCAAGCATCTGAATATTATTATAGAAAAAAGGAAAAAGGACAGTAATACAATTCACATACTAAAATCCAATAATAAAATAAAAGCAACTTGGGACTTAGTTAATGAAATATCTGGAAAGACGAAAAGGGAGCAATTTGATATAGAACACTTATGCGAGCAGTATAACGAAACAAGCCAACAAGTATTAAACCGAATAAAGTACTTCTTTGTAAACCTAGGCAAAACTGACAGTAAGGTTCATACTAAATTTGAAACATTCAAAACAAATCAAAAATCTTTGGCGATGTACGAAGCAGAACCAATCGAGGTCTGCAATGTAATATACTCATTAAAAGCCACATATTCAGAAGGTGGTGATGGACTCCCAACAAAACTTATAAAGCAAAATGCAGACTTATTATGCACGCCACTATCGCTAATAATAAACTCTTGTTTGAAAAAAGGTATTTTTTCTGATCATTTGAAGGCAACTATAATAAAGCCTAAATTTAAGAAAGGAGATAAACACAGCCTGGAAAATTATAGACCAATTGCGCTAATTTCAGTAATAGCCAAGATTATGGAAAAAAATATTATTAAGACGGATGGTCGAATTTGCAGAATCAAGCAAAATACTAACAAATATGCAAAATGCGTACATTCAAGGACTATCAACAACTAGAGCAATATACACGACAATTAGTAAGATTACAGAGGCATTAATTGATAAAAGAGAGATGGCAGGAGTTTTCTTAGATCTGTCTAAAGCTTTCAATAGTGTGACTCACGATATCCTTCTAAAAAAGTTAGAGTTTCTGGGTGTCAGAGGAATAGTTCATAAATTAATTAAATCCTATTAAACAAACCGCATTCAATGTGTAGCAGCAATAGTAAAAGGCAAGGAACTGCGATCCGACTGGGTACAAGTCAAACATTGAATACCTCAGGGATCCATCTTGGGGCCATTTCTATTTCTCTTATATACTAATGATCTACCAGAAGTTAGAAAGAACTTCATTAACATGTTTGCTGATGATACATTAATTATTATTGCAGATGAGAACAGTTTGCTACTAAAAGATAATATAGTGAACACAGTGAATACAATAAATGACTGGTTTGATAAAAATAGATTAAAATTAAACATTGATAAAACAAATATGATAAGGTTTACCTCACAAAAAACTGAAGCAATGGAAATTATGTATAACAACACTAATTTAAAATCAACCGAACACACCTCATTTCTAGGACTAGAACTGGATAGTCTATTAAATTGGAAAGAGCATATCAATTTGTTTCAGATTAAGTTACGGGATAATCTTCTGGGGAAGCTCAGTGGAAGCAAACAGGGTATTCTTACTTCAAAAGTCCTGTTTAAGAAGCATATTCAACCTCAAAAGAAGTGAAGTGTTCTGAAAAAATAAAAGATACTCACCATGTCAGAAATCTACATCTACGAATGTGTGTTTCGCCAAAAAGCACTATAAAGACCTTTTGTCCCAACACGAGACGAATCACAATTATGACACACGTGAAAATACAAACCAAAGCTTGCGAATACCACAGACATCAGCCAAAATACACAAAGGACGGAATAAGAAATATGTCAATAAAAGCATTTAAAACAAAAATTAAAAAGATCTTAGAAGAAAAATGTTTATATAACATTAATGATTTTTTTGATATAGAGTTTAAGCAGGATATGATTATAAGGTAAAATTTATGTATCATATTAGATGTATTTCTGACGTATTTCATGCCTATTGGGCAGTATGAAATAAAGGCAATATTATTATTATTAAGTAAACAACAAAAAATTGAGAAAGCCAGGATAATTTATCTGCTGCCAATTGACAAAAATGTAAGCGTTTCTGAAAATTTTTCATCTAACCCTGTGAATTTCAAATTCCCTAATTATTATGGACTCTCAAATTTGACTTACATCTAACTAACGACTAATTTTCGTAGTACTAGTATGCGGGTGTTTGATTACACTCGCATGTACCATAAACGTCTTATCCTCACCAGTTATTGATTTTTCCGCTCTTTCTTTTATATTCAATACTTTCTGTTCACTCAAACCGTCCACTTTATACTTTCGAAGGTTTCTGGATTCGGTTGACTTCTACCACGGATCGCTGTGCATAAAGTCTGGATGCTAGTAAATAGTCTTTTAGATTCACCCAAAACGTCAATCATACCTACTAACTCTTCATAAGAATAATTCATTTGGATGATAACTAATAGCGATGCTTTTATAAATATGACATAAATGTTTACCAACTTTCTTTAACAGATGACTCAGGCAGTCACTCGCATTCCGGCCTTTATTGGACGAGTATTTAGGTGCATAGAACAGCGCCCATAGTTCTTTAATTGACAGCTAATTGCTCCTATAGTGATTATCGCAAAAATTACAAAAGATGGGTGTAGGACATTGTTAACAAAAATGAAAGAGAATAAAGAAAGGAACAAAATTCCTCAATAAAATACTGGGTGTTCCATTTAAAAAACTAAGTTTTTAGTATGTGAATATTTCAGGAAGTAGGCTTTGAAAAAACGAGGTTTTTTGAGGTATTGTCGAGTGCAACTCTACCAAATGATGCAGAATTTTCTTGGCTACAAGCACCCCCAAAGTTAATGTTTTTACTTTTAAAAACAATGTGAAATTGATTTTTTTCTGAACACGTGTTTCGGTGAAATATTTTCAAAAGAAATTAATAACCCAAAAACTATTGGCTCAATTTTGAAAAAGAAAAAGCAGTTGAACAGACAATTTAAAGCAGTACAAGAAAATCCAAAAATATATATGGTGAATCATTTAAAAAATTAAGTTCAGAGCATTTCCGGGGAAACCGGAAGTCCGTCAGAGCTTAAAGTATTTTATAATATGCGCCACAAGCAACCATGGATCTTTCACTAATTGTGTTTTCTTTTATTTAAAACACAAAAGAGCAATCGTAGAAGCTGCTACTAATGACTCACCCTGTATATACCGGGTGTAGAATGGATTTTCGTACATAGGGATTTTACATGCAAAACTAATAATTTGCGAATATTCCCTCCCCTAATTTTTTTATAGGAAAATGTTAAACACAGAAGTTGTAGACAAAAAAAAATATATCTAAATTCTTTGATATTTATTTTCTAACACCTTCTGCTCCTGCTAGACTTGAAGAAAAAGTATTAGGAATGAACCGATTAGTACTAGCCATGAATCCTGTCAGCAATAAATGTCACGTTTTGACAATCAAAATAAGTTTGCTGATTCTTAAAATGAATTGCTATAGCCAAGAAGAGAAAGTCAACTTTATTAAATGGTACTACTCTGGATTGTCTTTTAGGGACATACAAGCAACTTTTGCTGGATTCTACCCGGAGCGACCAATTCTAAATTTGAACACCCTGAATAGAATTGTCAGGCACTTTGAGACCAACGGCACTGTTAATAAGAAATGTAAGTGCCAGAATGTAACAGCTGGTGCAAGTAGAGAGAAGGTAGATGCCGTTCTCTTGAGCGTTGTAGAGAACAAAAATGTCTCCTTAAGACAAATAGGTAATAATTTGGGGATTCATTTTACTACTGCTCAGAAAATTTTAAAGAGTCAAGATCCGCGGTTTCGGTCTTATAAATACGAAAAGCACCAAAAAATATTCGAGGAGGATAAAGAAAAAAGAATGCAGTTTTGTGAAATAATGATGGAGATGGACAATGATGACCGAAACTTTTTATCTAGGATTTTATTCAGCGATGAGTGTCGATTTCAGTTAACTGGTGAACCAAATCAACAAAATTATCGCTACTGGAGCACACAAAATGAACATTTAATGTTGCAGACTCATACGCAATACCGGGGTAGTGTCAATGTTTGGGCTGGCATACTAGGTCCTCACATAATTGGACCGTTCTTTATTGCAGACCGCTTAACTGGTGCTGCGTATTTAAATTTTTTGCAAGAAGAAGTCGGGCCAGGTATCAACGATTTGGGAATTAATTACGAATTTTGGTACCAACATGATGGATGTCCGGCGCATTACCAGCGCGATGTTTTAGAGTACTTAAATCATGTATTCCCAAATCGCTGGATAGGTCGAGGTGGAGAAATTAATTGGCCTCCAAGATCTCCGGATCTTTCGCCAAATGATTTTTTTCTGTGGGGCACATTGCATGATCGGCTATACAATGGAAGGACGTATCAAAATGTCGACGCTTTAAGAGCTGCAATACTTGCAGAATGTCGTCAAATATCACACTATCAACTGGCCGCAACTAGAAGAAATTTTTACGACAGATTGGGGTGCTGCTCAGCTGTCAACGGAGATTTGTTTGAGCATTTAATTTAGTTATTACTACAACTACCTTTATTACCACGTTCAATAAAATTTTAAAATCTCTTCAGCACGTTTTTTATTTTCTGCAAACGACTTAAAACCTACGCTTAAAACAGATTTAAACGCCTCTACTAAAATTGTCACATTGTTGTGTTAAATGAATGAATTTTGTTACTTTTGTTGTCACATGTCACGGCTGTTGCTATTTTGTATCATTTCTTCAATTCTTTTTCCTTTAATGACCCGGCGGGTGATAGTAAGCAAAGAAGAAAAAAAATGGGACCTATTTTTAAAGCTCTATAATTTTTGTGTTTAACATTTTCCTATAAAAAAATTAGGGGAGGGAATATTCGCAAATTATTAGTTTTGCATGTAAAATCCCAATGTACGAAAATCCATTCTACACCCGGTATAAGAATAAGTTTTAGAATGGTTTAGGTACTCAAAGGCATACTTTGCCTTTATAGTTTCCATTTTGTACCTTGTGGAAGAAGATAAATAAAGCATATCATTATTATTGTTATTAGCAAATTTCAAATAGACTCCAATCTCCTACTGTATGTATAAATTCTAGCATATATTACAATTTCTGTTATGATTTATAAAATATATATGTACATAAATTTATATGCATGTAATACATTTCAAAAAGTCTCTAAATTAAAAAATACATGTTTCTTTCTTTATAGCTGTACCCAAGCCATCAAAGCGATCGAATGGGACGTCTAAAAGAGGTAAGTGAACGTAACATTTTCCAAAGCACGCTTTTTCTCCTCGCTCGCATTTCTTTTCCTTGAAACCGAAGCCCTCTTGACAAAACATCCATAACCGAATCTCATACACGCCGCATCGCTCTGGCAACGCCAGCAAACGTGTCGACTGGTGATCGACGCACCACGGGAGTTCTCATTTATATTTCGTCTACTAATTAAACCCGCCAAGATAAATCGGTGCCAGAATGGGAAACAGCGGCAAAACATTTATTAGAACCTCTCACGTCTACCGGAAGTAACATTCGTTACGTTAATCTGGGGCGTGCTCTTGCGGAAGGGCGTAGGAGAACGCCGGAGAGGTGGGGGGCCGAGGGGGCTGGCTTTAGAAGGAGGGGAAAGGAGAAGGAACGGAAGAAAAACTGAGGAAAGTGGTGAATTCTTGAAACAACACGTGACTCCAATCATTTTTCACTTCTGCCCTCTTGATCGTCTTCCATGCACGATCTCGTGTTGCTCTATTTCTTCGCTCTTCTTAATCGTGTGTCTTACATGAGTATTTTTCTCTTTGATTTAATATTGACGTCTCGAATTAATCTGTGAGTAAAAATCAATAAGACAAATGTGTAGCATCTAACAATATTTATAGGAAAATATATACAAGGTTTTAGAAAAGGAAGGCCTTAACTACCTTATCATTATTTCTTTCTATTTTTCCTTTATTCTATTTTTTTCTCAATAATTATTAAAACTCATACGACATTTTTCGAGTATCTACTGCTATATTGTTGAAATATTTATTACTCAGGATTACCATGACTTTTTATTTTAATAAAACATAATCTGGCATAAAAAATGAGTTAAGTTGCATAGTCAATAGATTAAATTACTCCATTTTGACTAATAATTACATGCAAGGGTTTCAGTTAAAAATATAAGAAGCTTAAAAATAAAAGATTCGACAACTATTCAATTTTAATAAAAAGAATTTATGTGTTATTATTTTAAATAATATATTCTTGGTTCTTGGTACACTTCAATTTTTTCAAGATTAACAATTTCAATATTTATTTATCTGACATTACTTATTTGCACTTTTATGTGGGAAACTTAAGTCATGTAGTTACTGAAACATTGTCGTTGTTGAGAATTAGCATTAAGTTTAATCTTCTATTAAATTTATCACATTCCAAATTGTAGAATTTTAATAATTTCCTACTATTAAATATTTATATTACAAATACAAAAGTTATTGTTAAGTTTTAAAAGTTGATCAAACAAGTATCTCAGGCGTGTGTAGTATACTCACAACTAAATATTCTACCTGCTAAAAGTAAAAAATAAATCCAAACTTGTTCAGCCTACATAAAACACATTCCAATAGAAAGTTGCACTACGGAAAATTACATGAGTCCAAGTCCAAGCCACCACAAGAACCACTACTCCAATTATACCATTTCCTTAATAACCTAGCGCAACAAACAAAGAAGTTTCGTGTCGACCTAAATAAATCGATTGGATATACATGAGAAAACATACCACGATCTCCAGCATGATTACAATGGTGATAATAAAAGAATTACTATTAATAGTAATATGAGCAATATAAAAAGATTTAGAACGCAGAAAAGTACTACTACCAAGAGATGCAAAGGAATCATCTTCGATAAAACAAACAAACGATTTATAAAATTGAAGCCTCTATCTTAAGTCGAGAAACAGGGAAAATCTTTCTAATTAGAAATTAGTTTTTCTAGGTCATCAAAGATTATCCAATTTATAAATTAATCTTAATCTTTTTCATCTTGGTTGTGGCTACTTGATTATTTTTGGCTTTTGATTTATTCTTCCGTAATTAATTTTCAGAGTCAATTGGTTTTGTCGCGAATCTTTCAAGCTTTATTTATATTTACGCAGAAGCGGAAGAATATGTCGGTATTAGTAGAGTAGCGATTAATCGTTCAAAGATGAAACACAAATCACCAGTGAAGCAATTGACCCAAGAAGTTATTTATGAGAGAATCTAACCAAAGCCAAGAATCATTACGTATCAATTATAAATATGAAAGAAGAGTGACTTTTTCGCCACGTGGATTAACTTAGATCATAGAGGGTAACATGATCAATTGTATGTGTATATCATTAATGACCAATTTGTTTCTTAGGCATGACTCATTAGGGAAGTAACTCTTCTTTACATACACAAACTACTCTTGTGAGTTTTTGCATGTCGCTCTAGCTTATCACCGATCAACCAAATCCCGAAAAGGTAGTATTTTTGTTTAACCTTGAGGGTAGCTACTTAATGGTTCATGAGTTTGGTTGATTCCCCCATAATTAACTTATTGGGTCAATTAATTTTATGGTGGCTAGTCTCAAATCTTTAGCACATTTATTTCTACTTTTATCGACTTGGTTTGTTTTTCAGCTTCTTGAATGGTTTAGATTGGATTTAGTTCTATAAATTCTTTCCTATTTTGTCAATGGTTGTTCCTTTACGTCTTTTGCGAATAGCTTGCCTCGTCTGATTTCTACATCTTTTCAACTGAGATATATTTCCCATATTACCAATAATAATAATTTTATTTTTGACATTGTAACCATGCTGGAAAAGTCGTGTATTTTTTATGTGTTCCAAATCGACTCTACTTAGGTCAAAACGAAACATTTCTTATTGTTACTCCAGGTCATCAAAGAAAAGGTAATATTTAACTACTGGTTCTTTTAGTTGCTTGACATATGTTTAGCTTTAATTGGAATGTGTTTAAGGTAGGTTATTAAGATTTAAATTGTTTTTCATCTATACGACATAGAATGTTTTATTTTGAGTATATTACACTCCTCTATAAGATGTGTGTTTTGCTTCACAGACTGATTTCTCAATTACCAAGACATATTAAAGCAAGCTTTATTGTTTGGGTAGATATGAACATCAATTAATTGGCATTATATAGTTATTTCCATATTATAGAAGTTTTGTAGTGTCGACGAATGCTGCATGTGTTCTTTTCCATTGATACATTTTACAGACTACACAGTTTGAGTTGGTTTCTTATTACATACTATGTGCCTGAAGTATACATATACTAGCAATCTTGTAAAGAAATTGTGTTTCATGTTTATCTAATAAAAATGCAATTGTTTAGTTTCATATTTATATAGTACATACAACATACAATTTACCACAATGTGGCTTCATCAGGTGGATGAAATATATAATTTAAATTTAAAGATTGGTACCTACATATATATTGTAATATCTTTATTTTCTAGATATAACATGTAATTTAAACTAAAACAAACACAACACATGTAATATTATTTTTAATATTACATGTGTATTACATAGACCAAAAAAGTTTAGGTTATAACTTGCCTTAAATATAACATATAGCTCAATAGAGAGAACAGCCGTAGATAGACTAATCAATCATATGACGCCATGCATCATTCATAATCATCAGTACCCATTAAAGTATATCGAAACGTAATTTCATATTTAAAGTAGCGCTGGCCGCTGACATTACGATTTGTTTGTTGTACAAATGATTAAACATCTAGAACATACAATGTACTGGTTAGTGTTATTTACATACAAAAGTAATGGGAATCGGTACCAGTAGTTTTGTAATAACATAAATCAAACAGTCATGTTAACATGTATAATGATATGAATTCCGTAAATCGAAATCAAGTAGATATCTTGCTATCTGATGTAATGTAGTCCAGAATAGGAACAGTGTTTGTCAACCAATATAAAAGAACAGATCTAAAAATAAGTATGTCCTTGAATATAAATTAAATACATACTCTATAGTGTTTGTATATAGTCAGACAGAAGTAGAATACATGCACAGTCCAGTATTACATACGAATTAGCTAATATGTTAAATAACCATTGTTAAAGACAAATACATTGCCTGATAAGTGATGTCCTCTTACGGGGAAGCTAAAAGTTAGAAGAATATATATGCTATCAGTCAGTTTAAATTAGTATCATTTTGTAACTAAAGAATAAAAATTTAATTTATTCTTGTCAAATTATATATATATAGTTATACACAAATAGCAAGCAAAGTCAACTGGAAATAAATGAAAAGATATCTAGTAGGACATTAAGGACTTGTTTGGGATATTATACGGTGTGGTGAGAAAGTTTGAAACAAAATCCATAAAAGCGTTCTATAATGTTTTTAAGAAAATCCCTCGGGCAGGTCAATTTTTGTTTTTAAAATGCCGACGAAAATCTTTTTTGCATGACGTCATTAGTTTTTACACAATGACGTCATCATAATTTTTCTTAATGACGACCTTGACTATTTTTTTCAGTTTTTAATAGACCTTCTTACACTTTAAACGGTGATGTAGAAAAATTGGTATTGTTATATTCTTGCTGGTTACCCGCTATTTCCTATATTGCATTACAATAAAACACGATTTTATATATATCACTTTATTCGGAACAACTTAACTATCTCTCTATCTACATCCGAATCCATATACATTCTCCCCTCTCTCTGCTTCACTGCTAAAGTAGGGGTGACGCATGCACTTAACCGTACTTCATATATTACATTTCTCCTCCCCTAGCTTACAACTATAACTATACAATGTTTATATCCATAATAGATATATCTAATACTCTATACTACATGGCGGATTAATTTTTGATCTGCGCTTAAATCATACTTCTTTGGTGACCTAGAAGTAGAAGGTTGTCCTTCCACCCCAATTGTCCCTGTTTCTCAATGCTCTTGGAATGAAATTCCATTTCTTATCTCCAATGGTGGAAGAGTTTTCCTCAGATGATTTATATGTCGTTTAACTACCATATTCAGAGATGCAATTTCAACCAAGTATATACAATTACCAATTTTCTTAACAATTTTTTAACCAGAAATTATTATTTACATTTCTATGGTGCCTAGATAACACAATTTCTCCTATTTTAAAACTAATTTTTTTTTTTTTTTTAGAATAATTCCTTTGTTTGTGTTGCTTATATTTAACTCTATTTTTACTTACATTAACTACATAATTATTTCTATTTGGTAATATTACATGAAATCTAGTTCTCAATTGTCTACCAAACATTAACTGTGAGGGTGTCACACTGGTACTGCAATGTGACGTATTTTTATAATCAAAAAATGAGGTGTGGCCACCACACGACTTTCTTATACGTATGAAAGTGTTACTTCCGGTCCGAATTTTGAAATTTCATTTATACAAAAAATATTTCGTACCCAACTCTAAATACTTTTGTACTCTTCACAAATATATATAGAATGCATAATTTACGACATATTTCCAAGAAATCGTTATTCGGTTATACTACGTATAAGGAAGTAAAAGGTATCTACAGAAATCTAATTTAATCTAATTAATTTACATCTATTGCCTTTTTAAGTGACATTTTAATTGTTTTTACAACAAAAATTAAGGGGCAGTATTCGTGCAAAATTGACAAAAAGTGTGCGATTATTGCACGATAATGCTCCCGTTCATACTGCCGCCATTTCACAAGCTGCCATCCGCGAATGCGGCTTTCAAAAATTTGAACATCCACCGTATAGTCCGGATATGGCCCCTTGTAATTTTTTTATTTTCTAATTTAAAAAAAAGATCTTAGCGGACGTAGTTTTAAGGGCGAAAGTGAGTTGCAAGCAGCTGTTATAGAACATTTTGACGGAAAAACTGCATATTATTTTTACAAGGGTTTCGAATTATTAATTAATCGTTGTAATAAATGTATTGAAGTTAGGGGAGATTACATTGAAAAATAAAAATTCTTATATTGTTCCAAGTTTCCTTTTTGTATATCAGTCCGAGAATTTATGACGCATACCTAGTACGTACCCTTCCAGCCCGCCTTACTGTTTGAAGACACAATTCAACTGTTCATCGTGTCTAATGACGTAAAAATGATGTAACAATACTATTCGACGTTGTATTCACGAAATTTAACATGATATCTCCATTACTCTTGAGACGCCTAAACTTTACATTCTTGAACTGACTACAGTACATGTAAAATAAAATTCTTTTAGCTTCCGTTTTCTCAATTCTTAGGAATTATTAAAACGAAAAGTTAATATTGAATGTCCTCCGTATAACTAGTACTACTAGGAGAATATTTTAAATGCATGGCTTTAGATTTTTTCATTAAATATATTAAAGCTTCTTTTCTACGTCTGCAGTAAATATTCGCCAATTAGGAAGTAGAAGGTATTCCTAAATATACATATATATGTTGCCGCTCATGCGATTGCTTTTAATAACTGGAAAATCGCAAAAGGAAATAGGTTAATTAAATAATGGACTTCTCTAATTACCTTTCGCGGCAACGAATCTTTATATAACCGTGCTGATAGTACGTATTTAATATCGTCTAGTCGATACAATTATCTTAGTGTATTACGAAGGTATTATCTGCTATAAATTTACTATTTAATTATTACATTTCGCGAATATAGTGAGTTTATATTTTGATAGTTGCAGTATTGTAATACAACTCAACACAAATTTACATATTTATAATAAGCAACCCGAATGCAAGATACATGAGCAATTAAAGAAAGTTTAGCAGATTGTTAATATCGCAGAAGTGTGTATAGTATACACACTTCTGGTACTAAAGGGCACAAGAGCACGTGCCCATCCAACCACAATGATAAACACAGAAAGAAATTTGCATGTAATTCAGTGCATTATTTTATTTTATTATTTTTACGTATTTTTATAACTATAGTATCAAAGTTTCCTTCCGCACCACACACACGCTAGCGTATGTCTACACTCAGAACTATGTTCCGGGGCACAATTACAGATGTATCTCTTTCGAGTATGAATCGGCTCGCTCCGCTCATCTTCGTCATATGCGCTTATAACTTCGGTTTGAGGCACAAATTTGCCAGACTCCAGTTAACGTCTTGTATTCGTTGTAAGTGAATGTTTTCGTTGCGTTATCCTGCGTGTGTGATTTCAAAGCCTTGATGTTACGTTCATTATTAATGATGGAAGCTAACTCGGTGCAAGATCTTTTAAAAACCCCGCTATCACTTGAGGGAAAACTTTTAATTAAGAAGACACAAACGCCTATTCTAGAACTCAAATAAAATACACTTCTACAAGTAAAACTTGAACTTACGATAGAGCATTCAATAAAAATATTTATGAAAAATATGGGTGGATGTGCGGATGTTTACTAACAAATAAACTGTTTTGATTTAACTGCTTCATTTTTAAGAAAGAGGTTAGTGCGTGGAATAAACAAGGATTAAATAATTTGAAGCATATCGCAGAGAAGGCAAAGAAATGCAAAAATTCCGTTTCGCACACGAATGCATGCGTGGATTTTAGTGTTCTAAGCAAAGTGGACATACGTGAACAGTTAGACAGTGCTTATTTGCGACATAAAGTTAAGTACAACGAGGATGTGGAAACAAATCGTCATATTTTGTCCGGTTAATTATGCGTATAAAATTTTGCGGAGCTTTTGCATTGGCATTAAAACGCCATGATGTAACATTAACATAGGAAAATCCAGATACTTTTGTAGGCTTAATCAACTTTGCAGCTGAATTAGATGGTGTGCTTGCCATACATATGAAAGGTTCATAAGTGTTTAGAGGAGCCTCAAAAACTATTCAGATCGACTTGCTAGATGCAATGTTGCAAATTTACAAGCAGGAAATATTAAAAGAAATTAAATCTGCAAATTTCACTGCTTTGGAGGCCGATGAAATTACATATACCTCTAATAATCAGCAAATGGTTGTTATTATTAGGTACGTGTTAAATGGACAAATTTTTGAACGCTTTGGGTCTTTTTTTAAACCGGGTGGACATAATGCTGAAGTATTAACAAAAACATTGCTGAATGAATTGCAAATAATTTTAAATTCTCCTTCTGGGTCTGATAATAAACTAGTCGCTCAAAGTTACGATGGGACATCCGTGATGAGTGGTAAGACAAATGGTGTCCAAGTTATTATCAAAAGAACTTTTCCACATGCACATTATATTCACTGTCACGTGTATCAATTTAATTTAATTATTGAACGAGCGGCACATTGCAATAAAAACCTAAAAATTTTCTTTGCAAATTTGCAGTCATTTTCAAGTTTTTTATCGATCGCCAAAACAAACGGTAATTCTTAATGAAATAGTCAAACGTAGATTACCTCGCGTTGCTCCTACACGCTGGATTTTCAAAATTCGAACTGTGAACAAATTTTTTGAACATCAGCATTCTTTCAAACAATGTTTAGACAAAATTATTGACGAAGATGGGATGAATTCAGTGACTATTAGTGACGCAAGTCGTTTATTGAAATATTTGAATTGCCCGAAATTTCTCTACTGATTGAAAATATTTCATTTCATCATGTCACATGTTTAAATATATTATTACAGACTCAAATGCGCGGGATTGACAGTCCTCAACTACAAAAGGCAATTGAACAATTCCAACAGCAAATTATTCACATTAGAAATTTAATAATTTCTTCTGACAATGACAATCAAGAACGCAATAATGGAGCAAGGAAAAGACAAAAAACGACAGCTGAAGATAACAGAGCTGTTTTTGCAAAGGAAGTATGTGACACAATTTCAAGTCAAATTAGCGACCGATTTGATTTCAGGGATCACTTAAGTGCAGCAAAATTATCAGATTCTCAAAATTTTAAAAATTATAGTAATTTATTTCCACAAAAAAATGTTGATGAAACTGTGAAATCTTATCCTATGTTGGACAGTGAAGTTTCAGGAATTTTTTGAACGCGATGACATGTGTGACGTAGGTAGTGTTTTGCCACTTTTATTGTTCATAACAAACAACAACCTAAAAAGGGTTTTGACGGAAAAATATAAATTGTTGGTTATTATTTGTACAACGCCCATGTCGACAACATAATGTGCACGATGTTTTTCCACCTTCAAACGCATTAAAACTTTTGTGAGAAGCATAATATCAGAAGATCGACTGAAAGCATTGACGGTCCTATCACTAGAAAAGAAGTTCATCCAGTCTATCTCGGATTTTGACAACAAAGTCCTGAACCAATTTATAATAAAGACGTCTTTTTCAGCACCAAAAATAGGGGAATGGATTTTATGTACAAAAAAATAGGTAAATTTTTTTTTGTACCCACCTCTTTCATAACTCACGCCACTGGTGTATACCACCCGGGATCTATGTTATTTAATTAACTGATAAATGCTAAATACATTTGTACTAAATCAATGAACCACAATGACTATTACATGATTGAATTTCTTCAGTACCTCTTATAATACGTCAAAACTCATTAATTTCGTCTTTTGAAGAGTGGTAAAAGCAAACTCAAGTGACACTTTCACTTAGGTTTTTTATGCTTATCGTGATAAATCTATTAAAATTATCAAGTTATATTTTGTTTTTTAAGAAAACCCTAGTAAGTCATCGAAAATTTACTCTCTCGCGGTCCATATTCTAAAAGCAATATCTTAGGCAATCGTAAAGTGCCACTTTTACTGCGTTGTGATTAGAGTAATTTAATAATAACAATGACTACAATAATGGGGTCATATCCGATTGAATGATGCACATTTTTTGCACGAAATTAGGTGCTGTGTCTAGCACGTGTTTTGCTGTCACAATAGTCTCATATCTCTATTTTTTAAAAGAAAATATTGCAGAAAATTTTTATTTGATAGTTATCATCCCGTATATTTTTATTTTTTGCCGTTTTTTAAATTGTACTTTTATTTCACACTTTATTTTCTAATATTTAAAGTTACCGCAATGTATGTACGCAGATTTGTATAAATTGCGTTATCATATATTTGTAGTTGCTAAGCAAAGTGGGATTTTTGATAGTATCCAAACAATTTAAAATATGTACAGTGCCTGACAGAATTAAAGTCTCCCCCATTAAACACGTAAATATCAAAACTACCTTCCTTCTTTTCGCCTGACAAACGTATCGGTCTTTTTCAGGTATGTGAAAAAGGATTATGATATACGCCTTGTAATCTTTGAATATAAATATGACAAGTAAAGGCAAACAAGTTTCAATATCTGCAATATAAGTATATGAAGGGGTATTTTAGAACTTTACAGGAGCAGTGGATATGTGGGTTGATATCAATAGATAATAAACACATAATCAACTTTAATTATTCTTATTTTAACGTTTTAAATATTACAGTTGTTTTATTAATTATAGTTATAATAATCATCATCCTTGATTAGTAACTGAAACCAAATCTGACAAATAGTTCTAAAAAGCAAATGGTTTTTAAAATTAAAATATGTTTAATGTAACAAATTGTCACTGTTTTGTTTGTTCGAACTTATGAAGAAGATATAAAATTATAGAAACGTTTTTCATATATACAGTGAATACATATAAGTGTCAAATTAAGCAAGTATGTGGGATAAAATCTCAAATATTACACTAAAATTATCTAATGATTCTAATAATAATGAACTAAAGAAATATAACCAATAAATAATATATTCTAAAAAACAAGAATGAAAGAAATAATAATAAATATGAAACACTGATTTTAAAGTTTCAAAATTTTAATTATAGTCAACCCCTACAACGTTGTTTCGTCGCATAGCATAGCCACTTCATCAGGTGGATGAATAATCAAGAATTTACATTAGTGCGAGAAATTATACTTCGTATAAGAAAGTAAAAGAAAATGAGGTGTGGCCACCACACGACTTTCTTATACGTATGAGCGTTTCAAACTATACAATTTTAAGAATTTTTTTACACAAAAATTATTCAAAATCCTATTCTAAGTACATCTATTCTCTCAATAAATCGCTATAGAATGCATACTTTGCAAGATATTCGAGAAAAAGTGCTAGTCCCTAAGAGTAAAAGAGTACTTGCGGTCCGAATTTTGAAATTTCATATATACAAAAAATATTGCAAATCTAGCACTAAATACTTTTGTACTCTTGATTTAATTTTTTAACTGAAGTAAACTGCTACTTCCGGTCTACCGATTTTACTGAAAAACTAATGTGATATCAAGAGGGAGATTAGACACGTAAATACAAAATTTGGAATTGATATCTACAGCGGTTTGACCGCTATCGTGGTCACACACAGTCACACAAACAGACAGACAGACACACAGACATTTTTTAAAAACGTACATACGCTGATAGTATTGTGCTTGCTTTTTACCTCATATTAATGCTACGCTGTTGCTTTAAGTCGCTTATATATACATAGGATGGACAAGATATATTTTCTTAAAATAAAGTATTGTTCATTTAAAGCAAATATACATGTAGTTCTTTTTCGAACCACAGGCTAGCTAAAAGTAAGTAGGTATTCCATTTGTTTAAATCAAATTGAATTAACTAAAGTTATGATAAATTTACATGCAATTGGAAAATTGTTACCCAAATGTGTTGTAGGATAATTTGTTTTTTCTTAAGGGAGTGCTCTACGAAGGTATTTTTTAAAAGAATGATGAATGCAGTAAAATACAGACTGCATGTTTTCCTATATGTTTGGATTGATTTATTTATTTATTACAAGAATATGAAATTTCACATTATTATAGATTTCATATATCGATGTAACTTTAGTTTTCCATTTGCTGTCTCTATTTATTAAAGAGAAATATCCGAAAATTCAGAATGCATGTCGGTTGAATTTTTCATCCGCAAGAGAAATAGTGAATGCATTTCATGTTGTTAATTAAAAGTTTCACAATTGCATTAAACCTATGGATGTATTTAGAACAAAGAGAGGTATTACAATGTAATACAAAATTTTGTTTTGTGATACAGTAAAATCTTTCAACAACTAGCAGCTGTGGGGAATTTGAAACTGTTCGTTATTAGGAGGTCTATATTTAAAAACTCCTGTTAATAGGAGGTCTATATTTAAAAATCGTATTTTTCTAATATCGTGATAGAACGCATGTATGTAATAAAAAAAGGAATATTTTGGCAAGTTCCCTTTATTATGTGTTATTATTACAGAAAACAGAATAATGTGTATTATGACACTGGTTTGAAAAATTTATCAATTGTTGTTTGTTTTTTGGTAGAAGCCATATCCTCTACAATTAATTTTTCTAAGTGAGATACAGCATCGATCATTTTTCATTGCCTGTTATATCTTCCGAAATATAAAAAAAATCGCAAATTTTTAATTTTCTATAAGCGTCTTTAATGTCAAACACTTCCGTACGTATTATTTTTTCATTATTACTGTCACTTTCATCACTCTTAGAGTATTCGAGAAACTCTTCTTTCTATGGATATTTCCAAACTTTCTATGGAAAGGTCCTTGTCAATTTCTACATAATCCGAAAAGGAAATGATCGAATTCTCTAAAATTATTTCCGACAATGGCACTTCGTCTTCACTATCATATTCCTGAGATAAATTTTTGCTTTCATTTTGTTTACAAACTGCTTTTGAAAAACAATTATTTATTGTATCTACAGTTGCCTGATTAGTAGTTGTACTACGGAGGGCAACATTACCTTGCGATGTCGCACTTGGGTAACAGATGCCGCTGAGAATATCTCATGGCGTTTGGTACGTAAGTTGACAATATAAGGTTTTCTAAGCTTTTGAGGGATTGTGATCAAACACGTTCGTGCACTGATGAGACCAATGTAAGGTCGAAACAGCTGTCTGCACGTTGTTTGTTCGCAATGCCGGCTTAGGGTAGATGTGCATTCATACATTTATTCATATACGAAAAAAAAATTTTCGTATATGTGTACTTGCGTCAATTATTTATTGTTTTTGTCTTGACATTTTTCCACGCTGTTGATATCCAAATTTCATTCACTACATTGATAGATTCTTCGAGGTCGGCTTTATTTTGCAAATATGCTATCGAAGATAAAAGTCTTGTGACAGCATATTTTCTGTAGTGGAATTTAAACCCTTTTATTATCTCATGGTCAAGTGGTTGGCAATGAGAGATCATATTTGAAGGGGAAGAAAATCACTTGTTTAAAAAAATTTGTGGTTGCAAGTTATTTGCCATCTATTGCAAAACTTCTCCAATCATCCACTTAAAGCTTTAAAACTGACATATTCTAATTGTTTTGCAACTTCTAGAGCGTTTTCTTTTAAAAGTACTCTAGAGATTGGTATATTTTAATTCTTACTTTGCAGAACCAGTCGAAAACAATCTGATCCAATGCACCACTAGTAATTTTCGGAAAATTCTTTTTTCGTCTTCTGTCCTCATTTTCACATAATTAAACCTGTCTTACTGTATATTGTTATCTAATCTGGTATTGTTAATAAAAAGCCAAGTATATCTTATAATATTTTATATAATTTTTTTTCCAAAACTGCATCTTTTATATTTGAATGTTGTTATTTTACCATATTGAAGTGTATGCCAAAAATGCCATATTCCTAGACTTGCTGTTATATATTTGACAGTTTATCTAATATTTTATCCATTCTTTGAAACAAAACCTCTTCTAAATAATTTGTCGATTTTTAAACTGATTAAATTAATTTCCAATATAAACTGATTCTTCTCTTTTTTCTTATACAGCAAACAGATTGTTGACTGTTGATGGCAGTTTTGAAAACTGCCATATGCCTAAAATTACAAATTTTAAAGTTTCAATTTTGGACTGGAAAAGTTTAGTGAGCTTTAAAACAATTAGCCGAGACGCAGCTAATGTTTTACCCTGATACTATCGAAGCTTAGAAATCAAAGCTTGAAATATTGCTTCAAGGATATTCATTGAAAAATGTTTTGACATTGACAAAACCGGTCTCTTTTTACCTTGCAATGCCGGACATAATATTCACTCTAAAAAGCTACAAATGTACCAGTAACAAATGTAAAACAAACATTGACAATTCTATTTTACGCAAATGTAGAAAACTTCAAGGAAAATTCGTTAATCATTGGGAAATGCAAAAAACCTCATTGTTTCAAAAAATCACATATGGATAAATTGCCAGTAGATTGGGTGACTAACAAAAAGGCTTGGATGACAACAGAGGTCATGACTTTGTGGCAAAAAAAGAATGGCAAGACATAAGAAAGCAAAATAGAAAAGTCTTATTGTTGGTGGAAAATGCAACATCTCATCCCCATCTAAAACTTGAAAATTTGTAGAAATCATTTTTCTGCCACCAAACACCACATATCATGTCCAGCCATTAGATCAGTAAATTACCCATAACTTCAAGAAGACATACAGGAAAATTTCTTTTCAAGAGATTTCTAACATCCAGAAATGGTAAACGTTATTTTAAAGATTCAGCGAAAGCATTAATTTAACTTGCGCTTTAATTTTGATATCAGCTGCTTCGAAAAAAGGTCTGTAATCTACAATTTCAGAATGTTTTACAAAAGCCGGATTTTCATAAAAAGAAAACAAAAAAAAAATTTTGATGAAAAGAATGAAATTCCACTAATTCGGCTTTTCCCTACACATGTTTTAGAATTGAAAAACTTTGCATATATTGATGACAATGCCTTGATCAAAAATCCCAATTTAGTGTGCCAGAAAAAATTACTGAACTAATTTATAATAAAGACTGCTATTCAAACAATGAAATTGAAATTGAAAATTCTGAACTTTCTACGTCAAACGTTAAAGATGTAAGGGAAGTGTTTTCTAGTAATAAAATTGTAGTAGCTGTAGAAACTGCTTTGCTCTTTCAAATGCTCTTATCATGTCCATAAAAACCAAGTAGGTTTATTTCCTATAGTTAGATTCTGCTCGTCATTTCTTTAATTGTAAGTATATGTTCTTTCCAAAAAGAATGTTAAAAAATGTATTGCTCAACCATGTAACAAACGGATTGAAGAACTAGTACTTACGAGCAGGAATTGGCTGCGAAATACTACTGGTTACTTAGCGGATTATGCTCTTGTAAAAGTGTATTTGGAGAAGACGGACTCACATAACAGGGACCAGAGAAACCAGTCAGAATGTTAGTCATTTGTAAGGCCTTGATCAAAGGAGGCCAGAAATACTCTTAAACACTCAGTTAAGAACCTGTAGAGTATCGTACTGTTCACAAGTTTCTGCAGTGGCTGCTATAAACCATATTAGGCTTAGCACTCTAAGGCTTTATTAGCTGCAGTGAAAACTGCAAACGAAATACCCTTACATCGCTCACTATTCTCTAGTCCAAATGTGTCATTATTTATTTTTATAATTTAATGCATGTGTGTGATTGTTTTGTCACTTTGACAGCGAAAAGAGTTTATTCTAAGCCGCAAATCGGCAAAAAAGTTGTTTACCTTTGGTTGACGCGACTAGAATTTGTGTTTGCTTGTTAAGTCATAAAATCAACGCACTCATTGTCAAAATAAAATGTCAAAGTCGACGCAACAGTAAGCTTTGCGTACTGTGTTTGGTTGACCCGACATCATTTTGTTAACTTTATCGTCATACTGTTCGTTGTAAAGTGTTGTTATGATATAAAATCTACAATTTCATTGTATGTAATCTTCACAAAGTGTATAAGAAGCGTGTTTTTAATAACTGTATTGTTAAATAATATAATTACTATGTAATAAATGTTTCGGTAATTGTTTGGACATTTAGTAAATTATCTTACCGAATTACGTTCGAAGTTTCTTTTTATTTCCGGATAAATTTTCCATTTTCAAACTCAAATTTAGTTGCTAAATGGCAATTGGACTTAGAAAATTTCCTCCTCGATAAAACGACTCGTCTTTCGGACTTATCGTTTTATCGAGGAGGCAATTTGTTTCGTACAGTTACACAGCAACAAAAATTGTCGTTAAAAACTGAAAATTTATCCGGAAAAAAGAAAGCTAAGTGATAATTTTAGAAAAATTTGTATAAAAAATAGTTATATACAGGGTAGACCATCGTATAGCATATTTGCGAAAAACTATATTTCTAATTATCTTAGGAACTTGAATCTAGTGGTCAATAATCTACAGTGGAAGTACTACAAAATAGCTTTTTTATTTTTTCAAGTAGACGCTTGGTTGGGTTGGGAACTTGAATCTAGCGGTCAATAATCTACAGTGGAAGTACTACAAAATAGCTTTTCTATTTTTTCAAGTAGACGCTTGGTTGACAATGGTCGCTTTACCACAAACAACCCATTGTAAACCATAAATGGTGCAGTCGAAGAACTGCGGGTGCTTTTCATTTCAGAACCGAACTTAATAATTTATTTTTAACCTGGTTCGGTAAAATAAATTACGTTAGATGTTTAAATCAGTTTTATTTCAACTTTGGCTAATTGTACAATGTAACATTACATAAGGTGTTCAAAATGATGGCACTCCTGTTCAATGCAGAGGCGTAAACGCCTCTTAAAATTAGCTTGGACAGTGACTGCGACATTTCGATTATTAAAATCAGCGATCGCATTAACAATCCTCTGACTCATATCTTCCTGTGTTGTAGACTTCTCCTGATACACACGTTCCCTTATGGCACCCCACAAGAAAAAATCGGGTGGTGTAAGATCCGGTGACCTCGCTGGCCAATGAATGGGACCACCTCTACCAATCCAATTTTCTCCAAACTGGAGGGTTAATTCTTCTCGGGCGACTATGCTGAAATGAGGGGGTGCTCCATCTTGTTGAAACCATAATCTAAATCTTTGATTGACTGGAACAACTTCATCCAGCAAACCGCTTAGTTCGTCCCGCAAAAAATTCCTGTACGTGTCTCCATTCAAGTGACCATCAAAGAAAAATGGTCCCACGATCCGGTCGTTTACAACACTTCCCCAAACATTTAGAGACCAGCGGTTTTGAGCGTCTTGCTCGCGCATCCAGTACGGAATCTGTGTTGCCCAATAATGTAGATTGTGTTTGTTCACCACACCATTATTTTTAAAACAACTCTCATCCGTAAAAACCACTCTATCGAAGAAATGTTCGTCATTTCTGATCTGTCTTCAGCCCATTCGCAAAAAGCTACACGATTAACAAAGTCTCCACCACGCAATTCTTGATGAAGTTCCATGTGATAGGGATGATACTGCTGTTTTTTCAAAATCCGGGGCACACTACTTTTGCTGATTCCAGTCACAGTGCTGATTTGTCGGCTGCCAATGTGAGGATTGTTTTCAACTAAATTTAAAACACTAGCTTGGTTAATTTCATTAGTGACTTTTTGATTTCTAAATACCTTTTTCTCAGGCTTAAAAGTTCCCCTTTCACGTAAAGAAGGCACTAATGATTTAAAAATCTGATGATTGGGATGACGATTATGTGGAAAACGCATGGCGTAAGTTTCAGCAGCCAGGACATCGTCCCTGTTACATTCTCCGTAAACCAGTATCATTTCAGTCTTTTCTTCAAAAGAATATTGGAATGGCATCTTTGATTTATGTTAGAAACACAAGCAACAACACAAAACTCCTGCACAACATAAATACTTCGAAGCGATTAAGAAACCAAGACCAAACTAAACGATAAGCGTCTTTCACCTAGCCTGAGAAACGATCAGGGCCCCCCTCCCCAGCAGAAGCGCTCTCCGGTGGTGAGATTTGGAACTGGTGTGTACTACGGGGAGCGCTCATAAAGTTTTACGGTGTATACTACGGGGAGTGCTCATAAAGTTTTACGGTGTGTAGTACGGGGAGTGCTCATAAAGATTCCACCGGGGATCGAACTGAAGCGGAGGTAGATACAATACACAATTATGAATAATTTCAATCCTTAATTGCTTTAAATTACAATAAACTATTTACGATTTTTTCAGTTATTATCCGAATTGAAATGCAACTTTTGTATAATCAAAATCTCCATATCATGGAGGTGAGGCTGTTAAAAAAATCCGGATTGCTTTATTACTTTGATAATAACACGCTATCAAAGACAAATTTCACATTGATTATATTTTAGAAAAAATGATTCGGCCATTTTGTAGATTGGAAATTTAAGATTATGACTTCTAATTTTCAGATTTTTTTGACAACTAAGAAAAGGTTTAATCTTAAATATGCTATACGATGGTCCAGCCTGTATAATAGCTGTTGTCTATTCATTCAGCAAATATCGCTCCTTCCTTCATTTATCAAAACATGTTGAAGGAAAAAAGAGCTTTTATTTGACTACAAATAATATCCATTATTCACTTGCAAAATGTTAGGATAACCTTTCCTCTTGAGCTGTTTTTTTTGTTGTTTTAATGGACGAGCAGAGAGAGCGAGCCTCAATTCTTAAGTAAAAAAGAAATTTATTTGTCTTTAAAAAAAATGTTTAACTTGCCTTTTTACCACACTTATCAAACCATCATCGTATATCAGGAATCACACCCAAAACGGCAATTCTAGTTTCGCTTTTAGATAAATAATTTGTCCGCTTGAACGAGATATATAGAGTGATATACTATTACTTTTTGTGAATTGGATCTAGTCGGTTCTATATCCACACCCCGAAAGCTTTTTCGTGTGTTTCTCCTTCCTTCGCTCTTTGTTTTTCGTATGTCGCCGTCGGCCTTGATTAATATCCCCGGCACCGAAAGCATGGCGCGGGCTGTCACGATCCGAATCGCGATTCTTCACTTACCAGTCACTTAGAATGTATTTAGTTTTGAATGTTGTCAGAGCACGCGACTGGACAATTTATTTCACTTACATCGTCATCGCCGCCGCGTCCTGTTTTACAAATTGTCGGATGTAAATTAGTGAGACGAGCGTGCAAATCCGTGCGCGTATTTCGCGAAACCGAATTATTGTCGTATTTAGCCGACTGTTGTTGTATTTGGAATTCCGTCGGAACGCAGGTTTGCTGTACGCAATGCGAATTAGGCGAGCTACACGCTTACTTGAGCGAAACATGATCGATCACTTGCTTATTGCGTAAAATTGTGCCACTAAACATGTTATGAAGTGCTCATCTATGCGACTAGCTACTGTTTACTAATATCTCGTCGACCATCAGGCATGGCTTTAGGAAAATGTGCACTAATTATTTATAAATAAATATTCGCATTTTTTTATTCGAAACTTTACGATGAAGCATCAAAAATAAATTGGTCCAAAATATATAAAAATATGTGTGACTGCTCAAAAACATTATCTGACTCAAATCAATGTTTTATATATGCCGCATAAGAATACAGTTTTTATGTTTATTATAATTGTTCTTTTAAAGCATCCAAATAAAATTATTCCAAAAGTCGTACCAAAAATGCATTGTCAAACATACAGAGGCAGGCAAAAAGTACAAAATGCCATGTTATGAAATTAATAAGTAAACAAAAAATCAAACAGACAACAAATTTTGTTGAAATTTTGTAAAATTTCGTGATGTTATTTCGGAAACTACGAACGCCAGCAAGTTGGCGTTGCATGTGCATCTTGTCAACTTACTGTCATAGTATATAATATGGCTGACAAGATAGAAAGTGCGTGTGACAAGTGTACAGTAAAATGTGATACAAAAACTGATTCCAAAATATTATGGTGTGGAGTTGTGTCGTGTGATAAATTTATACATCACGCATGTACCCCATATAAGCTCACTGAGATAAAGTTCCTGGAAACAGCGAAATCAAACGTTAAATGGTTTTGCAACAAATGTTCGGCAAGACATCATAACAAACAACCCGAGAAGGACGAACTTGGAAAGAAGGATGAGGTCAGTGAAATTTTAAGTAAATTAAATATATTTGAATCAATAATCAAGGATCTAACTAAGCAAATTATAGAATTGAAAGACGCTATACAAAATCAGAATATTGTTAAAAATGTCACGCAGAATAATAAACTGATTGAAATTCCTGTATTATTGGCACCTAAAATATTTGAGAAGAAGCCTACAAATAGTAATATCACAAACAAAATGAAGCTGAGGTCCCAAACAACAGAGGACGCAAATGTGTCGGACATATCTAAAGGATTAAATGTGAACACGGATGAAGAACGAAATCTGAAAAATTTAGTAAGTACAAAAAACTCTGTCGAAAACATAGGGGTCAATAATTTCACAAGAATACGGAAAAGAAGTATACGAGGAAAAAACACAAACACTGTTCTGACCGCCGTTGAGAATAGGAAATGGATCTTCGTTTCTAATTTTGTAAGTAGCACAACAGAAAAAGACATAAAAGAACATCTAAAATCTAATGCTATAATAACGGATGAATGTCAAAAATTACCTATAAGAAATACTAATATCGCAGCATTTAAAATTGCTGTAAAAGAAAATTGCGTAGAAAGGTTATTCAGCGAGGACCTTTGGCCTAAAAATGCAATAATAAAATACTACAAAAATTTTCAGAAGCGAGCCTCCTATACAAACCAAATAAAGGAATAAATTATGATATTGGTCGCAATTGTGTTGAAAACACTAATAAGTTTTCTATTATCCACCAAAATATACAGAGTGTCTACAATAAAATGGATACCTTGCATATATCCGCAATATTTCTTTTCTTTATTTTTATCCTATGGGTTCAGATGGCGTGCAGGTGGACAAATGTCTACCTCACGGCGACGTTAGATTCATCCTCAATATCGAGGACACTCTAGCTGAAGCCTCAATTGGTAGGCTGTCCCCTGTGTATGTCTCTGATTGATGTTTTTCAGCTCCAAGGTTATCCCATCCTATTCCTTGGCTACACTGCGCTGACGAGAACTAAGTAGTTCGAAACACGTGTCCGCAGTTGCATTTTCAGCGGAGTTAACCCATTAAATTCTTTACTTCATTATTCCATTATCCGCAATATTTCTTTTCTTTATTTTTATCCTATGGGTTCAGATGGCGTGCAGGTGGACAAATGTCTACCTCGCGGCGACGTTAGATTCATCCTCAATATCGAGGACACTCTAGCTGAAGCCTCAATTGGTAGGCTGTCCCCTGTGTATGTCTCTGATTGATGTTTTTCAGCTCCAAGGTTATCCCATCCTATTCCTTGGCTACACTGCGCTGACGAGAACTAAGTAGTTCGAAACACGTGTCCGCAGTTGCATTTTCAGCGGAGTTAACCCATTAAATTCTTTACTTCATTATTCCATTATCCGCAATATTTCTTTTCTTTATATATATATATATATATATATATATATATATATATATATATATATATATATATATATATATATATATGAGTGCGCTTGTTTCGCTAAGGAGAACTATGAACTTCTAAAGACTCATAAAATCGAACATAGTTACAACACGCGCGGTCGCAAAAACTGTCTTCTAGTGTTGCCTCAGACTAATAGGACTTCGGTGTTAAAAGGTGCCACTTCACAAATGATTAAAGTGTACAATCATCTGCCTTTATCTCTTAGAAATTTAACCCCGAAACTTTTTAAGCAGCGGTTCCATCGTATATTATCGGAGAATGTTATTTATACAATCAATGACTTTTATAATTTGAAATTTTAATATGTTTTAAGATACTTTTATTGTATTGTTTATATACTTTTTTGTATTTATTTTGACGTGTTCTACGCATTTTATGAACTATACAGAACTAAATAAATTTATTATTATTATTATTATTACTTGGAAGTACAATACGTACACAGTTTCCCATTTGCTTGTATACTTTCGAAAATAATCGTCTGAAATTTTCTGAAGTTTGCTAAAATTTCGCGATGTTATTTCGAAAACTACAAACGTTAGGAAATTGGTGCTGAATGTGCATCTTGCCAACTTACTTGCGAGTAAAATACGTACACAGTATCCCATTTGCTTGCTCTGCAAAATTTCAAATGTTTACCAATTAATATTAATACCAATAATAAATAAAATAATAATAACACAAAACAGCATAAAAGAAATGAAAAGAATATTAATCATCCTGTTTTTCTAAAATATTTGAATATTGCTTCTTGGATAGGTTAAATGACTTTTTGGTTAAAAGTAATATATTGAGCAGCTACCGACATGGCTTCAGGAAAGGGCGTTCAACTACTGCCGCCCTTAATGCTTTTTATAACTTTATTGTCACTGCCATTGATGATGGTAATTACCCTGTTGCAATGTTTTTTGTTTTAGGTAAGACTTTCGACTGTGTGGACCACAGTCTTTCGATAAGCAAGTTAGAAATCTTGAGAATTAGAGGCGTTGCTCTCGATTGAATCAAATCTTTCCCCGTGGGTAAGAGACAATATGTTAATATTACTTATCGCAGTTCAAACAGAATAAGTAACCATAACTCTGTGATGAAGATAAGTGGCAGAGGTGTGCCTCAGGGTTCAGTACTGGGACTAGTACTATTTCTGCTTTTTATTAATGACATTCCGCAAATTGTTACAGACACTTTCATCACAATTTATGCTGACGATATTGTACGAGTTTCTGCTGCTTCTGATGACCGGACTTTTACAAAAAATGCAACAATATATTGAACACCGTTTGTGAATGGTTTTTGAAAAACAAGTTCTTCCTTAACAATATTTAAAAACAGTTTTGATTCAACAGCAGCTGATGAGCTTATATCATGTATACATTGCAAGCAGATTAAGATACGGTATTGGGTTTTGGGGTACTTCGATATTAGCTGATGAGGTTTTCATATGTCAAAAGAAGATTGTACGATCTATAGCTGGTATAGGGCCCTCACACTCTGCCAAACCTTTTTCATTGGCCTGGATATCATAACTTTGCCATGTACCTTAATAAGACCTGGTAAACCATGTACATAACAATAAAAATATTCATACAGTAAACCGTGATTTGCGTGGTATCAGTACGAGATCTGGGAATTTTGCAATACCTAAACCCAAATTGAGTGCATACACTTTCTTATAAATTAAGTTTTAAATATATGCAAAAAACTGCAATTCGATAAGGGTAAAAGTGTTACTTCAGCTCCGAATTTTGAAAAGTAATTTATGCAAATCTAAATCCAGCTCTAAATGCCGTCACACCCTTGATGAATTTGTATAAAATGCTCAATTTAAGAGATATTTGCAAAAAAATGCAATTTTATAAAAGAAAAAGTGAGCAATTTTAAAAATGTTTGTGTAAAATAGTTATACAAAATCATTCTTTAAACACTTTAATACTCATAATGTATCTACTTACTTAGCATGACTTGTGAGATATCTCCAAAACACTGATTTTCTGTCACAACGGGAAGAAAATGATTTTCCAAGAAGCGATTGAACTTGTCGAACAGCACTCGACTACTCACTGAGTGTCATCAATATATACAGGGTGTAGATAAAGTCTGGAACAAAATTAATATTTCTGTTATCTTCGGTTTGATGGAAAAACCCTGAAACAGGTCGATTTTGTTTTTATCCCGTGCACTTTATAACATCGTGAATTTAATTCTGTCGTCATCTGGTTGCGCGCGGGCGTGACGTCAGTAGTTTTTTCAAATGGTAACCCGCCACATTTATTACCCCTTGTCGTTAGGTATTCCATTGTACATGGCAACGGTATAAAAAGTTTGGTACCTTACATAACAATTTTTGGGAGAAAAATGCTTTGGAATTTCAAAAAATTAAAATTTTATTTCTAATGAAAAACTAATCAAAAATTATTTTAAAAAATCAGATAAATTATAATCCGAGGTTTATCTTGGATTGTCGTCAAACAAGACACCAAAAAAATGCCAACGGAAGTGTTCAAATTGTCCGCCATTGGCCATTTGACACTGGCCGAGACGGACGTACACGCTTTCTATGACACGTCGTATTGTCTCTGCACCAATATTTCGCATTTCCTCGCGGATACGATGTTTCAGATCATCCAAGTAATTTGGATTATTGGTGTACACCATTGATTTCACATGACCCCATAGAAAAAAATCATGTGGTGTGAGATCTGGCGAACGGGCAGGCCATTCAATTGTTCCCCTTCGTCCGATCCATCTCCCGGGGAAAATTTCGTCGAGGTAATTCCGAACACGCCAGCCAAAATGTGGAGGTGCTCCATCTTGTTGAAACCAGATTCTGGGGTGAGGCTTGTCGGGGGTGTTTTCATCCGGAAATAATTCTACCAATGTTGGCACTAGCGTAAATCTTAGGAAATGTAAGTATGTTTCAGGGTTTAAATTTCTGTCCAGAAAGAAAGGCCCCACAATGCGATCTCACACTATTCCCGCCCATACATTAACTTTTTGCCGGTGTTGTGTGTGCTCCTCTCGAACCCATCGAGGATTTTCGCCCGACCAGTACCTACAATTGTGGCGATCCACTACACCGTTCAAGGTAAAAGTTGCTTCGTCACTAAAAACCACATTGTCGACAAATCCGGGATTCTCATCGCACCGTAGCATGATTTGTTCACAGAACTCGAGTCGGCGGTCGAAGTCATCTTCATTCAGTTCCTGAACCCGATTGATTTTGTACGGATGAAGTTTTTCCTTCTTCAGCAATTTGGCTACTGTGGCAAAATCGACTGCATGATCCTCGGCAATGTTCCTTGTTGAAGTGTGGGGGTTGTCCTGAAGTTCCAAGAGAATATTGACCCTTCTATCTTCCTTAATTCTTGGTCGACCTTGACGAGCCCTGTCTTTTACACTACCAGTTTCAGCAAATTTTGCGACAATTTTGCTCACCGTTGACCGCGAAATCGGTGCGCGGTTTGGATTTTCTGCATTGAAAAACTAACAGGCTTCTTCATGGCTACGTATTTTATCACCACAAGCAACAATAATGAGAATTTGAAACCGCTCTTTTTCGCTCAAATTCGCCATTTTCGCAATGCACGTTCAACACTATCAATGGAGCAAGTATTGTGAATGGATAAGTTCAAACACCAAGTAATGAACTGTCAATATGACGTGTCGTAGAAAGCGTGTACGTCCGTCTCGGCCAGTGTCAAATGGCCAATGGCGGACAATTTGAACACTTCCGTTGACATTTTTTTGGTGTCTTGTTTGACGACAATCCAAGATAAACCTCGGATTATAATTTATCTGATTTTTTAAAATAATTTTGGTTAGTTTTTCATTAGAAATAAAATTTTAATTTTTTGAAATTCGAAAGCATTTTTCTCCCAAAAATTGTTATGTAAGGTTCCAAACTTTTTATACCGATGCATGCACAATGGAATACCTAACGACAAGGGGTAATAAATGTGGCGGGTTACCATTTGAAAAAACTAATGACGTCACGCCCGCGCGCAACCAGATGACGACAGAATTAAATTCACGATGTTATAAAGTGCACGGGATAAAAGCAAAATCGACCTGTTTCAGGGTTTTTCCATCAAACCGAAGATAACAGAAATATTAATTTTGTTCCAGACTTTATCTACACCCTGTATATCAGATAAAAATTTTTTGACCAATTTTTGAAGAAATGTGTATAAATACAAAATCATAATAGATCTTAAATTGAACCTTGCTAACACCTTAATAAATTGCAATACACTCAGACTTACAGCCATCAATGGCAATACTCCTAATCTATTTTTTACAATTTAAAGAATTACTCCTCATTGAAGAATTCGCTATATTGCACACAATCACATTTAAATTTGAGATCTTTTCACATTACTACTGATGCGTTAGACTATCGGAACGGGAAGAAAACACGAAGTCTCCGCGGTCAACAAAACACCCCAATTGAAATTACAAGCATTAGGCCAGTAAACAAAGGAATATACCCCAAACTGAATAAGTAAACAGTAGATGTCGCAACATGTCTGACATGAAATTCAGTTACAAATTATCAAATATATGAAATTGTATATGATAATTATATACTCTTCAAGAATTATTAAAATAAAAAGGATCTAGAATTATATCATATTTAATCTTATAATAGTTTTTATAAAGAGAAAAACCTGGTTTGAAAATATCAACACAGATTTACAGAATAGATAGGCATTTAAAATTTAATTTGGAACAAATTTTATATAGAAACCAGTGCTTGTAATTCGGACACAATAGCTTGTTCTTTTTGAAAACAAAAAAAATGAGGTGTGGCCACCACACGACTTTCTTATACGTATGAGCGTTTCAAATTATAGAATTTTAAGAATTTTTTTATACAAAAATTATTCAAAATCTTATTCTAAGTACTTATATTCTCTTAATAAATCTCTATAGAATGCATACTTTGCAAGATATTATCAAAAAAGTGTTACTCGCTGAGAGTAAAAGTGCTACTTCCGGTCCGAATCTTGAAATTTCATATATACAAAAAATATTGCAAATCCAGTTCTAAATACTTTTGTACTCTTGATAAATATATATAGAATGCATAACTTACGACATATTTGCAAAAAATTGCTATTCGATAAGAGTAAAAGTGGTACTTCCAGTCTGAATTTTGAAATTTTTTTTATACAAAAGATATTGAAAATTATGTTTTAAATACTTTTATACTCCTAACGTACTTGTCTAAAAAGCATGACTTGCGAAATATTCACAAAAAACTGATTTTCGATAAGAGTAAAAGACCTACTTATTTCGAAAAACTTTATAAATAAAATTATTCTCAATTTTAATTTTCAGTACATATGAATTCCTTATAAATTTGTTTAAACTTAGTAGTTGACGAAATATTGGCAAAATTCGATTTTTTCACTGAAGTAAACTGCTACTTCCGGTCTACCGATTTCACTGAAAAACTAATCAGATCTCAAGAGGGAGTATTATACACGTAAATATAAAATTTGGAAGTGATATCGGCAGCGGTTTGACCGCTATAGTGGTCACAGACAGACAGACAGACAGACAGACAGACATTTTTTAAAAACCACTTTTCGGTATCAGGGGACCTTAAAACGTGGACATCTGCAAAAATCTCCAGGTCGAAAATTTTCATCGTCACAATACTTCCTTTTACTACGTATAATAAAGTAACAAAATTAATTTTTAAACAAAGTTATTCTAATATTTCTAATGTCACCCACCCGTACAGAAATAAATAAATAAAAATGTTATTAAAGACACGTTACGATATGTATATAAAGAAACAAATATTGGAATTTTAGAAGGACATAATTTAATTGTGTTGGTAAAAGAATATAACTATTTTTGAGTGATTCTATATTCTGAAGATATTTTCATGATAGAAAATAAAAATCAGATTATTTTTAGTATGATAATGTGTGTGGAATATATCTATTTATATAACGAAAATATTCCTAGTTTTATTAACGGTCACGAAAATCATTAACATTTTCTTGGAAAATAACAAATATAACGTGCGTGTTTTGTTGTCGATATGTTAGCATAGGGATTTCAGGAAATGTTGCATTTCAATAGCTTTTGACATAAAAGGATGTTATGGTCAGTATGTGGAAATTGTGGAAACAGTAATGAGAGTGTGTATTCAGTGATGTCTGAATTTAATAGAAGATAAATACCTGGTGTATATATAGTAGCCTTGTTATTACGAGAATATTTAGTCTTCGTCAGATCCAATTGAATAGAATATTGATTATAACATCACATAAAAACGATTGGTTAAAGATTATAGAAAATAGCTCGATGACCGGTAGAAGAATGTTTAAAGCTACTAATTACTAATACTTGACTGACTCATATGTTTTCGTATATGCGGGTTGACTGTAAAATATATAATATATTGAAATTCCAACATACATAAAGTCATTATAAAGTACGTTCCCAGTTTGAAATGACCATATAATTGACTAAACTTTAATATGTACAAAAATAGAAGTACTAATTTATTCATAAGGGAACTGGATTCTATTATGACAGAAAGACATAGTAAAAAGTTAAATATGGTCTCCGCTGTGTTGTTGAGTATTAGTCGTTCTTCTATGCTATAATAGAGGGTCTTTTTTTTACTATATGTATTTTGCTTCTATAGTTACTGTGTTAATGTTATCTGTCAAGACAATGGTTTTGCCTTCACCAGTTCGTATTGGCTTTATCCAGTGTTATTATGAATTCAACGAACAATATCCCATTGCTTTGAGAAGGTTAAATACGTTACATGGTTTGAGAAATGGACCCTGTTCCGTAAAATTATTTCGTAAACTGATGACCGAATTTGAAGCAACTGGTTCAGTAACCTAAAAAAACGATTTGGTAGATAAAAGTTAGTTAATAATGTGCTGAATAATAATTTTGTAATGCTAATAAAATTGCAAAGCGTTTGGAAATGAGTTACTCTACAGTGTTGCGAGTTATGAGAAGACAGCTTCGACTCTATCCTTATAAAAAGAAATGTTATTTGAACATAGAACGAGATAAGCTGATTAGCTTAACTTTTGTTCTGCTAATGTTAGCAAAAATTAAAAATAACGCTGCACAAAATCTTGTAGACAGATGAGGCACATTTCAGTTAAATGGAGGCGTTAACACATTTATGGTGGATATGGTGGAATAATAATACAAATACGTTTGTTCAACAAAGAATACATTATGCCAAAGTTACTGCCTAGTATTGCTTTACGTAAAATTTTATAATAGGACGATATTTCTAAGAAGGAATGGAAAATGGACAAATGAAAACAGAAACGGTCAACGGCCAGCGATATTTTCGAATGTTGCAAGACTTCGTAAAACCAGTAATACAGAATCATAATACTGAAAACATTATTTATATGCAAGACGGTGCTCCACCTCACATACATAATACAGTAAAGTACTACTAAGTAACACGTTTGATGAACGGGTAATTAGTAGGCATTTTTCAAAGAGTCGGCCTGCATCAGATATTACTCCGACTGACTACTGGTTATGGGGTTACCTCAAAAAAAGTGTATTCCTTAGAAGAGCAAGTACTCGTGAGAAACTTAAACAATTGTAACGGTAGGTCCTGTATATCATAAATAAAATATAAATATAATAACATCAAACTTACGTTAAGGTAAAATTACCAAAGGTAATGATATCATGAAATTAATGTATATAATTAAACAACACAGATCGGGAAATATATATTACTTATCTATTTGTATTAAAATATTATATTCCTTCTTAAAATGTCTCCATGTAAATTCTGTATATATTCGTGGTGTAAAAAAAAAAAGAGTGCGTAGATGTATCTATGTAAAAGAAACACATGTGTCGTCAACCTTATCAACGCCAGCCAAAAAGTTATGCGGCGTTGACAGAAACTGCTTTGTGTGCAATCGACACGTGGGCAACCTTGAATGCTAAATAAGCACGAACAAACATTTTACGGAGTGCTTTTTCTCATGAACAAGTTGGAAAAGAAGTGAAGTCCCTAAGAGTGGCCCGGGGAATCCCCGTAAAGAATACCGTGAGACGCTCCTTAAGCGGCGAAGATGCAGTTAGACGTTCCCCGACTACTGAAGGAGCAGGTTGACAGGTTCCTCTTGTCGAATAAATAATCGGCGGGACCCAACCCAGTTAATTATAAACGCATCAGAAGAAATTTCCTGGCGTTTAGAATTTCATAGGGAACGATCTCGCAGGTTAATAGTGCTAATAAAAATATAGTAATTCAAAGCACTCCTTAAGAAAAAAGAAAAGCCTAGTGAGAAAATAGATATATATAGGCAATAAATCAAATAGTGTGCTACGCTATGTAAAAGTAAAATTAAAGCTAGTGTGTGTGCCCCAGTTCGAGGCAAAGAAGACGGCATCCATCTATCCTGGGAAGCTGCCCGTATCAACGAATGGAAACACCGCTTCATCTTCATAGCATCATCGTAAAGGTACCCAACGTGTAATCTAATTAGAGGCCTATATCATGCATGCATTTTACGTAAGCAATCAATTAGCATCTAATTAAATTCACGGTATGTTGTCTCTGTAAAGCGCCATCGTCTTGTTAACCTATTATATCTGCCTATTTTGTAACTTATGCGTATTTTATATTGATATATACAATTTTAATTGTATTTCGCTTTGTAATATTTGTTTTGTAACCTGATTTTTGTTGTTTGTTTTTTTTAATCAATATATTCATAGTATTTAAATATCATTTTTGCATCTTATTTGGTTACCTTAACATAAAAATCTGGATTATAAAGATAGTACGTCTATAAAAATAATCTTATTCTCATGCGAACCGACCTCCCATCTGAGCTAGTAACGAGGAGTGTTCAATAAGTTAATTAATTTCACGATTAAATTTGAGTCTGTTCAAAGACCTAAAATTTCTCTCACAACAGAACAACTTAATTACTTTATTAATTACAGTCAAGAATAAAGCCGTACTATTACACAATCGATATCAAATGTCACTAGAAACCTACCTAGGAATGCACTTTCTAATGCACTTTTTACTATAGAAGAACGACCAATACTTATTGAAAAACACGTTGGTGGTCAAATTTAACTTTTATCTACGTCTTCTTGTTATATTAAAATCAGGTTTAGTTAGGTACAAATTTGTGCTTTTATTTCTACATATTTAAATTTATATCTTTTTTTGTATACTGAATTTAAAAAAATTGTATCCTTATAGACATTTTTCCAATACAATCTTTGCAAAGTTTGTGTATTGTCCCATTTCTCTTACTGTGTTCCGGTATATCGTTCTGCACGGGATAGTATAACGAGGAATTATATATAGAAGGTACAAAACCCCTGTTTGTGATATATTTATTGTATTCGAAAATTTTATCTCATCTGTCATGAGGTGGGCTGCCTAGGTTAGTTGAATATGGAGGACAGGCGGAAGCTAAAATGTTTAGTAATATATCACTAAATACTTTCTTTTAGGACCGGTATTGATAATCTCATCACAAGATTTCAAGGTAAAATATCCCCGTCACAACACAGAACTTCGCTCTACCAAACGTCATTTACGTTAAACATCTACAGAAAATATATTAGTCTGCCTCATGAGATTACTACCACTGCCATGTCTTTTTGTGGAAAGGTTAACAGACAAGTAAAATCACGGAGGACATAGATGTGAGCAAGTAGTGAAAGGGTTATATTCATGTTGCGTTCGTATTGTATTGATTGGACATTTTACCGTCAGGGCTATGTTCATGTATTTATCTTTATTTTTATAGTTTAGGCATCTGTCTTATAGTATTGTATATCTTAGATCAAGGTTAAGTTGTAAAACAGCTACTTACTGCTGAACTTCACCTTGAGGTTGATACTTGACATATGCATGCATTCCGATCGTCTGTTTCTATGTACATTATTTCTTCTAGTTGCTAATTGTTAATGTAACAATGAAGGCATTTATTATTATTATTATTAAAAATTTGCTCAGCTTATGGCCATTTCAAACTGGAAACTTACTTTAGAATAAGCCAGGAAATCCAAGTAATAATTAAAGTAAAAGTAAACATTATGCTAATGCAGAAAATCTCGAAAAACATTAATAAATAAATTATCCCCTGATATCGAAAATGTGTTTTTTGAAAAATATCCGTGTCTGCGTGTGCGTGTGTGTAAGGGTTTAATTACGATAGAGGCTAAACGGCTAACGCTATCATTACCAAACTTTATATTTACGAGTACAAGCTCCGTCTTGAGATCTGAATAGATTTTCAATGAAAATGGTAGTGAAATGGTAAAAGATAATAGGTAGTAAATAAACACAAAAGTAAATTGTTATTAGCAATATAAGGACTTAATAATGATAAAAATATTCGACCTCGAGATTGTTGAAAATATTCACGTTTTGAAGTCCCCTGATACCAAAAAAGTGATTTTTGAAAACATCTCTCTCTCTCTCTCTCTCTCTCTCTCGCTCTCTCCCTCCCTCTCTCTCTCTCTCTCTCTCTCTCTCTCTGCGTGTGTGTGTGTGTGTGCATGTGTGTGATCACGATAGCTGTCAAACGGCTACAGGTATCAGTACCAAAGTTCATATCTACAAGTATAATCTTTTTCTTGAAATATGATTAGTTGTTTCAGTAAAATCGGCCGAACGGAAGTAGTAATTTACTTCACTAAAAAAAATCAAAAAGTTTTTCGAAATTCCTACCGGAAGTAGATCTTTTTGTCTTAGCGGAAGACTTATTAAGAATACAAAAGTATTTAGAGCTGCATTTGGACCAATTTTCGTTTAAATAAAATTTCAAAATTCGATCTCGATGTAACACTTTTACTCTCATCGAATAACAGTTTTTTGGTAACCATTTTTCCTTATCGAATACCTAGCAGATGTTTGCAAATATCTCGTAAAATATGCATTCATCAATCAAAAAGTTCGTTATTTACCAATATGATAAATAAGATAGAGACCCACTAAATAGAAACAACGATGATAGGTGGATATTAGATGCCGCAACATTTCGGAAAAGTTGACCTAGAAAATAAATTAATAAAAATATATTAAATAATTAAAAGCTAAGAGGCACTTGTAACAATAAGACTGTGGCTAATGTATGTATATAAATAAAAATTAAATGCTGTTCGTAGTTAAGTCTATCATTTGAGAAAGGCTGGACGATTTGACTATTTTTTAAATGTTCGTAATATTTCGAATAAGAGTTTTAGGTAAGAATAATTGGAAAAGTTGCCCGGAAAATTGGAAAAATTAGAAAAACTTAAAGTTATTTTTTCTTACAGGATTTTTGAATGAATTAATAATCATAACTCACGATTGAAACGATGGATATGTGCAATTCTTTTTTTTTGTTTTGTTCGATATTGTCCTGGAAAATTTTCAGGAAGAAAAATTCGGGACAATTACAAAGGAAAGTCGGAAAATTCGAACAATATATATATAATCGTGCAACATCTGAACGACTTGACTGATTGAGCTCATATTCACAAAATATATTTGTCTCCTCGATACGATGATCCACAGTTATACTAGAACCCGATAGGTGTCGCTGTAGTCAAGTTATTAACAAATTCTATATTTATGGAACAAAATGGCTCATATTCACAATATATGTTGGTTTAATGCTGAAAAAAGGTATTACAAAATCTGTACCCAACAGATGGCGTTCTAGTCGAGTTATTAATAATTTTTATAATTATAAACCGAGGTGATTTATATGTAAGAAGTACGTTCGCGTGCTGCACAAAATTGTATTTGGTATATCCTGCTGTCAGACAGATGGTACTATTCTTTGGCATAATTGAATTTTGACATATGAACATTATTAGTCTGCGTTATTGCGTTCATCAACTCAACATTATATCAAAGTCAAATGAAATTCTTCGCGCCACCAGCGAAAGGGCAGAACAATGTCTGCCGACCCAGCTAGTAATAATAATAAAAAGTAAAAGGCAGTAACATAGAGTTAGTGTTAACACGTGTTTGGATATTATGGTATTAATTTCAGCCGAACGCACTTTAATAGTGTACAATTTTACAAGCTCAACGTAGGTACTAGTTAGTAACTAACGTTAGTAATTATCATAAGTGTTGGAAACAATATTTCGGAATTTCAAAATTTGCATATAGTAGTTGTATAAAACACATAATATGTGGACGGACATACAATAACAATTGTATTACCTTTGAATTATAAACAAAATAAAGAGCCACATTTGAATAACCCCTAATCTCTTTATTTTCGATTTCCGAAAATTATTTCCACAAAGTAAATTCTCTCTTAATCCTCTCTGCAAATTTAAAATTACTGTTAATTTTAATGCGAACGACAGCACTTAAAAGAAACACATCCCGAACAGTATCCCTTTCTGTCGTTTTTATTGCTTCCCAAACCATAAATAACACTTACTGCTAATATACAATTCATACGGACCACTAATTCACTTGTTACGCGATCGTAAAAACCCCAACCGACTAGATTATTTACAACTGGAAAATGTGTATCATTTGTTGCGTTTTTCGTCTGTTACAGGCAAGTACAGAAAAAAGCCGAAAGAAAACACAGGCGGCAAGAATTTATCAGACATCGAGAGTGAGTTTAATTTTCGTTGTTTGGTTTAACTCTTATATATTTTAATATAGTACTACTAAAATTATCTTAAGTAATTACCATTACTGCTAGATATATTTAAAAAAAATTCTTACAGTGAAACAGTGGTCTATAGCATGGGCTAGGATTGATTTTCCTGACACATCATCTGGTGCTTGTTTGCATTCTAAGGTTATAAAATGCTTGTATAGTACGTAAACTACATATGTGATATTTATATTCCCACACTTTTGATATGTATATGAAAAGTCATTTTCGGATGATATTCTGTTAATAGATTAGAAGCTACAGAAATTAATAAGTTAAATTGTACGTTTTTATATTAATTAATGTAAAAAAAGGAAAGAAATATGTAATAATTAATATTTTTTATAATGTTTAGACAGTTTGTCCTGTTATGTTTAATGTTATAGTATATATTTGACAGCATAAATTAAATTCCTATTAAATTTGTTATAGGAATATTGTTGTATAATTGAATTGTTTTGTTAACCGATAAGGCAAAAGTACGAACTAAATGAGATGATGTAATATTAGTACAAACTAACATCAACTGAACAATTTCATAACTATCAAATTAAACATTAAAAAGAAATTTATTAAAAATTATATCGTTCTTTTACACCTATGTTTTATTTAATACTTGCCTATTCTGTCTAGTAGGCAAGCATTGTTGACAAATTTATATTGCTTGGATGACAATTATAACAAATGTCAAAAGGTCTATGAACATTATTATTTATGACAGTTCAGAAATATCTCTTGTAGGTTATACAATTTTGACGGAAGAACATCTCAACATCTCAAATATAACACCATTTGACTTTATTGGCGCATATCGGTTGCCAAAGCAGTTAAATCATATGATATCTAAATCGTTTCAATAACGAAGTAATAACAAAATATATAAAACCTCATATTAAACGGATGAAATTAGTCTGTTTCAATACCCTATAGATTGTAAACAACAAATTTGAAATAAATCGAATTAATAAATTTTGAGATGTGACGTAGTCTAAATAGCAAAATATAGTTTTGAGATGAACGGAAAAGAAGAAAATATTTAGACTTCACTTTTTCTATATACAATTTTCGTATAAATTTTGGACTCAACTCAATATGTTTGGTGGTTCGCCAATTAAAGTTAAGACTCTAGGCTATAAGAAAAAAAAATAAATCAAAAATTTATTTTTTTAAATTCCAAAGTTCCTAAATCACTCTGAATAATTAATATGGGAAATGTATAACATTAGAAGCATGTTTCATGACTGGCATGTAATGTTCGCCTCTTACTAGCTATGATAGTGAGAGCGAGATTACTTTACTTAGTAAGACTCAATGCTTCTGTTAACACCTTTATTGTGCTCTTATAACAAGAATCATTGTACCAATATAAAACGGAGACTTACCTATAATTAGTTTACTTCTACTATTTATATCCATTGATCTTATTATCTATTTAGATTTACATTTGGAAACTTATAATACTGCTTTATTCTATCCTTATGTATCTCTACTAATTCATCATATATTCATTCACGTGGTAACGTTGGGTGACTTGTTATTGTTTACAATTTCATAAAGCCCTTTATGTATCCCTTGAAGCTTATTGCGTCCTTTGTTTTTCACTTCAAGATTTTATCCCCTATATTAAAGTTGCTGCTATTTCTGTGTTTGTCTAAAAACGAATTCCTATCAAGTTTTCTTGATCAAGTTATCTCTTACCTCTTTGTAAGCTCTTCGTAATTTATATTTAACATCCATCACATAATTTTCGAAATTATAAATAGGGTTTATCGTGGTTGTTACGGTAACACATTTTGTTTACCGAACACTACTTTGCGTGAAGTGTATTTTGTCTAGCTCTTGGTTTATTGAATTTAATAAGTATCAAAATATGAACAGCATATGTTGCAATGGTGTTGACTGCAATTGGTTTCTTATGAAGTATTGAATACTTATATCTTTGACAATTATTGTAACGTTTTTTGGAAAGATTTGATGTCTTGCTTTAATTCTGAACAAAAATATATATTTTTTATTGTTGTTATACATGCGATTTATATCGCTGTGTCCTTCTGTTACCTTATAAATTGTCGAATTCTTCATCACTTAATAATATACGCACTGTAGACTCGACTGGTTTTTCAACAGTGTTTTTACTGTGCACGTGTCATGACATAAACACTATTGCGTTATCGTCACTTACATTTTTCAAGTCATTAGAACCTATTTCTATTTGAGATATAACGCGATAGCGTCTTCTACCGTGTTTTCTGAACCTGTAATAGAATTGATATTAATATAAATTTTGTTAAATCATTAGAATGATTTTCCATACCAAATAAATATATGAGTGACCTATGATCGGTGTAAATTTTAAATTTTGGACCGAATAATTACGATCTAATTTTCGATAGTTCCTTCCGATAAAACTTTGTCGATCTGTTTGTTTATTTCCTATTTTTGCGATTATATGACATGACATGTGTCCAGCACATATAAATATAAGTATTGAGTACTACGTATTCAATCAGAGAATATTTATATAATTTTATAGGTACACATTAATAGACTGATAATGAAAAGAATCATCAAAAATACAACTAATGCAACAATTGACAATGTTACTAAGTTCTGAATACAAAATTTAATTCTGGCAATTTTAAAACTTTTGCCGCCATTCCTGATGTGCATGCGTCATATATGAAATACCAACCGTACATAATTAATAATAATAGTAAGCTTTATTATCGTATACGTGAGATTAGAAAGGAAAGGAAAATAGTAAATGTCAATATATGATTACAATTTGTAGTTAAATTATTTATACTTATAATTTTCGTAATTTATTAAAAAGTTTACCACATATAAGACAACCCTCTTTCACCAATCGATAGCCTGTGTCTTGAATAGTAGTAATCTATCTCCTTTCTGATTGAGTATTCATGCGTGAATGTCTTAATCAATTCAGCTTCGAACGTGAATCTCACTGTATAAATAGTGTTTCTCATAAGAGGGAAACGGAATTATATCTTTCGTGGCCATTTATTTTCTATATTAATTAAAATTTCTTCGGAAATAGAACCTTTTAGAGTCTACTAATGGTCAAAGAAGAAATAGCTATATTAAGTGGTAAATTTTAAATAATTTTTTTTAATTTTTAAATAAGGGTGCAGAAAAATGGCGCTATCGCAAAGTTATCCATCTTATGTACCAAAAGTTTAAGTTATAAACACAACTCAAACAACGTTAAGATAGACCCAAGTCTTAAAAATTCAAAATTCAAAATTCAATACTCAAGATTTAATAGCCAAATTTAGGATTCAAAATTCAGAATTCAGCTTACACTCACAAGAATGTCTTACCTGCCACTTCCCTCGTACTCAGCTGTCAAACATTGAAGATGACGGTTTCCTCTAGCTCCAGTAGCGTAGCGTGGTCCATTACACAAATCAGCAGATGGATATAAATGAAATTTAAAGCGCCAGCCCCCGGGATAAAATCAATTAAAAAGTATAAGAGGTAGATGTAGATAAGGCAGTACCCAAAAACTACTCAAGCAAGTATTAGAAGTGTGAAATGAGCTACAAAATTCAACTGAAATAAATGAAATATAAACCCCTTCGCTAATCGAGTAAGATGTACAAATTTTAAAATTAAATTAAACTTACATACCTACATTGGTAGTAATATATAATAAAAAGACTACCAATGCTTGTGTTTTGAAATGATAGACATTAATTGTGCACAATATTAAATTGGTGAAATATTCCCTATATTTTAGTTTGCCAAAACAGAATTAACATAACCTGAACAGTTATATTAAAATATTCAAAAATACCAAACTATTAGGTAATAACACCCTATATAAGAAGTTATCAAGGTGTGAGTGTGAGAAATCAAATTACATTTACAATTTTGAAGATAGGCCAATTATAGTATCATTGCCTTACAAGGTGTACGTACATATCTAATGACATGGGTTCACAACCATTTGCAAAAAATTATCTACGACTGAATGAAATTATTTAAAATTAAGTTGAAAATTATGAAACGTTATGTCTAGAGATAATAAAACACAATATAAGTGGTCTCGAAATAGTCAGAACCAACATTCAAAGTAATAGTTTAATGGCCACTCATTAACAAGATTATGTTTAAAAATATTACAAAATTTTTGTAGTTCAATTAATAAGGTAATTTATAGACTGTGCAACAACTAACTCGTACAAAATTATAAACTCAACTTTTATGTGCACAACATAGGCACATTAACAATTAAAAAAAGTACTGAAATTACACAATTAAACTAAGTGGTAAATTTTACTGGATTAAAATGTTCAATTACAGCAATGACGTTGTTGTGTTTCACGGTATTTCAGCCAAAGGAAAGTTTAAGCGCTATTTATCTCAGCACAAAAATAAAACGTTTAAAAAACGTTACCTTTTTTACAAGCAGAAATATATAATCGACGAACAAAGACTGCAACAAATTCCCAAATTTCTTTTCTACTGAAGACCGATCATAATCAAGATGGCGCGACTACGTGCACCTTCGGAAATATGAATGGAAACCTTCCAACAAACGATGATGTTTATTGATTGTCCATAATAGGAATCGGTACAGAGTTCTAAATTAGCGTCCAAAAATTAATATCCAAAATTTAGCAACCAAAACTAGCAGCTAAAGAGAGAAAGGACACATATGAGTATGAATTTACACAAGAGAAAAAACTGCGTAGAATAAAATTTGCCCAGATGCACGTGACTATAATCTAAATCGGAATCTGTTTTTCTCCGACAATTAACGACGAAATCCAAAAGAAATAAAACTAGTCTTGCTATCAATCCCACTCAAATTATAAATAATTACGTGGTTACAACAAAGTACTAAGTATATGCAGGGCTAGTAGGGAAAATAATCAATGTGCGACTGGCGACTAACAAAGCTGACGGAAGAATGAACGATGATCTAGAAATTAATCCGCTATCAATGCCGACAGCGCGGGAGATACCAAAGATTTCGAACATATATAAGCACAGAATTTAAGGAAAACACAAGCAAAACAACAGTGATAATTAGTAAAAGGAATTATTAATGAATTACGGAGAAAGAAATTAGGAGAATAATTGAGATACACTAGAAATATTAATAAAGTATTACACAAACATTAAACTGATTTGACTTGCATTGGAAAGGACGCGACTACAGTAAATACGCATAACATAATATACCGAGGGCAATATGGTCACTAAATAAACAATAATAAATTGAAAAATACAATAAAGAAAATTATAAACCTGTATGTTGCGCCTTGAAATTAAAAATAAAATAAATACGGCATGAATCCTAGCCGAGAAGGCTAAAAGTCAAACAAAAGATACCGCAACGTAAAAACGACGCGCACACATACAGTGTTTACCCAAACAAAAGCACATAAAATGCACCAAATTAAAAACCATTCGATTCAGCGTTCAAAATGAAAATAAGGTCTACCAAAACTAAACATAGCAGCACAAATGTCGCTTAACTCATCTCGTATAGCTTGATTGTAATAGAAAAAAACCACTGTATACACAAATTAAAAACATTGGCCTCTTTTGCATATGAATTGATTTTCGAAATGCACTGGACATGAATACATTACTTAAAAGGAGAGAGAAGATTTATATTATTGTACGATTCAACTAAAATATCTACTAGATACTGCTGTATTGGGACTCTTTGTGAATGTCATGAATGCTTTGGATATGTCGATCGCCAACTTTCTTTAAGTAAAGTTATATAGATATGAAGTGAGGGGTAACAGCTGCTTTATGTTTTAGTCGAGTAAGATATGTGAACTTGTCGCATTAGGTGATACAAAACTGAATGTAGGAGTTCCTAATGGATCTATACTGGGTCCCTCAATAGTAGTAATACTATGCGGATTCTGGCGCAATTTCCCATGTTATTTCTTATGGAGGTTCATTTTACAAAATTGACAATTTATACAGGTGTAATCACTTTCGTGCCACGAGGCAAGTCATTCAATCCTTACAGGCCTTCATATATATATGTATGTATATATGTATATACGCGAGCGAGCGAGCGTAGGTGTGTGCGGCGGTGTGTGTGTGTGTGTGTGTGTGTGCGTGTAACCAGCTTCGGAGGTGTAGAGAAAGATAGGGAAGGAGTTGTTTAATATACCTGTATACAAAGATGAGATGTGAACACCGCACGACTTTTATACATATGTACATTCAAATTATTCGATTAATAATACAGCTAGCATAGAAACAATGATTAACTTTTATTAAATACTAATACTGTAATTATATTTAATTATACTAATTATATAGCATGATCATGCTATCATAATGCTAATAAATACATGTAAAATTCCTGAATAAATTACCCGACTTGCTATCGCGCTTCTCAATGTACTTCAAACAGGTCTAAACATGTTTCCAGCGGAAACCGCAACGGCTGTCTGCTTCTGTGATAGACGCATGCATGAAATGTATATCTTACTTATAAAATAAAATAAAACAAACAATATATTTTTTTAAGAAAAACAATTTATTTATTATTATTTATAAATTAACAATATTATTTTAAATTAACAATATCTCCAAGCTTCATACCATCAAGATGGTCGATAAAAATATAAACTTTACATCTAAGATCGGCATACCATTTCAAATTATAAAATAAATATACAGTATGCTACTGGACGAGATAGCAACCAAGTATGAATATACAGGACGTTTCAAAGGTAGGGATTTTTAGAAAAACAATGTATTAATTAACAATATGACCAAGTTTCATACCATCAAGATGGTCGATAAAAATATAAACCTTACATCTAAGATCGGCATACCATTTCAAATTATAAAATAAATATACAGTATGCTACTGGACGAGATAGCAACCAAGTATGAATATACAGGACGTTTTCAAAGGTAGGGATTTTTAGAAAAGCAAGATGACGAATCCAAGATGGCCGCCAAAAATCTAATAAACTAATGCCACGTCAAGCATCCAATATATCAAAACCATGCACTCGAACTCCTATGAAACATCATCTCAAAACCATCGCTAGAATCAGCTCACAACCGGGTCATGAAGCGATTCTGAAACCCCTATATTAAAACCACACATTCAAACCACTATCAAATCCCTCTTTTCTCAAAAACTATCCAACCATCCATCCGTCCATCCATCCATCCATCTGGATAACATAGCAACCAAATATTAATATACAGGACGCTTCAAAGTAGGGATTTTTTAGAAAAGCAAGATGGAGAATCCAAGATGGCCGCCAAAAATCTAATAAACTAAGGTGACGTCAGGCGAAATAGCCGACTATCAATATGATCGATCAAAATATAAACTCAACTTATAGAAAATACCCAACTCCGTATCACGCATCACAACAACAACCACCCAACATAGTTTCAAACGCCACAACACCGGATCAACTTAGGAAGATACATCTAGGTCAAACCCAACATACTTTCAATCACCACCACCGAGGATTTATATTTGACATCAGCATACCATCTCAAATCATAAAATAAATATACAGTATGATACTGGATAACATAGCAACCAATTATGAATATACAGGACGTTTCAAAGTAGGGATTTTTAGAAAAGCAAGATGGCCACCAAAAATCTAATAAACTTCGGTGGCATCAGGCATCAATCTATTAAAACCACTATCAAATCATTCTCTTTTAAAGCCGTCATTCCAAAACAATACATTCAAATCATACATTCAGTGATAGATGCATAAATGAAATGTATTTATGCAGCCTAGCAGTTCAAAGCTTGTTATCGAGCTTACCAGTATATTTCTAACAGATCTAAACACGTTTCTAATGGAAACCACAACGTTTGATCACTATCAACACCTCTATGATAGTCACATTATTTAATATATCTATACCATATAATAAAAAGGAACAACATATTTTAAGAAAAACAATTTTTAAAAAATAATAACCACATTTTGTAGGTGAATTATAGCTAATATATATAGCATATCAATCATAGGGAAAAACATTAAACGAATTACAACGATAAACAATTATGACATATAAATCCATAGGTAAAGTTATATAGGTAATAAACATCATTCTCTCCATAGAAGACCTAGATATTTAATACCACATACATAAATACATAGACACTCTAATCCTCATATGAATAAATTGATAGACTTATAATAATTATTTTCATCCATAAGTATACATACATACTTTTATATATATCACTACAAGAAATAAGTCAACACCTCTATGATAGTCACATTATTTAATATATCTATACCATAAAATAAAAAGGAACAACATATTTTAAGAAAAACAATTATTAAAAAATAATAACCACATTTTGTATGCGAATTATAGCTAATATAGCATATCAATCATAGGGAAAAACATTAAACGAATTACAATGATAAGCAATTATGACATATAAATCCATAGGTAAAGTTATATAGGTAATAAACATCATTCCCTCCATAGAAAACCTAGATATTTAATACCACATACATAAATACATAGACACTCTAATCCTCATATGAATAAATTGATAGACTTATAATAATTATTTTCATCCATAAGTATACATACATACTTTTATAGTATATGGTTTGAAGTAGTATACTTTTATATATATCACTACAAGAAATAAGTCAACACCTCTATGATAGTAGCCTTATTTAATATATCTATATCATAAAATAAAAAGGAACAACATATTTTAAGAAAAAACAATTTATTAAAAAATAATAACACATTTTGTAGGCGAATTATAGCATATCAATCATAGGGAAAAACATTAAACGAAATACAACGATAAACAATTATGACATATAAATCCATAGGTAAAGTTATATAGGTAATAAACATCATTCTCTCCATAGAAGACCTAGATATTTAATACCACATACATAAATACATAGACACTCTAATCCTCATATGAATAAATTGATAGACTTATAATAATTATTTTCATCCATAAGTATACATACATACTTTTATATATATCACTACAAGAAATAACTCGACACCGCTGTGATAGTCACCTTATTTAATATATCTATATTATAAAATAAAAAGGAACAACATATTTTCAAGAAAACAATTTATTAAAAATAAAACAACTACACACATCAAACAAACCTCAACCATACTTTCAATTTCACAAATATCAAATTTAAACAAAACAATCAAATGCAAAGGCAAGGAATGTTCTCGAGATGATCCATATAGTGCAATATAACAATGCAGTAAAACGATAGAGCTGAGATACATGCTATATCAATTTTTTATTACCCACTTTTTCAGCAATCAAAACTTTTTGACAAAACACTACACATATGAAAAATAGACATAGCATTAAATATTTCCATTTTAGAGATACCCCAGCCTAATCCCAATTTTAAATATCATAAATTCTTAAATTGATTTAGTTAACTTTCTTATAATATTTAAAAAGGTTGAAAAGGAAACATACTAAGTCCCACAACAGATAAAATATGTGCTATCTTTTTACACTTCACGTTTAGTACTATCATTAGAAGAAATATGCATGAGGTACAGCTTTTAATATGAATTTAGGGTTTTTTTTTTTTTTCACAAAAACATAGTTTATCCCTAATAAAACTAATTTTGAAACACAATGTGCACATAGTATTAAAAAAGAGAATAAAAACATTAAACAAGGTACGCTTCACACGAAACATTTTTATAAATTACATTTTAAAAACATGGAATTCTATTTTATTTGAATGACATTGTATTTACAAATAGTTTTTATATCATTACAAGAAATATGCTTTTCATTAAATATTAACACTGAACAACAGCAGTATACACAAAAAAAAAACTAATATAAAGACAGTATTAACGTTCTAACCAAAAGATTTGCAAAATAATAAATATATACTTGTTCATCGCTTAAAAACAATCGAAAAATTGATGTTTGCCAAGCTATTTATCAATATTTAAGAGTTAAAAATTTATCATCATTTTTACATTTACAGATACCCCATGTTTAATATCAATTTGAATTAACATAAATTCATAAAATGAGTCCATCTTTTCACACATCATGCGTTTTTGTACAACAGCGAATGTATTACATTTTAAAGCACTTTATAATTTGAGAAAAATAGCAAATCATATCACGAAACACTATTATAAATTCTATTTTATTTGGATGACATTGTATTTACAAATAGTTTTTATATCATTACAAGAAATATACTTTTCATTAAATATTAACCACTGAACAACAGTAGTATAATAAATACTCGCTTTCAATTATTTAATATTGAAATTACATAAAATTCAATGCAATACACTTAAAACATTTGAAAAATCATGTTTGGTAAGCCCAATATATATCAATATTAAGACAAAATTATTATTAATTTTACATCTACAGATACCCCATGTTTAATATCAATTTGAATTAACATAATTTCATAAAATGAGTCTATCTTTAAATTTAGGGGTTTTTACACAAAACATAGTTTACGCCTAATAAAACTAATTTTTGAAACACAATGTACACATAGTATTAAAAAAAAAAAAAAAAAAAAAAAAAAGATGATAAAAACATTAAACAAAGTACGCTTCACACGAATCATTTTTATAAATTACATTTTAAAACATGGAATTCTATTTTATTTGGATGACATTGTATTTTGGTAAGCCAAATATATATCAATATTTAAGACAAACATTATTATTAATTTTCCATCTACAGATACCCCATGTTTAATATCAATTTGAATGAACATAATTTCATAAAATGAGTCTATCTTTAAATTTTTGTCAGTTTTATCTTTATTATTTTTAATATGATTCTGTAGTTTGTTGTTTGTACGAAATGAAATTAATGTCTTTGTTGTTTTTCGTAAATATGTTTTTATTTTCATGGAAGGTGTACCTATATAAGTCACAGAGGCAAATTTTGATGAGTAAGTTTGAGGAACTATAGGATAATTCTTGGATATGATTTTTGCTTTTTGTTTTTATGAAGGAGATTATTTATTAATTCTTTTGAATAACTATTATTCTGAGCTATGGTGTAAATTCTATCTAATTCTTTATCAAAATTAATCTTATGCATAAGAACATGGATTTTTTTATATAACATTGAGTGGAAAGCAGCAAGTTTATGACTAATCGGGTGGAAAGAGTTAGAATGTATCGTAATATCTGTGTGAGTAGGTTTATGGTAAATAGCGAATTTGTGTGTAGAGGTCTAGAAAATTAATGGTTTTATTTACTTCTAATTCTATGGTGAATTTAATATTAGGATGCAAAATGTTAATATGATTATGAAGTGAATTTAATTGTCTATCCGTTCCTTTAAAACACACCAAAATATCATCTACATATCTCACCCAGTATATACAATTTTTAAATAACGAATGTTTACTAATAATGTCTTCAAGGTTGTCCATAAATATTTCGGATAATAAGGGACTTAGTGGGTTTCCGTTTAACACTTCTTTTGGGGGAATAATCGCAAACAAACATCAAATGAAATGAGTTTTAAATTATCTGGTAATTTAAATTTACTAATTTTATTTATCGAAAATTTCGGTTTGAATTTAGTGTATTCTAAAATGATTTTTATAAGTTGTTTGCATAGATTCACATCTGGTGCTTTTACATACGAAACAACTGGACGAATAGGTATATTCTTTTTATGTAATTTTAGTAAACCATATAATTCTGGAGGTTGTGGGTTCATAACAGGTAGTTGGAACTTTTGTGCATTATTGAATAAACATTCGGTATTGTTTATAGCACTTTTAATTTGTTTTTGAAACCACTCTGTAGGGTTAGATTTTAGTTTTATGAACGCATTAGTACAATAGTAAAATAGAGGAGTTCCCATTGGAAGACGACCGTTTTCAACACTGAAAGCAGTTTTTTTATATCGAATCAGGGTGCATTTCTATTTGATAATAGCCCGAAGCTAGATCAAGAGTAGTAAAATAATTACACCGTCTTAGTTTATCTAAAATATCACTAATGTTTGGTATAGGGTATCGATCATCTATTGTTTTTTCGTTTAATTTTCGATAATCAACCACCATGCGCCATTTCTTTACTCCGCTGGCGTCGAGCTTTTTCGGAACTATCCATACAGGACTGGACCATGGTGAATATGATGGTCTAATGATTCCGTCTTCTAATAATTTCGATATTTGTTTATTAATTTCTTGCTTATGAACACACGGATAGCGGTATGACTTAGTATATATGTATTGAGATTTCATCGGTTGTCTTTATTTCGTGTTTAATTTGATTTGAAAATGTTATTTTTTTTTTCATTATCATGAAATAAATCTGAAAATACTGTGACAAGTTTACTTAAACAATCTTTTTCTTCCGAATTTAAATGATCTGTTCTAAATTTATTTATATTAATTTTGAATGGCTGTGTATTATTATTACAAGTGGCATATTTTCCTGAAATTGCTCTATATGAAAACATTCAAATTTGTTTCGTCAAATTTGTTCGCATATTCATTTAATAAATTTCGGTCTATGAGTATCGTTTGCGAAATTGATCTCTTATTAATTATTTCAACTGTTGCTTGATTATATTGTACATAGAGTAGCCCTGGAGGTATATAAATACTTTGATCGTCTGTGTCTATTTGAGGTATTATGATATCACAATCAGGTAAGTATTACTGAACACAAAGGGGAAATTTCAATATCTTGTGTTTCGAACTCTTTTCTGTAATAGAGCGGTACTTGAATATTGTCATTATATATAACACGGTTTTATATAACGACATTATTAGACTCATATAAACCTTCTTCGTTCGTTATAATGCTGATTACAACTAATAATATCTCCCATTCAGTTGAGTAAACCAGTACAAATAAATATACAATAATACAAATACAAATTTCATTAGGTAGGGCAATTAGTATGTTCTGATGAATTAAGCTGGCCTAGAATTTTTTTAATAATATAGCTAATATATCTCTATTCACAATTTAAATGGTTGGTTTTATAGTATTAGAAGGTCGTAACAAATAATTTGCTAATTATACATTAAAAAACATCAAAAAAAAAAAAAAAAAACAACTAAAAAGAATTATGATTGCATATTATTTTAATTTTGCATCAGAAACACTGAGTGGAGAAATAATTCTAGTATTATTTAAAGAGAATTGATTTATATAAAAGTAGCCTTTTCTTCAAATAAAACTTGAACTAAACCAGCAGTATTGTACAAACATATAAATCTGCCTTGACAGGGAGTATAATAGCTAATTCCATAGAATATATAAAAAAAAACTAATGTAAGATAGAGATCTTGTTTTTCTTAGTCGATATGTCTAGAACAATACAAGTTTAGAATATATATATATAATAAAACACAATTGTTTAGTTTCAAAAATTATAATGTTCACACAAACGTAGTTTAAAAAACCATTTCTCCTGTTTACCATTACTGACTAATTTTAAATTAATAGTCGAGGAAGGAGATACATGTTGAAACTCCATTATATATATATATATATAATAATTTCTTATTAAAAACCGTTAGATCTGTCTGCAAAACTGTCGAGTTGACATTTTCTATATCGTAGCCCGAATTATCGAATTTATAAAAGCTGACCCTTATCGGATTGTTTTCAAACAATTTTTCGCTAACGAGCATTTTCAAGCCACTAACACCTATAAGTTAGTCCACAAGGCCACGATACTTCTTGCATATATCAGCATGGATATCTAGAAATCTCGAAATCTGTATGCTACATACTTCAAGATAGAGATATTTCAGGGATATAGGTGTATTAAGGGGGCGTTTGAATCATAGAATACAATATAAATTTACAATTATGCAAATGTCGGTTATAAAATCATTAATTGTTTATTTTATTGTATGTAATAAGTCATAATATCCTCCTACGTATGGTATAGGGGTTTAATTTACATAAATTCTTTTTATAAAAAATTATTTCAATTTTATCAAAAGAACCCCTATACCATACGTAGGAGGATATTATGACTTATTACATACAATAAAATAAACAATTAATGATTTTATAACCGACATTTGCATAATTGTAAATTTATATTGTATTCTATGATTCAAACGCCCCCTTAATACACCTATATCCCTGAAATATCTCTATCTTGAAGTATGTAGCATACAGATTTCGAGATTTCTAGATATCCATGCTGATATATGCAAGAAGTATCGTGGCCTTGTCGACTAACTTATAGGTGTTAGTGGCTTGAAAATGCTCGTTAGCGAAAAATTGTTTGAAAACAATCCGATAAGGGTCAGCTTTTATAAATTCGATAATTCGGGCTACGATATAGAAAATGTCAACTCGACAGTTTTGTAGACAGATCTAACGGTTTTTAATAAGAAATTATTATATATATATATATATATATATATAATGGAGTTTCAACATGTATCTCCTTCCTCGACTATTAATTTAAAATTAGTCAGTAATGGTAAACAGGAGAAATGGTTTTTTAAACTACGTTTGTGTGAACATTATAATTTTTGAAACTAAACAATTGTGTTTTATTATATATATATATTCTAAACTTGTATTGTTCTAGACATATCGACTAAGAAAAACAAGATCTCTATCTTACATTAGTTTTTTTTTATATATTCTATGGAATTAGCTATTATACTCCCTGTCAAGACAGATTTATATGTTTGTACAATACTGCTGGTTTAGTTCAAGTTTTATTTGAAGAAAAGGCTACTTTTATATAAATCAATTCTCTTTAAATAATACTAGAATTATTTCTCCACTCAGTGTTTCTGATGCAAAATTAAAATAATATGCAATCATAATTCTTTTTAGTTGTTTTTTTTTTTTTTTTTGATGTTTTTTAATGTATAATTAGCAAATTATTTGTTACGACCTTCTAATACTATAAAACCAACCATTTAAATTGTGAATAGAGATATATTAGCTATATTATTAAAAAAATTCTAGGCCAGCTTAATTCATCAGAACATACTAATTGCCCTACCTAATGAAATTTGTATTTGTATTATTGTATATTTATTTGTACTGGTTTACTCAACTGAATGGGAGATATTATTAGTTGTAATCAGCATTATAACGAACGAAGAAGGTTTATATGAGTCTAATAATGTCGTTATATAAAACCGTGTTATATATAATGACAATATTCAAGTACCGCTCTATTACAGAAAAGAGTTCGAAACACAAGATATTGAAATTTCCCCTTTGTGTTCAGTAATACTTACCTGATTGTGATATCATAATACCTCAAATAGACACAGACGATCAAAGTATTTATATACCTCCAGGGCTACTCTATGTACAATATAATCAAGCAACAGTTGAAATAATTAATAAGAGATCAATTTCGCAAACGATACTCATAGACCGAAATTTATTAAATGAATATGCGAACAAATTTGACGAAACAAATTTGAATGTTTTCATATAGAGCAATTTCAGGAAAATATGCCACTTGTAATAATAATACACAGCCATTCAAAATTAATATAAATAAATTTAGAACAGATCATTTAAATTCGGAAGAAAAAGATTGTTTAAGTAAACTTGTCACAGTATTTTCAGATTTATTTCATGATAATGAAAAAAAAAATAACATTTTCAAATCAAATTAAACACGAAATAAAGACAACCGATGAAATCTCAATACATATATACTAAGTCATACCGCTATCCGTGTGTTCATAAGCAAGAAATTAATAAACAAATATCGAAATTATTAGAAGACGGAATCATTAGACCATCATATTCACCATGGTCCAGTCCTGTATGGATAGTTCCGAAAAAGCTCGACGCCAGCGGAGTAAAGAAATGGCGCATGGTGGTTGATTATCGAAAATTAAACGAAAAAACAATAGATGATCGATACCCTATACCAAACATTAGTGATATTTTAGATAAACTAAGACGGTGTAATTATTTTACTACTCTTGATCTAGCTTCGGGCTATTATCAAATAGAAATGCACCCTGATTCGATATAAAAAAACTGCTTTCAGTGTTGAAAACGGTCGTCTTCCAATGGGAACTCCTCTATTTTACTATTGTACTAATGCGTTCATAAAACTAAAATCTAACCCTACAGAGTGGTTTCAAAAACAAATTAAAAGTGCTATAAACAATACCGAATGTTTATTCAATAATGCACAAAAGTTCCAACTACCTGTTATGAACCCACAACCTCCAGAATTATATGGTTTACTAAAATTACATAAAAAGAATATACCTATTCGTCCAGTTGTTTCGTATGTAAAAGCACCAGATGTGAATCTATGCAAACAACTTATAAAAATCATTTTAGAATACACTAAATTCAAACCGAAATTTTCGATAAATAAAATTAGTAAATTTAAATTACCAGATAATTTAAAACTCATTTCATTTGATGTTTGTTTGCGATTATTCCCCCAAAAGAAGTGTTAAACGGAAACCCACTAAGTCCCTTATTATCCGAAATATTTATGGACAACCTTGAAGACATTATTAGTAAACATTCGTTATTTAAAAATTGTATATACTGGGTGAGATATGTAGATGATATTTAGGTGTGTTTTAAAGAAACGGATAGACAATTAAATTCACTTCATAATCATATTAACATTTTGCATCCTAATATTAAATTCACCATAGAATTAGAAGTAAATAAAACCATTAATTTTCTAGACCTCTACACACGAATTCGCTATTTACCATAAACCTACTCACACAGATATTACGATACATTCTAACTCTTTCCACCCGATTAGTCATAAACTTGCTGCTTTCCACTCAATGTTATATAAAAAAATCCATGTTCTTATGCATAAGATTAATTTTGATAAAGAATTAGATAGAATTTACACCATAGCTCAGAATAATAGTTATTCAAAAGAATTAATAAATAATCTCCTTCATAAAAACAAAAAGCAAAAATCATATCCAAGAATTATCCTATAGTTCCTCAAACTTACTCATCAAAATTTGCCTCTGTGACTTATATAGGTACACCTTCCATGAAAATAAAAACATATTTACGAAAAACAACAAAGACATTAATTTCATTTCGTACAAACAACAAACTACAGAATCATATTAAAAATAATAAAGATAAAACTGACAAAAATTTAAAGATAGACTCATTTTATGAAATTATGTTCATTCAAATTGATATTAAACATGGGGTATCTGTAGATGGAAAATTAATAATAATGTTTGTCTTAAATATTGATATATATTTGGCTTACCAAAATACAATGTCATCCAAATAAAATAGAATTCCATGTTTTAAAATGTAATTTATAAAAATGATTCGTGTGAAGCGTACCTTGTTTAATGTTTTTATCATCTTTTTTTTTTTTTTTTTTTTTTTTTAATACTATGTGTACATTGTGTTTCAAAAATTAGTTTTATTAGGCGTAAACTATGTTTTGTGTAAAAACCCCTAAATTTAAAGATAGACTCATTTTATGAAATTATGTTAATTCAAATTGATATTAAACATGGGGTATCTGTAGATGTAAAATTAATAATAATTTTGTCTTAATATTGATATATATTGGGCTTACCAAACATGATTTTTCAAATGTTTTAAGTGTATTGCATTGAATTTTATGTAATTTCAATATTAAATAATTGAAAGCGAGTATTTATTATACTACTGTTGTTCAGTGGTTAATATTTAATGAAAAGTATATTTCTTGTAATGATATAAAAACTATTTGTAAATACAATGTCATCCAAATAAAATAGAATTTATAATAGTGTTTCGTGATATGATTTGCTATTTTTCTCAAATTATAAAGTGCTTTAAAATGTAATACATTCGCTGTTGTACAAAAACGCATGATGTGTGAAAAGATGGACTCATTTTATGAATTTATGTTAATTCAAATTGATATTAAACATGGGGTATCTGTAAATGTAAAAATGATGATAAATTTTTAACTCTTAAATATTGATAAATAGCTTGGCAAACATCAATTTTTCGATTGTTTTTAAGCGATGAACAAGTATATATTTATTATTTTGCAAATCTTTTGGTTAGAACGTTAATACTGTCTTTATATTAGTTTTTTTTTGTGTATACTGCTGTTGTTCAGTGTTAATATTTAATGAAAAGCATATTTCTTGTAATGATATAAAAACTATTTGTAAATACAATGTCATTCAAATAAAATAGAATTCCATGTTTTTAAATTGTAATTTATAAAAATGTTTCGTGTGAAGCGTACCTTGTTTAATGTTTTTATTCTCTTTTTTAATACTATGTGCACATTGTGTTTCAAAATTAGTTTTATTAGGGATAAACTATGTTTTTGTGAAAAAAAAAAAAAAACCCTAAATTCATATTAAAAGCTGTACCTCATGCATATTTCTTCTAATGATAGTACTAAACGTGAAGTGTAAAAAGATAGCACATATTTTATCTGTTGTGGGACTTAGTATGTTTCCTTTTCAACCTTTTTAAATATTATAAGAAAGTTAACTAAATCAATTTAAGAATTTATGATATTTAAAATTGGGATTAGGCTGGGGTATCTCTAAAATGGAAATATTTAATGCTATGTCTATTTTTCATATGTGTAGTGTTTTGTCAAAAAGTTTTGATTGCTGAAAAAGTGGGTAATAAAAAATTGATATAGCATGTATCTCAGCTCTATCGTTTTACTGCATTGTTATATTGCACTATATGGATCATCTCGAGAACATTCCTTGCCTTTGCATTTGATTGTTTTGTTTAAATTTGATATTTGTGAAATTGAAAGTATGGTTGAGGTTTGTTTGATGTGTGTAGTTGTTTTATTTTTAATAAATTGTTTTCTTGAAAATATGTTGTTCCTTTTTATTTTATAATATAGATATATTAAATAAGGTGACTATCACAGCGGTGTCGAGTTATTTCTTGTAGTGATATATATAAAAGTATGTATGTATACTTATGGATGAAAATAATTATTATAAGTCTATCAATTTATTCATATGAGGATTAGAGTGTCTATGTATTTATGTATGTGGTATTAAATATCTAGGTCTTCTATGGAGAGAATGATGTTTATTACCTATATAACTTTACCTATGGATTTATATGTCATAATTGTTTATCGTTGTATTTCGTTTAATGTTTTTCCCTATGATTGATATGCTATAATTCGCCTACAAAATGTGTTATTATTTTTTAATAAATTGTTTTTTCTTAAAATATGTTGTTCCTTTTTATTTTATGATATAGATATATTAAATAAGGCTACTATCATAGAGGTGTTGACTTATTTCTTGTAGTGATATATATAAAAGTATACTACTTCAAACCATATACTATAAAAGTATGTATGTATACTTATGGATGAAAATAATTATTATAAGTCTATCAATTTATTCATATGAGGATTAGAGTGTCTATGTATTTATGTATGTGGTATTAAATATCTAGGTTTTCTATGGAGGGAATGATGTTTATTACCTATATAACTTTACCTATGGATTTATATGTTATTATCAAACGTTGTGGTTTCCATTAGAAACGTGTTTAGATCTGTTAGAAATATACTGGTAAGCTCGATAACAAGCTTTGAACTGCTAGGCTGCATAAATACATTTCATTTATGCATCTATCACTGAATGTATGATTTGAATGTATTGTTTTGGAATGACGGCTTTAAAAGAGAATGATTTGATAGTGGTTTTAATAGATTGATGCCTGATGCCACCGAAGTTTATTAGATTTTTGGTGGCCATCTTGCTTTTCTAAAAATCCCTACTTTGAAACGTCCTGTATATTCATAATTGGTTGCTATGTTATCCAGTATCATACTGTATATTTATTTTATGATTTGAGATGGTATGCTGATGTCAAATATAAATCCTCGGTGGTGGTGATTGAAAGTATGTTGGGTTTGACCTAGATGTATCTTCCTAAGTTGATCCGGTGTTGTGGCGTTTGAAACTATGTTGGGTGGTTGTTGTTGTGATGCGTGATACGGAGTTGGGTATTTTCTATAAGTTGAGTTTATATTTTGATCGATCATATTGATAGTCGGCTATTTCGCCTGACGTCACCTTAGTTTATTAGATTTTTGGCGGCCATCTTGGATTCTCCATCTTGCTTTTCTAAAAAATCCCTACTTTGAAGCGTCCTGTATATTAATATTTGGTTGCTATGTTATCCAGATGGATGGATGGATGGACGGATGGATGGTTGGATAGTTTTTGAGAAAAGAGGGATTTGATAGTGGTTTGAATGTGTGGTTTTAATATAGGGGTTTCAGAATCGCTTCATGACCCGGTTGTGAGCTGATTCTAGCGATGGTTTTGAGATGATGTTTCATAGGAGTTCGAGTGCATGGTTTTGATATATTGGATGCTTGACGTGGCATTAGTTTATTAGATTTTTGGCGGCCATCTTGGATTCGTCATCTTGCTTTTCTAAAAATCCCTACCTTTGAAAACGTCCTGTATATTCATACTTGGTTGCTATCTCGTCCAGTAGCATACTGTATATTTATTTTATAATTTGAAATGGTATGCCGATCTTAGATGTAAGGTTTATATTTTTATCGACCATCTTGATGGTATGAAACTTGGTCATATTGTTAATTAATACATTGTTTTTCTAAAAATCCCTACCTTTGAAACGTCCTGTATATTCATACTTGGTTGCTATCTCGTCCAGTAGCATACTGTATATTTATTTTATAATTTGAAATGGTATGCCGATCTTAGATGTAAAGTTTATATTTTTATCGACCATCTTGATGGTATGAAGCTTGGAGATATTGTTAATTTAAAATAATATTGTTAATTTATAAATAATAATAAATAAATTGTTTTTCTTAAAAAAATATATTGTTTGTTTTATTTTATTTTATAAGTAAGATATACATTTCATGCATGCGTCTATCACAGAAGCAGACAGCCGTTGCGGTTTCCGCTGGAAACATGTTTAGACCTGTTTGAAGTACATTGAGAAGCGCGATAGCAAGTCGGGTAATTTATTCAGGAATTTTACATGTATTTATTAGCATTATGATAGCATGATCATGCTATATAATTAGTATAATTAAATATAATTACAGTATTAGTATTTAATAAAAGTTAATCATTGTTTCTATGCTAGCTGTATTATTAATCGAATAATTTGAATGTACATATGTATAAAAGTCGTGCGGTGTTCACATCTCATCTTTGTATACAGGTATATTAAACAACTCCTTCCCTATCTTTCTCTACACCTCCGAAGCTGGTTACACGCACACACACACACACACACACACCGCCGCACACACCTACGCTCGCTCGCTCGCGTATATACATATATACATACATATATATATGAAGGCCTGTAAGGATTGAATGACTTGCCTCGTGGCACGAAAGTGATTACACCTGTATAAATTGTCAATTTTGTAAAATGAACCTCCATAAGAAATAACATGGGAAATTGCGCCAGAATCCGCATAGTATTACTACTCTCAATCTTTATTATTTTCATTAGTGATCTTTTCTATTATAAATAAACTCCGGGTTGTGCTATAGTGTCTTACTCCTATGAAATGTATATCATTGTTACGGATTCCTCTTTGGCGCAGAGCTTGTGCCGAGAACGAGTGCATAATAAATAATATCAATTACTGGTATTAAGTTAATAAATTGTGTATAAATATGTACTTATATATATATATATATTATAATTATAACTTTTAACGATGTTGTCAAGACTCGCAAAATGTGTTTATGCATTAAAGAATTTATCGTATCACTGTAGCAGGGATATACCAATTGTCTTTTACTTTGGATGTTATTGCCCTGTACTGAAATATTCTGTTATTCAGTGGAAAATGTCTTGCGATGCCACACGGGTGTTTCTTACAAAAGCGTGCTAGTAGTATTATTGAAAATCTGAAACAACGTGATTTTTTCAAGCTTCATTTTCTTATATTAAATATTTTAACTTTGCCCTCAATATTTATCTACAAAACTTTGCGTTTCGTATATGGAAATATGAGCTTGTTTGAATTCCATAAAATGAACCACGAACATGATATCAGAAAAAAAGTCGCCTTTTACCGTCTGCGCACCGTTTTGCTCTTTTACATAAACATCTGTAATATGAAAAACATTTATTAATTTACTTTCCAACGTGTAAAACATATATAATTTAATTGGTATTGGGATACCGTCAAAGCAATTCCTTTTGTGGAGGTATTTCTACAACATTGAGGAGTATTTTTTCTAAATATGTAATTTCACCTTCTTTTGCCTATTATATTATTGTCTCCGACATATTTATCTGGCATTGTTCGCTCATTTTGGCAGCTGTGATTACTGTTGCTACTACTGCAAAATATTATGTATCTTTTATATCTAAATCAGTCTTTTGTTTTTATTTGTTTGTGATTTTTGTATACATGTACAATGTAACAGTTATATATCTTTTTTTTTGTTTAAATTTGAATTGAATTTGAAATTTAGAAAATACTTCTCGCAAATTAAGCAGTGAAAAACTGATTAGTTATGTTTACATCTTTTTATATAAGTTTTAACATTTTTGTATTTATGCATCTCCTTCTCTTGTTTAATTTGAATTTAAATATGAATAGCTTGTTTCTGTTTGTTTTATAGTTAAATTTGTTTGTTTCGTCTGGTATTTCTACATTAGGCAAATGCTATATTCAAAACAGTACTTTTAATAATCTTACTTTAATATTATAACATTCTTATTTACATATTTCATTATTTATTCTATGTGCTAAAAGTCTTGTTGTATGCTGTCTTTACAGTTTACAGAATCAAAAACTACATTATTTTTAACATACGCCCATATTAAAGGCTTAACAAAAGAAATCAACACCATACATGTTTGGTATATTTAGAAACACAGAAAACATAAAGAGCCTTTGTCAACTAGGTTATAATTTTACATAAATGTGAGAAAATGGGAAACTAAATTCAATAAATATAAACTTCCAAAACGCAATGCTGTTAAAGAACAAGAAAATGGGTGTGCTTAAAACCACACGGCAGAAGTGAAAACTTCATCAAGGCGAGGTTAATAATACGAAATCCAATTTTTTTTCTTATACGTCGTATAAGGAAGTATTGTGATGATGAAAATTTTCGGCCTCGAGATTTTTGCAGATGTCCACGTATTGAGGTCCCCTGATACTGAAAAAATTGTTTTTAAAAAATGTCTGTGTGTGCGTCTGTCTGTCTGTGACCACGATAGCGGTCAAACTACTGGAGATATCAATTCCAAATTTTGTATTTACATGTATAATCTACCTCTTGGGGACGGATTAGATTTTTAGCAAATTCGGTCGGCCGGAAGTAGTAGTTTATTTCAGTGAAAATTTCGAATTTTAATTTTAGTATTATAGTAATGAAAGGTTGGTTACTCTTCGAGAAATTAGTTTTAAATTCTGTGATTCATTAGGATACACAGTTAACCTTTATAATCATCTTCTGTACCACCTTTTTGAAATTCCTTATATTTTCTATGTTCATTTAAGAAATTAGTTCTTAGACCATGAAATTTAGCTTTAATATCTGATATGGACACTCCTGGTTTTATATTTATCACTATATTTTTAATTGCCTCTATTGCTGTGGCACGAGGATGTTTGTTTTCATACCTTGCATCTTCATCTGTATACAGGGTGTAACAAAATAAGTGTAAAACATTTCAGGGGGTGATTCTTTAACGGCAAAGAGATAGGGTCTTTCATATAAAAAAACTTCAATGGAGCATCCCTTGTTAAGATACAGCCCCATAAAGGGGGTACATAAAATTTGTTTTACAATTTTTCTCACAAACACTAAAAATGTAATCTATTTCCAATGTAACTTTTTGTCTGATTATTTGTTTACCATTTAAAAATCTATTTCCTATACCTTGTTTCATTCGAAACAAAAAATGTCTTGAATTTTTTGCCCAAAAGTTATCAGTTCGCAGCAAAAAATTATTTTACGAACAACTACAGAGATACATCGTCATAAAACGAAAATGTAAAACTAATTTATTTAGTAGGCCGCTAGTAGTAGTATCGCGCTGTCAGTTTGTAAATTTTTGAAATTGAATTAATACTTAATTGTGTGTCGTTGTTTTGTTCGTAATTTGTTAGTTTAATAATTCACTTGTTATTAAAATGGCATACACAAATGAGGAAATGGCTGATATGCATTACGTTTACGGTCTGTCGCAGGGGAATGGGTTAGAAGCTTCTAGAAGATATGCTGAAATGTATCCTCAACGGCAGCTTCCTTCGCATAGAATATTTGCCCGACTTCATCAACGATTACGAGAATATGGGTCATTCGACAAAAGAACGCAGGATTGTGGTCGCCATCGAGAAGTTACAACAACACATCTTGAAGAAGCAGTACTTAATTTGGTTGAAGAACAACGTACTAGCAGTACTAGAAAGATTGCTTTAGAGTTAAATGTTGATCATATGACGGTATTTCGAATTTTAAAGGAACAACTCTTATACACTTACCATCTGCAACGAGTACAGGCACTGTTACAGCGAGATTTTCCGAACCGTCTTGAATTTTCCAGTTGGATGCTGGAAATGATTAGAAGAAATCCTGACTTCTGAAGACGATCGAATTCACAGACGAATGTACTTTTTCTCGGGACAAGATAATTAATTTTCATAATAACCACATATGGGATGATGAAAACCCTCACGCTATTGTACAAGCTAACCATCAAGAACACTTTTCTCTTAACGTGTCGCTCGGAGTTATTGGGGATTATTTAATTGGCCCTCATTTTCTACCTCCTCGATTAAATGGTGAGGCATACACTCAATTTTTAAGAGAAGTGCATCCAGTACTGCTGGAGGAAGTTCCTTTGGGCGTCAGAAGGGATATGTTTTTTATGCATGATAGGGCTCCCGCCCATTTTAGTCAAGCAGCACGTCAGCATTTAACCCAAACATATCCAAATCATTGGATAGGTCGAGGAGGACCACAGAATTGGCCCGCTCGATCCCCGGATCTCAATCCTCTCGATTTCTCTACTTGGGGCCATTTATAGACTTTGGTTTATCCTACTCCTGTTCGCGATGTAGAGGACTTAAGAAACCGCATCATCGATGCGTGCAGGGTAATTAGAGAGAATCCAGGAATATTTGAGCGAATACGTGGCTCAATGCGCCGACGTCTAGACGCATGTGTAATGACTGTAGGTGGACATATTGAACATTTACTACGATTTCTACATGTTTTATGTTTTGTTATTAATAAATTAGTTTTGTTTATTCATCTTTAATCATATGTATTTTGATGCAGGTAGTAACTACAAAATAACAATACTAATCCAGTTCGCATTTATGACGATGTGTCTCTGTAGTTGTTCGTAAAATAATTTTTTGCTGCGAACTGATTACTTTTGGGCAAAAAATTCAAGAGACATTTTTTGTTTCGAATGAAACAAGGTATTGGAAATAGATTTTTAAATGGTAAACAAATAATCAGACAAAAAGTTACATTGGAAATAAATTACATTTTTAGTGTTTTAGTGTTTGTAAGAAAAATTGTAAAACAAATTTTATGTACTCCCTTTATGGGGCTGTATCTTAACAAGGGATGCTCCATTGAAGTTTTTTTATATGAAAGACCCTATCTCTTTTTCGCTAAGGAATCACCCCCTGAAATGTTTTACACTTATTTTGTTACACCCTGTATAAACGGATATTTTTTATATTCCTCTATTAACACATACACCTGTTCACGTAACCAGGACATCTTTTAATTTACGCAATAAGAATTTAAAAAACACTATGATCATTCACACACAACCTCTGAAACCGGAAATTTATTTTTAAGTTGCTTTGGTTTAGTTAACTTTGTCGTCAATTGTAATTTTATCCCCATTTAATCTATTGCGCAGTTTTTGACGCAGATTTTACACAAAAATTAGGATATTGCAAGCACTTTTCTGTATTACACATTGCTGAATTTCAAAAATGAAATTTACATGAAAACTTTCTTTAAAATTTAGCATCGTCTCATACAGGCCTAAGAATTATTATTATTCTTTACTGTAAATATAATACCACACTTGTGACAATAATTTTCAATAGCAATGACCCAGCAAACATATAAGGAGCTACGTATCCACAATAATCAAGCGATGGTAAATCATTGGCATGACATTCGTGACATAGCATTTGATATTTCGCAATATTTGGTTTACTTATATATTGTCGATATTAATTTAGTGAGGTTAGACTGTTATTGAAATATCGGGGAAACTCGCTGATTTAAAGAAATGAAGTAACTATCAGAACTGACTCTTCAGAAACAAAATATTTCCAATAATAAACAATATTGACAAAGACTTGTTCTAATAAAGTTCTGTCACTATTAATACCATTTAATCTTGAGTGTGCCGATAACAGTGCAACCGATACCGTAAATCAGATTTTAATGCCCTTAAAAGCTTACATGATTTTTCTAGTAATAATAACCGTCATATATCTGTTAACATGTACAGTGAAGTATTATAATGGTTCAATTAACTAAAAAATATTGTAAATAAGAAGATTAGTTGCAAAGATACAATACCAAATATTTTTTAATTTAATGATTTTTATCGTTGGTAAGAGCTCTAGCTCTACAGTGCTGTTTTTATCTATCGACCGCGAGGTGTCTAAGTAACGGCACGTTGTTATTTTCCATTGGAGCACCAACGATGGGAATTATGGCTTACAGTTATTTAATCACTATTGGGCCAATAGTTTGCGTATGCTGGGGAACTTGATCTATTTAAATGTTAATTTATTTCTAGTTTCGAAGAGTATCTCTGCTTAGCATTATTTAGAGTAGTTTGAGAACGTACTATAGGTATATATTTTTATTTTCGTAACAATGTTTCGAGAGAGATAAAGAAGTTTCGCGAAATTTATTGCTTCGTTTTTTGAGTTGGCGGAACATGATAACGACAAAAATAGAAGTGTAGCAGTTACGTGATTGTCTTTAAACAGTGTTCGTTGTTTTAGTTCCGAGGAGTATCAATCACGAAACATTCAAAAGTTGAAGTCCGTTTGGAATTTAAATCTACAACATTTCATTTAAAGTTTCTACCGTACTAACGCGTTATACACGGGAGAAAATTCAAAGGAAAATACAGTGTGATTCATAAGATATGAAAAGACTGCTTACTGTTAAGTAAATGGTCGATTAATAATATTTTTGCAACTTTTATAATCGTATAATTATAAATTAGTATTTTTGACCAATATATTCTTTTACATATTGTCTCAAGTAAGAATTCCTTCGACCATGATTAACGAAGGCATTAAAAGTATTAACCTAAAAATATATTATCACCGTAGTATGCTTCTGTGTTCCAGGCAGAAGTGTGAGTCATATTCCAATGTGTTACAGAAAACAATAGGAATGCCTATATTGTATGATAGTCAAGTGGCACTGAGGGCAATATAAAGCCAAGAGGTCTTATCAAGACTGGTTTGAGGATGCATCGAAGAAGTAAAGTCGCTGAAGCAGAAGAACAAGGTGAAACTAATCTAATATGACTAGTAGTTTTTAGTAACCAGTCAACAAACGTGACCAGCCCACGAAAATGTCTGAAGTAACGAAAATTGAATACCGTGCGGTCATTAAACTTTTAACACAAGAAAGACCTTATCACAATAAACAACGTTTAGATGGCGTTTACGGCGATTCATCTCCTTCGTATTCAACTGTAAAAAAGTGGGCAAACTGTTTCCGTTTTGGATAAGAATCCCTGGAAGATGCTTATCGGTCGGGTCGACCAATTGAAAAGATAACGCCTCAACAAATTTCAATTATTGAACATTTAGTGCTAGAAGATCAAAGTGAAGGAATTAGCAGTGACAACAAACATTTCCGAAACAAGCTGTCTCTCCTACTGGCATCTGGTGCGCCGCAGAGGAGTGTGTGTGGGCCCTTATTATATATTATTTATTCCTCTAATATACTCAAATCTTAAGAATTTTGCAAATTTCATGCATATGCTGATGACACTCAGTTATATTATGCGTTTGACCCATCACATTATTCAGATGCCGAGGCGCGAATTAATGCTGACCTTAAAGCTGAGCTTGATACCTCTCCTGATACAAAGAGTATTTGCAGGAGCCGCGATGAGTGTCCCGTGATTTCCTTGATTTGCAGTGTTGTTGCTAGTGTTTCAGATTGTTTTTTCTTTTTCTTGTGTTTGCTTTTATTTATTATTATTATTATTTTTATTATGTATCGTTGAGGGGCATGTGCAAAATAACAGACGACAAATTTCCTGGTCACTCTGAGCACATGCCTTTTAATCTTCTCCATGTATTTGTATGTCTTTCTCTTTTCTATATGCGTATATGCGGCTGCATGTATTTATTATTATTATTATTATTATTATTAAGTGACCGCCGAATTCTCCATGACCATTTGGGTATGAATAAAATAAGTATTAGACGGGTACCGCTACTTCTTTCTGCTCTCCAACGTTAACGTCGAGTCGAATGTGCGCAGTCGTTTTTAAGCATGTGTGGAGACGACCCAAAACCGATTTTGGAGTCCATTGTCACAGGGGATGAAACAATGACTATGTTTTACGATCCTCTATCGAAATGCGAGTCCATGGAGTGACGGTGACATGATGAACCTAGTCCCAGAAAGGCGTTCAATCAACGAAAAAGGTGATGGCCACAATTTTCTGGGATTGGGAGGGCATTTTGCTAATTGACTTTAAAGAGCGCTATACAAGTGTGAATGGCACGTATTATATGTTTTTATTGCATAAATTAAGGGACAGTATTCGTGCAAAATGTGGAAAATTGACAAAATGTATGCGATTATTGTACGATAATGCTCCTGTCCATACTGCCGCCATTTCAAAAGCTGCCATACATGAATGCGGCTTTCAAGAATTAGAAGAGCTACCCTATAGTCCGGATATGGCTCCTTGTGATCTCTTTTTGTTTTCTAATTTAAAAAAATGAGGAGTTTCTTATACGTATGAGCGTTTCAAATAATACAATTTTAAAAATTATTTTATATAAAAATTATTCAAAATTCTACCAGTCTCTTATTAAATCTCTACAGGATACATATTTTGTAAGATATTTGCAAGAAAAAAACTACCCGCTAAGAGTAAAAGTATTATTTCCGATCCGAATTTTGAAATTTCATTTATACAAAAAATATTCCAAATACAGCTCTAAATACTTTTATACTCTTGATAAATATATACCTATGGAATGCATAATTTACGACATATTCGTAAAAAGTCGCTATTCGACAAGAGTAAAAGTGTTACTTCCGGTCCGAATTTTTAAAGTTTTTTTACACAAAAGTTATTGAAAATTAAGTTTTAAATACTTTTATACTCGTAACGTACCTGTCGAAAAAGCATGAGTTGCGAAATATTCGCCAAAAACTGATTTTCGATAAGAGTAAAAGACCTACTTCCGGTAGGAATTTCGAAAAACTTTTTAATAAAATTCTTACATGTTTTCGGAATCAGGGGACTTCAAAACGTGGAAATCTGCAAAAATCTCGAGGTCGAAAATTTTCATCATCACAATACTTCCTTATACTACGTATAAGAAAGTAAAAAGACCTCAGATGGCGTAGTTTCAAGGACAACAGTGAGTTGCAAGCAGCTGTTATAGAACATTTTGACGGAAAAACTTCAGATTATTTTTACAAGGGTATCGAATTATTAATTAATCCTTGTAATAAATGTATAGAAGTTAGGGGAGATTACATTGAAAAATAAAAATTCTTATATTGTCCCAAGTTTCTTTTTTGTATATCAGGCCGAGAATTTATGGCGCCTACCTCGTATATAGATAGGAAAATTGAAAACGCATATAAGAAAATAAAGCAAAATTGGTAAAACAAATTCACACAGATAGTAAGATCTTCGATACTAAAAATAAGAAATAAAACATAAAAGAAAGAAAGAAATGACAACAAATAGCAGAACAGGCAAAAACACACAGTAGATTATAATATAAGAAATGAATAGCCGGTAGTATATATAATTCATATAATTTCTATCTTGAATTCGGATTTCAATATAAAGTATACCATTCTTAATAATTCAAATACGTACATACATTAATATAGATATATCTAGCTTCGTGTTCGTAATACGATATGTGCAATATATCTATTTTATAATATTGTAAATCGCTTTATTAATAATTTATAGCGTTTCGAATGATCGCTGTACAATTGTGTCGGAAATAAAAAGTTTAAGCAATATGATTTCAATAATTTGATTCAATAAGATTACAGAAATATATATATGAAGAGCATATTATATGCGTACTGCTGAAATTGCAAATTCCGAAATATTGGATTAGAAGTAACATTGTTATTTGCAATTTCATGTTTACTCGGCATTCGCTGCATCTGTTATTTAGACGGATCAAGCCCAATTCTGTGCCAGAGTGTGACCCAATTTAATTTATTTCAAATATAACGACGGATAAGCGAATAACTTTTTCATGTACGTTTACACTTTGAATATCATATGCAGTCAACGATTATATATTATTGGCATAAATACATATATGCAAATGTTATGAGCTATTATATCATATCAAACGTTTTAAACATTTCATGCATCAATATCAGTATACGTTTGTGTATATTAATTTATACTTATTAGGATGACTAATCTAGTTTCCATGTAGATACCTTTCACCTGTTTAATATTATAATACGTCTGTTTCTATAGTTATTTGATTTTCCAAATTAGTTAACTACATTTTATGCTATAAAGTACTCACCAAACTTACCATAGTGACTGCGCCGGTTGTCGTCCATTTAAGCAACTACTACTACTACTTCGCTAGCTATTAAATAAATTTCTCGTACTCTGATTGGAACATACCATAATTGAAAAGTTTGGAAGTCCAAGTTTTTTAAAAAAAATATTATAATTTTTCAAAACGACTTCTAGTAATTAATTAAAATAAACTTTATGAAAGTGTAATTTTTACCTATTTTCGGCCCCATGGTGCTAATTACCGGCCAAATGGGATGCGGTTTTCGACCGATAGGCCGAACAAATCCGGATATGCGGCCAGCCATGTATCATATTATTTTGGAGGCTATTTCTGGGATGTTTGGACTAGTGAATAATGAAATAATTGTCAGGTTAAAAGAAGTAACAAAACGTATATTAATTATTAAAACATAAAATACAAACTAAATTATAGCTTTTTCTATGGTTTATAAAAAAATAACAAATAAAATTCTTCGGTTAAGAATATTGGACGTGGCAACTTCATATGTTAAATCGAGGAAATCTGTACATTTGTAGTGATACCACTTGGTGCAATAATCACAACCGACATTTTTCTCAAGATCATCTTCTATGTCACTCATAAGGTCCTCTTGGCACAAGGCACATTTTACCTTCTCCTTCTTCTGTTCTATTGTCTTTTCAGTATCTTCCTTATTCTTAAACAATTTTCCTTTAGCCTTCCTCACAAACTTCTTTTTTTTACTATTTGTCATAATTTGCTTCTGGCGTTTCTTGGCTTCTCTTTGCTCTTTTCTCAATTTCACCTTGTTAATTTTGTCAAGCCTTTCTTGTTCTTTTCTCAAATAGTGATATCGCACTAGGTAACTTTGCTTTTAGTGTTTTGTTTTCTGACTTTTTCGTAGGCTCTGGAAAGCACAAGTGAGCTTCAAAAGGATTTAAATTTTTTTCTAATATCTTTTTAGAACTCGACGCTCTTCATCCGCTATTTCTTCTCCAGGCTTATTTTCGGTTACCACAGTATCTTCAGCGAAGTTTTCAGATCTTCCTTCAGTTACCACTGTATCTTCAACGAGACTTTCAGATCTTTCCTCGTCTTTATTGTTACTTTTCCGTTCATTTTCTCCGTTGTGTCCCTTTTCTCCCATCGTTTCATCATTAGGTATATACAGAATAGATGTCCTCTCAATTTTTCCATTAACATCATTCTCATCTGGTTCTTTCATTATGTTGCCATAAATATTAAAATCATGATTTGATAATACTGGAGCTTGCAACGAATAATAACTCTATTCTCAGGTTCTATTATTTCTTGCGGTTCCATTGGGTCGTCTCCATTAAATACTCTTCTTGGATCTTCTATTACTTTCTTTAAATTATTACGCTGTACGTAGTCCTGGAGATTCACGAACCATTTTCTAAACGACTCCTCCGTGACTAGAGCGCGGGCTTTATTGATGGTCTCTGCTTCCCTTAGAGAAATTTCTGGATGTCTCTTGAGAAAGTTTAGATACCATTTCTGACCAGGTTGTTCGTTTTTAAATAAATGGAGCTTTCCAGAATCCCTCACAATTTTAGTAACTGTCTCAATGAGATCGCATTTCTTTATTGGGAAACCACATTTCGCGATGTCTAGCAACCAGTGAGCAATTTTCTGCTCACCTTCTCTTGTCATTATTGGAGGTGGTCCTGTTCTTCTTACAATATTTTCTGGGGTCTTTCCTTTTAATTTGTCTTGTATTGCTGTACGTGGTACTCCAAATTGACGACTTGCTTCTCTCATAATCATATAGTTTTCTCGTACTTCAGAAAGTGCTCTTTTTAAGGCGTCATCTGAATACGAGAAAAATTTTCTCTTATTTAATTTCTTGAGAGGCTGCACCTTTACTCCCTCATGTTCTTTCCGAAAAACCATCTGAAAAAGCAAGTTTTAGATAGGTGGATAATATGAGGACGACAATGGACTGTTTCTCGGTCACCGCTATTATGTATATATTATATATAATTATACGGGAGAACGTAAACCGGTATACTCTTTCCTATTTTCGGCCACGTTATTCGGTGGTCTTTATATCTCCGGAGCATTTGCGAAATATGTGGCCGGAAACTGGCCTGTATTTTCTAAATAGGGTCAGGGATAATATAAGAAAATGAGAAGTTTATATCTAAAATATAAATAATAGAAAAAGACATCGTCATTAGACAAAATATACCCGGTTTTCGACCACCCTGGCCGAAAAAGGAATACATATTTTTTTTTGTGTCCAGTTCACCTGTCACTTATTTATAAAATATATTTACTGAAAACAATATATTTTGCTCAATTAAACCAAAATTAAACTAAAAACTAAACTAAGTAATAATTTACTTAGGTACTATTTTCCAGTGATGTCCCCACTACAATTTTTGTACTGAACCAAAAGCACTCACATCGTTTCGTTGGCGACCATATTGTAAAACTGAATGTTAGTTCCTGTTTGTGCCCCCACTGCTTCAAAATTGGCATGACTGTAGGAAAAAGGTGGCCGAACAAGGGCCTATAATTTATTCGATCAGTGTATAGAAATGAACACTATTTTCGGCTTCTAATATCAAAGTGGCCGACAACAGGTGGCGGCCGGCTAACCGGCGCATTCACCCTATAGTTCATCACAACTAAATATAATATTTCGTGATAAGCGACGAAGATGAAACTAAAGCGTATAGCTACTATTATTTAAATACTAATTCTCTTTAACAGTTAATATTCAAAACAATTAAACTTTTTGTATTTGTGTTAAAAATAAACCTATCTACAGAACCTCCATACCGAGGAATTAACCTTCCAATCAGGTTTTTCTTTTGTTTTATTTTTTTTCCGACCCTCGGAAGTGTCGTATTACATTAGAACAATTCAATATCGATTAGGACTATACAAGTTTATTTGATAAAAATTAAATTAAGAGCATTGCTCAGTTTTTTTAGTTAATCTGTGCCCGATAGTGTCAGTTATCGGAGGCTCAAGCTGTATCCAGTATTTTATAATTGTAACCCATGTTCTAATTAAGCATTGGAAGGGATATACTAATTTTGTTGCGAAATTTGAACTTGCAAATTTTTAATTTTGAATTTCTCAACTAATTTTAAACATATACCAGCCGTTATTAAGGTTGAGGTTCGACGATTTGCATTATTACCATAAGTAAATTCTTAATTTTTTTGTGTCTTCAGCGATTCTGTTATTTAAGCGTTAACTTTAATGATTTACAGCTGTTAATTTGAACGTTGTAATTGATAATTAGTTTTGTTTAATAAAGATATAAACACCTTCAGCGTGTGAATGTAGCATTAAGCATCTTATGTAACTAATTGTAAGTAAGATCTTATTAGCCTATTTAATGTATTTATTGTAATCATACCTTCAATTGCGACTGTGAATTTAATCTGGTTTGTGTATATACATATCGCTTATTTGACATTTTCTTAAAAAAAAAACATTGGTAATTTCCTGTCATAAATTTAGACTTAGTTGCATTTTAGTTCATTTGGCATTTAACTACCATGTTAAGTAATTGTCTGTTCCATGATGTATACAGGGTGATCGAACCATACGTTTAATTTTACTTCTCATTTTGTTTTACTGTCTTGGTTAAATTATAATTTCATTACACTTTTTTTTTATATACTTATTTGTAAAATTTTGTGGGGGTTCAGCTCATACTATTCTTGGTAAGTTATTGGTTACATTAAATAAACTTCTTACTTGTTGATGATATCGTGTATGAATGTCTTACTACGCCCAATGCACCCAAAAAATATTCCTGCTGTCGGGATAAGTAACATTTGGAGTGGTCCTGATTAAAAATTAGACAGCTGGCGCCTAGTCATCAACTTCAGTAATCTGAGTGACCTATATCCCATAAAACTTAGAGCTAGAAGCGCAGGATCTACCCCATCTTTTCCAGTGCCACTAGGGAAGTAAGGTAAGGCAGGTTGATGGTGACACAATAAAATTTCCGAGACTTTCATTAAATTATTTGGACGAGGCTACAGGTGTGAAACTCCGACAACCGGGCACATCTCTATTTTACGACGGATGACGTTATTTTAGTTTTCGTCAGCCCCATTTTTGCCTCCTCTCTGCCAGGACGATCCAACGGTGAGGGTTGGGCGTAACAGTATCTCTCCCATCTTACTATGTCTAAAACTCCGCATGTCTGTCTAATATCATCTTTTCTACTACTCGAGCCCAAAGAGCTCGCATGCTATTGTCATCAGTCTTCATTTCAGGTAATCGCATTGTTCTCTTTTTGTTTTACTGGAGTCTGTTCTGGCTTTGATGCCGTATGTCAGTACTGGTCTCATAAATACGGATTTTGCTTTCTACTCTCATCTGTTTATTCTTCCATATAACATCGCTTAGACGTCCAGAAATTGCGGCTGCTTTATTAACCTGGTATGTAAGATCAGTCGCCAGATTCTGGTGACCGGATATGTTTACTCTTAGGTATTTAATTTGCATTACCTGTTTTATGGGTTTATCTTTAATTACCAGCTTCCATCCTACCGATTCTTTAGCGGAGGTTAAACATTTTGTTTTTTCGACTAATATAGTCATATTGAGGCATTGTGTCATTTTATATGTCATTAAAATGTGTAATTGTATTTCTTTGACAAAAATGATTATAATGCAAGTGAAATATGAGTATATAAGAAGTTAGGTATACCAGTACACTACACTAACTCACCATGTCTTTGCACCCTTATCAACAAAATATGCCTACATTTGTCTGTCCTGTTACTGTTAGTCAACTAGTATTAATTGGCATAGAAGTGTTTCTTTTATATCTTTCGGAATCGGTTGAACCGAACATCGATCGTTTGAGTTCGTAAATATGCAGACGGTGATGTATTCATGAACACTATAAGGGCCGGTTTTTCCAACACCGGTTAAAGTATCCGGTTAACTAATCATTGATTACGCTTTATCGTTGATTATCTCTAACCGGCGTTTTTCAACGCCAAGAAATACGCCGGTTACCTGATCAGTGATTATGAATTTATTTTAGAAGGTTGGTAACAAAAATGCTCGTACATTTGATCTAAATTAGCATATTTGTTATAATAATATTGGCGCTATTTCCTATATTTGAATTTGTTCTTTGTGCTTTTTGCCTTTATTTTTTTAAAGATCATATTCTTTATATGTAATTAGAAATTTCATTTTAGTAAATAAGGTTTAAGTACTTATTTTGTGAATATTGCATGAGAATTTCTCTGTACATAGCACATATTTAAAATTTCTATTATTCAATAAATAACAAATGCCACAAACTTGAAACTGAAATAAATTTATTGATTACTTATTGCTATTGAAAAATACAAAAATTTTGTAAAAAAGAAAAAACTAATACAATATACGTACATATATGAAATTAACAGTTACCAAAATTATGTAAAATATATGATATGTAACAAAATCATAAAAATAGGAAGTTTGCTGAAAAAGAAAAGTCTACATCTAGGGTCTTAAGCTGGATTATCAGTCACACTATAATGATATAGAATATTGTACTTTGCATTGCCATATCTGAGATAATTTAACTTTCTCCAAATTTCTGTGGGGTGAATAAAGCCAGATATTTTTACTGAAAGATCATACATCAGCTGTTTATTAAGAACAATGCATTCTAACTAATATTATGTCCATTAATCAAAGAAGGTTTATTGAGAAAATCTTGTTTCCAAATTGGTTTACATGATTTCAACATAATAAATGTTATGTTCTGGAGGAATCGGTGTGAACTTGACAGTGCCTGTAATAATTATTAGTGCAGAAATTAACTGCACGTCAACTTTACAGGCATGTACATTATTCATCCAAACCCAGTTCAGATAAAAGAATTTAAAGTGTCTGCATATAATCTCAACTTAAACCTGCCAGCTTCTCTAGAATTTCTTCCATATTTTCAATTTCATTTGTAATTTTCAGTATAGTTTAATATGTTAATGACATATCTAAAGTGAGTCTAAAATATGTTCGACTAAAATGATGTTTTCACAAGGTGCTATTAAATGCAATTACAAAAAAGGGAATGAGCAAATGCAAGCATAAATTGCCACAGGATCTTAGAATCCACACGAATTAAGGTAAAGTCCCAGAATTGTAGTAGAATAGAAAAACTTCCAAAGCTGTATCATCCTCATCAGGGAAAAGAATGTATTCGTAGTTATTAATTAATTAAATTTCTGTAGTAAGCTAAAAGTTACACATATTTAATATTATGCTATTTTTATACTGTTCATTACATTTATAGAAGAAACAATACCATTACTAAATCACTGATGTAAATAATTGTTAATTAATTCCAAAAAATACTTTTATACAATAAAACAAATGCATATGAAAACAACAGCTGTCAGACAGAAATTCAAATCTTCTAGGTTATGCGCATGTGTATATAGGCGTAATCACTGTTTAATATTTTATCAGGTATTTCTTTCGCCGGTTAAAATTTGGTCGATTAACGACGTTCTTAATCAACGATTAGAGTTAACCGGCGTTGGAAAAACGCAAATTTGTCCTAACCGATGTTTTAATCAATGATTACGCTAACCGGCGTTTTAATCGGAGTTGGAAAAACCGGCCCTAAGTATGATTATTTCGCATGTAATCGTCGTCGAGCCATGTTTTTATTACTTTTCAAGGAAATTAGAGATTGATGGATTAAATATATTTCGAGGCATACAGTTCACTTATTGCAATGGCGATCATATCTAAATTTATTTAAAAATAAATATTTTGTACAAATGAAGAAAAACGCATAGGTATATGTGATAACAGAAATTTATTCTTTAATTAAAAAATAACACATATTTAAAACGAAGTAAATACCATTTGTATAAACACCAGTACCATACCTGTATACATGTTGCTCAGAAAATATTTCAAAATATCTTCCGTGTCTAAGTATTCACGTATTGGACATGAATCGTAAAAGACAGTTTTAGCGCTTATAAAATGCAATGTTTTATATACACCAATAATATATTTACTACATTTGTACTGCATGTTACACAATGTAGTAAAATAGTTACATATCATGAAAGAGAAGTGGATACCCTCCATAAGTTATTGCGGTTTTGTTTGTACAAAGCGAGCATCTACTCACTGGGTGTTGGCAGGTAACAAGATTCCATTGCTCAGACATTGTGCAACTTATGTATGCTGCTTTTGCACCAGGCATTCTTGATTTAGTTTCGTATTTCGTTAAAAGGTATTATCGAATTTCTCTTCTAACATGCATATTCTCTTACTGATATATGTAGGGTCTTAATTGTTGACTACCAAATATTACGGAAGAGTAGATAATAATTTTTAACCTCACTCATATTTATAGCAATAGCATCTATTAACATTTTATACGACTTGCCGCTAAACGACAATTAAAATAAAGAGGAGAATAAAAATCTTGATTTTTTTATTTGCCTAAAAATGTTGACCGTATATGACATGAAACTCAGTATACTAAAGAGCCATTTAGAAACTCAATACAAAGAATAAATCAATAAGCCACGTGCATTATTATAGTAAAGCTCATATCCTTCAAACAGCTAATCTCAAATAACTAAATAGCTCACAAAATACATGTTATCCAGACAAATTTTAAAGGTAGGGTGAAAAAACGATTAATGCAAAATTACAAGGAATATTAACAGTATAAAATTCTGAGAATTAATTCAATGGGAAATACAAAATATTAATGAGAAAGGACAAAACTAACGGTGACAGGATTAAGGATTACAATTCTAAATAGGATATTAATGAAAAGTTTAATACATAATTATTTAAACCTATTATCTACGAGACATTATAATAAAAATACATGTTATGCAGAATAAATTTAACGGCAGTTGAAAAACGATTAAAGCAAAATTACAACAATATTAACAATATATCAATCAATCTGTGAATTAATTCAATGGGAAATACAAAATATTTCTGAGAAAGACAACGGGTTAATTTAACAGTGACAGGATTATGGATTAACAATTCTAAATAAGATATTACTCAAAAGTTTAATACATATTTCAAGAGTGTCTTAAGTGTTAACCGATGTCGGTATACAAGATAACAGTTTGTTATTAAGGGGAGAAATATCATTATTCTGGAGATAATTTTTATGTTCTTTCATGTATATGGCTTCCCCCACATACCGAAGTTTCTATTGTTGCTTTGTTTAACTAAATTTTAAAGAAAAAAGAGTTTAGAAACGAATTAATTTGCCACTGTGTATTAGAAAAATATAATATTTTTGCGGGTATTTGTGAGCATCTTATGTAAAAAATTAGAAACAAAATGGTAAAACTGTCAGCGTAAGCTGCCAAGGTTTCTAATTTTTTACATAAGATGCTCACAAATACCTGTAAAACCCTTGATTCGTTGTCTATGTCCATGGAAATATTATATTTTTCAAATATACAATGGCAAATGAGTTTATTTCTACACTCTTTTTTGCTGTGATGCAATATTTGAAAAATGTCTCCTTTATTCATGCTGTACACCTCTATAGAAAATGAAAAAAATATATGAGTGGCGCAAACAGGCGCAGCTAAACCAATCTTATTCTGATAGAGGTATATACATAGAAAAGTAAAAAAAATGTTTTACGCTGGATACATGAGGATACATTTTTAAATCTCAATTTTAAAAATATATACATCTACTAAGAACTTCATAAGTTAGTGACATTAGAAACTCTCCTTAAAATTCAAAACAAGATGACAATTCTTACCTTGCAAGACGCTGCGGAGAACAAAGAACAAAACAAGCTGATTTTTTTCAATTTGCAGTTAATAGCTCGACACACACCCCATCGCAATATGACTGACAGAAATACCGTTTGAGCAAATGTAAACAATGACGTCAGTTTACGATCACGTCCCGACTATACCGCGTCGCCAGTAACAAATTTGTAATGACATGAAGGAGGTTTAATATAATACGAGCCGAAACGCGTACTTTTTGCGTAAATACCAACCAAAAATTTTTATTAATTAAGTTCCCCTAGATTTGCAAAATCCCACACTGTGCGTGGGCCGCAAAAAAGCTTTTCCGGATACTTAATTGTCAGACCTCGTAAATCTAATGTTCGGATGTTGGAAAAAAATCGCGCGAATTTATTTATATGGCAGTTCCAATTCTTGTGAGCAGTTTTCCTGTCGTTATTTTACATTACACGGTCAAGCAAATTGTAATAATTAGGGAGCGGAATCGAGCGAGTCAAGACTCATCGCCCATGAGCGCGCTATTGAAATGTTGTATTTTTAAAGAGGTTTTAATTTTATTTATATAATTAAATAACAAGTGGCTGGTGATTATAAAATACAAAATACCCTACTATTTGTTCATTTTCTCTTCTGTAAGACTTGTTCTCTTTGTATTAAGTACATCCTTGTAGATAGAAAACGTCCCTTCTACATCGCAACTGGTTATAGGGGCGTACTGGAAATATTCCGAGCTTTTTGCAGATGTCCACGTTTTGAAGTCCCCTGATACCGAAAAAGATGTTTTTAAAAAATGTCTGTGTGTCTCTATGTGACCACGATAACCGCTGTAGATATCAATTCCAAATTTTGTATTTACGTGTCTAGTCTCCTCTTGAGATCTGAGTAGTTTTTCAGTAAAATCGGTAGACCGGAAGTAGCAGTTTACTTCAGTGAAAAAATTAAATTTTGCCAATATTTCGTCAACTATTAAATTTAAACAAATTTATAAATAATTTATATGTACTTGAAATTAAAATTGAGAACAATTTTATTTAAAAAGTTTTTCGAAGCTGCTACCGGAAATAGGTCTTTTACTCCTATCGAAAATCAGTTTTTTGCGAATATTTCGCATGTCATGCTTTTTAGACAGGTACGTTACGGGTATAAAAGTATTTAAAACGTAATTTTCAATATCTTTTGCATAAAGACAATTTCAAAATTCAGACCGGAATTACCACTTTTACTCTTATCGAATAGCGATTTTTTGCGAATATGTCGTAAATTATGCATTCTATATGTATTTATCAAGAATACAAAAGTATTTAGTGCTAGATTTGCAATATTTATTGAATATATGAAATTTCAAAATTCGGACCGGAAGTAAGACTTTTACTCTTAGGGAGTAGTCCTTTTTTCGAATATCTTGCTAAGTATGGATTCTATAGCGATTTATTAAGAGAACAGAAGTACTTAGAATAGGATTTTGAATAATTTTTGTGTAAAAAAAATATAGTATAGTTTGAAACGCTCATACGTATAAGAAAGTCGTGTGGTGGCCACACATTATTTTTTAATTTGAGATTCGATTTTCAAAATATGTCATTAGTTTAGGCAAATTTCCAAAGTGTTCCTGAAGGAATAACAACTGATTTTTTAAATTTGGGATTTGTGTTAGTTCCTTGCACTCAGAAATACTTCGAGAATCGTCATTTAAACATGTAGGGGAACGTGTTCCAATATCGATCAGCGGGCAATATCGACCACCTATATTTTTCAAATGTAGCGCTACATTTCAATGCTCTATTAGGTGCTGCTATCTGGCAAGGTAGTTGTGAAACTAACAGAAACTTTTGTGGGCAGTCGAATGTGTGGTTAGAGAGAAATGAAATAAAGTTGTTTTTTGGCTGATTTTTTATAATTTTCTAGCATCAGGAAATAAGGTTAGTAATTTTTATGCGTTATTGTGTTGAAAATATATTTTAACTACTTACATTAGCGTATGATTGTCAATCTATCACGGGATTTAAATCGACACAATTGTGAGGTTAGGCATCAAATTTGACAAAAAATATACTGCTGTGTCTTCAACGGGTAATATCGATCAGGTGGTCGATATTACCCATTACAGTGGTCGATATTGTACGCTTTGTTTTTTAATGGGTATTCTTTCTCATCGACAGATGCCAAGAAATTATACACGAAAAACAGCTCGTTCATCCTGGACCGAAGAAGAGATGAAACAGGCATTAAATGCGGTTGATCAAAAATTGTGTTCAATTAGAAAAGCAGCGGCTCTCTACTCGATTCCATATGGTACCTTACAAGACCGTCTTAAAAATAAGTTTCCAGCCAAGAAAATTACGTTAGGAAGAAAACCAGTTTTTTCTGACGAACAAGAAAAGCAACTGGCTGATTATGTAACTAAATTATCAAATCTGTTCTATGGACTGACACCAAACAGTATCCGGAAAGTTGCATATGATTATGCTGAAGCAAACCATATAAAAAATAACTTCAACCACAATAAAAAACATGTGGAAAGGAATGGCTATATGGTTTCCTGAAGAGACATCCCCAGCTTTCGCTAAGAAAGCCAGAAGCCACTAGCAAGAATAGAGTCCTGGCTTTTAATAAACCGGATATACACTTGCTTTATGACAACGTGGCAACACTCCTAGAAAAATACAATTTTGGCCCGGACCGCATATATAATGTGGACGAGACCGGGATAACAACTGTACACAAACCACCTCGCGTTATTGCACCAAAGGGAAGAAAGCAAGTGGGATCTATCACAAGTGGAGAGCGAGGTCAAACTACCACTATAGTTTGCTGTATGAGTGCTGCAGGGCAGTATGTTCCACCAATGTTTGTTTTCAAAAGAAAAAGAATGAAGGAGGGATTGAGTAAAAATGGTCCAGTTGGCTCGATCTATCGCTGCTCAGAATCCGGTTGGATAACACAAGAATTATTTACAGAATGGTTAAAACATTTTCGCAATTTCGTGAAAGCCACCCTTGATGATCCTGTCCTACTCATTCTAGACAACCACACATCACATTCTACTTTGCACTCCTACAATTACTGTCGTGCAAATGGAATCATCATGGTTTCTCTTCCCTCCCACACATCGCATAGGGTTCAACCATTGGATGTGACTTTCTTCAGTGGATTGAAATCTGCATACAATCACGAGTGTGACCTATATATGAAATCGCATTACTATGAAACAATCGCTGTAACAGATATAGCCGAGTTATTTGCTAAAGCCTATAACAGGGTGGCTACCATAGAAAAAGGCGTAAATGGTTTTAAAACTACAGGATTATATCCGCTGGACAGAAATGTATTTTAAAAAAATGTATTCATATACCTGAGGAGTCATCTGCTCTTACCGCGGATAACATGGTCATACCAGCTTTAGTTGTTAATTCCGATACTCCACTTTCGTTAAGTCCCGTTGCTGGCCCAAGTGGGTTGATTTCTATTAGCAAGAATAAGAACATAATTTCTGGTTTGGAAAAAAACTTGAAGCAAAATAATTTTAAAGACACTTTCTCCGACACTGATGAATCATCCTGCGAGCTGCAAGAAGTTTATGATAATGATGCGACCGATGATGAAGATAAAACTATACAGATCAAGACCAAATCCTTCGAAGACATATATCCAACACCTAAGCCTAAACCAAGACACAGCAAAAGAAAGAAACAGAAATCCGAAGTCTTGACCTCAACACCGATGAAGGAACAGCTGGAAACAAAAGAACTAAAGAGACAAGAGAAAGCCGCTGCTACTGTGACGAAACGCCTACTTTGCACAGTTGGCAAAACTAAAGAACCCAACAGAAAAAGGAAAAAGGAGACGAAGTTCAATAAGAAACGAGTTGTTGACGTGATAGAGGAAAAAACAGCATCAACATGTTATGTTTGCGGTGAATTTGGGGCGGATAATGAAGAGTGGTGGCGGTGCAGATCATGTGCCACATGGTTCCACGCTGCTTGCACCACTGTAGAAAGTGCAGAATACTTTACATCATGTAATAATTGCCAGTAAACACCATTCATTTAGTTATTATTGTTATGGTCGATATTTCCCTACGCGTGGTCGATATTTCCCATTGGTGGTCGTGTAATACCGACCACACAACAGTTTTGTATTTTTTTTATTTTCCCAAAATAAATTACGTTTAAAGGTTAAGTTGTGCTTACATACTTACCTTCAAGATCAGTCAATGTATTCACATCAATATATGTTCATTTTATCGACGCATATTTATAATATACATTTATTTGTGTTAAGTGGTCGATATTAGACCACCTTCCCCTAACGAAATTTTGTAAACTATCGAAATTCTCTGCATGAAAACTATTTCTGTGTATGTTTTAGCAAAGCTAAGTGACGATATTTTACAGACTTTGCAATAAATTTCGGAATCACTGACAATTAATTTTTATCTCAGAAAAAGTAACATAAACAACGTTCTAGATCTAAATAAATGATAACTAAAAATGTAGGCGTATGTCATTGAAACATACATATTATATTGGGAAATATAAGGTAAATATAATAAATTTCAAAAACTCGTCACCCTTGTACCTACGCCGGTGAAGAAAGGATTTTATTCATAAAATTCCTTATTTTATGGCAGTTGTTTCTCTGATTCTCTGGAGTAAAGAGATGTTACAGTTCGCCCTATGAATTAGTGCTATTCAGATATAATGTAAACAACACGCAGTTGTTTACATTATTTCTTTTCACGGTTGTGGCTCCGTGGTAGTTTAGCTCGCTCGATTCCGCTCCCTAGTAATAATGTATGAGCTTATTTCATATAATGGGTGTCTGTAATTGACTGAATTGCGATTTAGAAGTTTTCATGGTAGATCGGTTATTTCAAAACGACTTCCGTAATTTGTTTTAAATAAACACCTTTTTATAATCATTTAATCCTCCTTTTGTACAGCTATAACCTCGCCAATATGATGTATAACCTACAACCCCGAAGTCATATCCTGTTAAAGTTGAATAGTTTATGTCAATAATTTTCAAAATCATTGCTAAAAAGCCTTTTGAAGTACACTTATGGTACAATTAATTTGAATTCAAGCAGGAGTGGACATTTTACAAAGTAAACATCCCTAAAATACAAATGCCGGGAGTGAAAATCAAGTACATATTACTTACACATGTCAATTATTAATAACAGCTTGTATAAACAATATTTATTTGATTTATATCTGCCGCTTATCAGAAATGTCCACGAAAAATTATGAAAAAGTAATTTCCATAACACAACATTTCATTTATTTTTAAATCCTGTGGCAAGATAGATGAATTAGCATAAGGTATTCAAAGTTCTTTCATTGCGACTGCTGTTTTTACCGTTGTTTGGCATTTTTTAATATTTCTGTTACTAATGTGGTAGTAAAATATTCGTAAAATTACAGTTTTGGACTTGTTCTGTCTATTTACATTTCGAACTTTTTCAGCATCAGAATTAGTTCTTACATGGCCATTAGTATCAGAATTACTAACACTAGAAATAATTATTATAGAACTGATGAGATCTGGGCGTCGAAACAAAAATGATATTACTTATCTTGTAATTACTTGTATATGACAATAAAGATGTATTATTATTGTAATTAATACTCAGTCAATTAATAATACAGATTATTATTTCCTACTGCTTAATAATCCTGAAATTTATCACCTAATTTTCATACTGCACGTTAGGCGTATATTCCTGTGTATAATACAATGCCAAACAAATAATTTGAACTCGAGAATTTATCTTGTAATATTTTTTGTTATTTTTCAGATTCCGATGATCAGCCGGATTCTTTGTTTCAAGAGGAAGACTACTTCAATTCAAGCGGTCGTAACAGAAACGTTTTCATCATCTTTGCATTCTTTATTGTGCTGCCTTTCATTCTACCATAAATCTTGAGGTCTGCATTGCGCTGAATGCCTGTAACTACAAGGAGAATATGTATGCTCTCGGTATTTTTTATATGCTTCCTGCTACAAGTGGTTCTGTGTTTCTGTGTGCCCTATTAATACGTGATATGTGAATTTTTGAATAGACTGCGGTTTAATCCAGGTTCGCGTTTCAGACACAGTTGACTGAGTGTGTGGTATTTATAGTACTAACTGTAAGTCCTTACGTGTTTTCTAATCATTAACAAATTTTTTTCCTTGTGAAAAGTATATGGGAGATATTTACTTCAGTTTATAAAATAATTCAGTTATTGGCGTGACGTAGAAAATGTAAAGCTAATTTTATGAAAAAATTTTTCTTGAGAGTATTTAGTAATTATTGGTACATTGCCATTAGCTTTTAAATAGAAACTTGAAATCGTCCAAAAGATTTGGAGCTAATAGTATGTACATTTCCAGCGCTTTCACAAAAATGTAGTAAAACCTGAAACTAGTATTACCTACGTTTAAAATTATTCGTTATAAAACATGTACACGTGCAGGAATAAAAGAGAGTAAACAATACTACGCATACAGTCGATATAAAAAATTAACCGGATTTTTCGTACATTGATTTGGTTTTAAACGCCCTGCTACACAAGAAAATGTGACAGAGGCTAAGTATTGCTTAAACTAAAGCCAAGTGTATCTACACATTGAAAAACTGTTAATCAGAATTGAAACTAGATTTGCTCACATTAATTGTTAATGACAATTAAGTTTTGTCATACGAAGCAGTATATCCCTAAGTATTAAATAATTGATTAAATATTATTTAATTTTAGTACGGTGTACCTCGCTCAGGAGTCTTAATTTTATGGAACTCATAAAGACTCTAGAGATTCCTCTTTTATAAAGAATTTTACTTCAATATTTGAACAGTTTATTTCATACATATTCTTATTTTCTACATATGAAAATAAATTTATATTAGATATTCTATAAAATAGTAATTCCAATTCAATTATTTCTTTAAAAATCTCATAAAAAGGCAATAATTATTAATGAATACACTCAATGCTCTATTTAAAAGAACAAATGTGATTTGTTAAGTGTAACAAAATGACGAGTTATGAAGCAAGAGAGAATATAGTAAAAAATAAGTAATGAAATCCCATGGTGCATTGCCATATATAGATCGCAGGAAGGATAGAATGAATTTAAAAGAGATGCCTTTTAATGATTATATTAAAATATGGGTTAAACACAATAAAACATCAAAACACTTTATGAAAAAATACACGAATAAATATCCTCTACAAAATTTATTGTACCTTTGACGATACTTTTCGAATAAAGAAAAGGTTTTTAATGATAATGTTTATTTGTGGACATATATCAGCTTCTTTATGTACTTAGCTCAAATGCTTTATAACAGATATATAGATTTGTATTATTTACGATTATACCTCAAAATTATTCTTTAAAAAAAGGCTGTCTGGCGTATGAAGTTGTTTGCTATTGAAATAAACTACTTTAGATATAGAGAGCAGTAAAGTGGGAAGCCATGAAAAAGCTTCAAAAGAGTAATTTGCGTTTTATTTGATTTAATACAAAATTTCAAGTAATTAAGAACGTCTTCCAAAATTATTCTACATAACCACATTCATCTTCCACACAATTGTCCATCCTTTTAAGAAATCTACCAAATTTTACATATGGTTTCAAGTCCAGTAATATCATTCACCGCGTCCAGTATTTGTGCTTTTCGTATTTCTGGATCATAAGGAAAATCACATATACAAACTCTTTTTTTAAATACCCCACAAGAAAAAGTCAATAGGTGTAAAGATCAGGCGATCTAGTACGACAATTTACTGGCCAAATCTCTCCATCTTCATTTATGAACTTATCTGTCCAATCACTGCCGTACCAAAGGCTACAAACTGCTATGGCGCCCTTTTTGTTGCCAAAAAATATTACGCACCATTTCTAGTGGCAAATTTTCTTGAAGCAGTAATACGTGAGTTTCCAAAAGACGCAATATAAATATGTTGATTGTAATAAGGATTACTAAAATATAGACCAACTATTTGATCGTAAAATTCCTGTATCCATGCACCCTCTTTCTTAGAACGTTGTCTTCGCCTTTGAATGACGTAGTTTGGATTTTGAAAAGCCATTAGATTTTCTTGTCTTTAAACGTGACCAATACTTCAGAGGGTTGCTTCGTCAGTAATAAGAATCATTCGATGAAAACTTCTTTTTACAAGGTAATTCTAACCATCCTATAAATAAAAGACCAATAGCTTCTCTTCATTTTCATTTTCAAGTTTATGCACGACCTTTGGTTGAAACGGTCGAACTTTGTTTGTTTGTTTGTTTGCAAGTAATTTTTGCTAATATCCACTTTTTGTAATCGTTTCTCTAAAGATATCTTTATACAGGATGCCCCACCGAAAACGAAACAGATTGAATATCTCGAAGGAGAAAACCTTTTTGAAAAAACGCAAAAACAGGTCGATTTTTGATCCAAGGGGGACACCCTTCCATCATATCTTCAACTGTGATACGTCATTCCCCTCCCCTCCATCACTCTAACCATTACAATTTAAATAGGGAAAGTACTAAATACGATACATCATTGAAAAGGTAATTGTATGGAGAATTCAGCAATGTGATTGTTGGTTGCGTTATTTTTGATTTTAGCGCCCTCTAGCGAAAAAAAAACGGTTACGTATTTCACAATGTGACACATCATTTCAAAGCTAATTTTATAAGGCACAATTGAAAAAAATTTAAATAATCGAAAAACTTTGCAGAGCTCTAATATTAGAAACTACGAACTTATTAGTTTACAAAAGACGCTGACAGTCTGTACTTGAGAATGATGACAAATAAATGTCAAAAATATTACGTATTTAGTTACTAATAAAATTAGCTTTGAAATGATGTGTCACATTGTGGAATACGTAACCGTTTTTTTCCCGCTAGAGGGCGCTAAAATCAAAAATAGCGCAACCAACAATCACTTTGCTGAATTCTCCGTACAATTACCTTTTCAATGATGTATCGTATATACTACTTTCCCTATTTAAATTGTAATGGTTAGAGTGATGGATGGGAGGGAAATGACGTATCACAGTTGACGATATGATGGAAGGGTGACCCCCTTGGATCAAAAATCGACCCGTTTTGCGTTTTTTCAAAAAAGTTTTCTCCTTCGAGATATTCAATCTGTTTCGTTTTCGGTGGGGCACCCTGTATATATACTTGGAATAAAAAGTAAAAACCGAATAGTATCTAAAATATGTTGATTCACACAGGGCAAAAACACACCACTATAAATATAGATTTTTGCCAGACGAATGGCTTAATATATTCTGTGTAATATCATCTACCTTTGAGATATAGTGTTTGATGACAAACTGATGTTTTTAAATAAATCAGCTTTTTCTGGGCACGTTTCTAGAGCTGTCTATAATAAATTGCCATGAGAAAATGATACCCAGTGTTTCACTACTGTAAGAGTTACGCCGAAATTAGTACACCTTGACCCTTATTCAGCATTTACTCTCGCAACAATTGCTGAGATTTCAACCCTTGTTTTAAAATTTATATTTTCGAATCGTATGCCTCCTGTAAATATGGAGTCATCTTAAGAATGTTTAGTCTCATCTTGTATTGTTTGAGAACTGATATTTTCTTATTGCAAACTATACACATTGCATCGTTACTTGACTCGATCACGAAATATTGTTTACCCAATTGTTTTTAAATGTTCTGGACTCACTATTTATCTTATGTTTATCTTCTATCTTTATACAAATCTACATAAAAGCCACGTAACAAATTAACGCACTTATCGCTCTGATACAAAATTTAAAACCGTCCAACTCTCGGTTTTCTTTCGTATTTATACCATGCGCCTTCTGTGCGTAGAACATATCTGTAGCTTGGTCGAAAAAGGGCTTAGGTGCAATTTGACCAAAATTTCGTTATTGTTCCTGTCTTATTAATCTAAATCTGCTATATCTACTTCAAAAGGTACTATCTCATTATTTTTAATGGTTACAGAAATTTTAGTGTAATAAAGGCCTAAAAGAAAATAGTTCCATGAAAAAGAGATTATTATTCAGACTAGGTCCCAAGTAATTGGACTTAAGTATTTGAAGATATTTAAAATCTATAATAGGCAAAAGTAAAGCATAAGCCATGAAAATATTGAACCTTTATAGTCACCTTCTCGTATTTATAAATGTACGTAGAGAAAAGGTTCAAGTGCAATTTCGTATAGCGTTGATAAAATTCAGTGGCTCATATAAACCAGGTATAGCCTTGGAAAAATACACCAAAGTATATCAAAAACAAGAAGACACAACAATGCGAAACATCTTCGCCTATAGAAAAGTTGCACAATTCATATTCGATAGCTCTTCCTAAGAAAGAAGGGTTGATGTGTATTATGAGTTTGTAGCCCTTTATACATACAACCAGTAAACAATTTTATATGACTTTAAGTCATAGTGTAAATGATGCCGACGAAAATGATGTTTGCCCATCCAAATTGGAATATAATAAATAATGTAGTTTTTATGAGCAATAGTCTATTCCTTTTGAACTAGTATTATTTTTTGTTGTTCTGTCAGTTGAATAAAGTTAATGTTTCAATTTTGTATTAAAATCTTATGTTGCAACAAGATTTATAACATTCCCCAAATTTATTTTCGAGGTCAATAACCTACTCAATTATATTTATTTACTATGATTTACACAAACTAAACAAGGCACTTATCACGTATATGCAAAAAGAATGGCTAACCTTAAGCTATTGTACAATAATAACGGGACTAAGGAGCAATTCACTACCACACAAGGGCCAAAGTAAAATCATTTCTGAACCACTATAAAAAAATTTGTCTTTAAGCAGCTATAGGTGTTAGAAAAGGTTATTTCAAATTTCAACCGTTTGCATCATAAATTAATCAATCTATAAGTATTCTAAGAATATTATATGAATGACGATTTTCTCAAAACTGCGTGCATCTACTGAGGCCCTTTTTGGACCAAACTTCAGATAGTAGAGATCACTCATCAGAATGGAGTAGCAACAGTAGCAACGATAGATACCGCATTCAGCCGTAACAAGAATTACTGGAAAAACTTACAGCATGTTGATATGGTGAGCTAGGTACGTTATGGACCAATATGAAAAGAGACAAACAGACGTATAGGGCCAATTTAACACAATTTTATCATTCTTGAACCACCAAAAAAATGTGGTCTTTATGCAGACAGTAGGTGCTAAAAAAGGTAAATTTCGGCCGTTTACGTCATAACTTGATCAATTTATAAGTATTCTTTGAATAACGATTTTCTCAAACCTGCGTTCATCTACTTAGGCCCTTTTTGGACCAAGCCACAGATAGTATAGATCACTCATAAGAATAGAGTAGCAACAATAGGAACCATAGATATCACATTCGCCCGAAACAAAAATTTGCTGGTAATTAAAAGGTATAGCATGTTGATATGGTGAGCTAGCTAAATTTGGGACTTAGTGAAAGTTTTGTGTTTCCCTTAGGATAAAAAGTGGAGATTCCTGGTTTAATATATCAATTGGTTCTGGTATATTAAGGATACATGAAATTATCTTGTTGAAACAAATACCTTCGCTATAATTGTTGTATGGTGTACCTCAAGCAACAATAAATATTGAAAAACAAATAAAAAAAAATCCATAAGAAATGCTACTTTTATTTTATATTTCATTTAAAAATTGCCCATTTTTTCAAAAAATAATCTGTTGTCTAACATTATTAATTCAATTTCTTTTTTAATAAATATCTCCCTACTTTTCAATATATCAAAATTTGTATTAAAAGAAATTCATTTAATTAGTCTGTAAAACTAAAACTCTAAGTCAATGGATGGGTTCGAAATAAGAATTTATACACAACTAAATGATACAATTAACGCTTAACTTGAAAAATACATGAGTTCCTAAGTTTTCACTGCTTATTCTTGTATGTATGTATTATATTATTATGTTAGCGTAGTATATTATAAACATAATGTATCTAAAATCAATGTAAATAATAGTTTCAGGATATATAAAAAAGAACCGAAGATAACTCGTCAAGATAAAAGATGACGTACCGTTTTCATGAATGCTACACAAATCAGTAGAATCTCATTTATAATTAAGTGACTTAATACGAAATCTGATGGGTCTTCGTTCGTGACTAAGTTTGAATGGGAGCTTGTTTTCCAGTAATGCGAATATCGATCCAATTTGATTTCAAAAACGGTATGTAAATGTGCGGCGTCTATGCTAACGTAGTAGGGAACGAGAATAAACAAAGAAATACCCTTTTAGAAAATGTTTGTGCTATTTTGACAGACGTACACGTTAAAGTAACATGCATGTAAAGAAATAAAGAAAAATACAGTGTGATATTTTTATTTTTTCTTACTTGAAATATTGTATACGCCAAAAGCAATTTCCTTGACGTGTTTACAATTTAGAAAACAATTGATTTTTAAAAACCATATTTTTTTTTCCACAAAATAGAAGCAATTTTTTCAAGAAGTTTTATTAAAGTTGCAAAGGAATTATCATACAAAATGGAAGACCTTCCTATTCAAAGAAATTTGATAATTTACTTAAACCTATTATTTATAAAATCTTTTACCTGCTTCTTCTATCTTCGCAAGGTAACTTCAGATTTAGATAATGCTTTATATACTGATAGAGTACTTTATCTAAAAATAATATTTGTTTCTAGGAACCTCGACCCCCATAATATAAAAAATAAAAATCTAAAGCATCCCGTGTGTTAATCTAGTAATATCAGATGATAAAGTGTTAAATAAAACTTTATGTTCTTCCACAGGTGATAAGGGAAAGGAATACGCCTTAATTGCTATTTTATTTAAATAAAATACTAGGTTTCTTGTGTAATATTATTAGCAATTTTTCATAAGCTTGTTAGTAACATCGCCAGAAATATTATTTAAATCTTTTTTTTCTTAAAATTGGAAAAGCTTTACTAATATTCCTTCTGCTTAAATTTGAAACTTTTATTTTCTAAGTTGTTTTAGTGTTATTTGAAGAAATATTCATTAATTAAACATTCTTCTTTTTCAATTTTATTTCGTACCTTTACTTACACCTACAGAATTTCATACACTGAAACTGTTAAATGTCACCTTATTATTAAAATACATCTTTTAGATTCTTTTTTAGTTATTGAAGCTATAATTATACTTTTTCCTTTTTTTATTTCGCCCGCAACTTCTTTCGCTGTAATAATTTTTAAATAGTTTCAAAAATATTTTCTTGTAACAATCTGTATTTATCATATTTCTTTAACATTTGAGTCCAAACTTGGACAGTTAAACAAACTCACAGAAACACTATTTATACTCCTAAATAGGTTTAACTGCCTACTTCTTTCGATAAGTATCTAATAATTAGCAGTTATTGCGTAGTGATCGGACAAGAAGGGTTGAAAGTAATTGTGTGCAAGTCTTGATGTTGCATATTAGTATAAATATTTAACATCACGCTGTTTCGCATATGAGTAAAAACCAAATGAATTTTAACTTGATACAAAGCTTATTGCTTCTTAGCACAGTGTTGCTCTTCAATAACAGTCTTAATTTTGGTACAACCATTAACCCGATCCTTGTTTTAAGCTTTATAATATTTCAAATATTAAACCATATGAGAAGAATTTATACTGTAAGAGGACGGACTTGCTTTTTACTGGGTTCAATGTGTTAAATGTATTCTGTCATCATAAACGTCCTTCTTCCACCGACGAAATTAAAGGTAGTTGTCATTAAATTTCTGCATGTCTTATATTACTCATTTTTCAATCGTTTTTCTAACTAAATTATAATTCACCAAGTAAATCGAAACACAGAAACCGTGCTAAAGTGGTAGAGGTATTGTGTTTATAGATTGTAAAGATTTTAATATCAATTCCGTCAGCCAACAGTACAAGATAACAAATATAAAACTTTTATTCTCATATATTTCAAAATACATTTTATAATCTTATTGATTAGGTAAATAGTTTTTAAAATAAATAAATTAGAGGAAAATATTTCAACCCCATTACTACTGATTTTTACACGGTCTAAATTCAAGCATTATTTAACAGTACTCATTGCTGTCGTTTTTAGGTATTGTTGAATCTTCCTGTTTTGAAAGATATGATTCGATTTTTTACTTAAATCTTCTTGGTTTAGAATTAGCAAAAATATAACTCATCACTGATTTTTATGTTTTAAGTGGTTATTCAAATGAAATATTGAAAGTAAATAAAGCTGACAGTAAAAATGACATTTCAAACTGTTTGTAATACAACCTCATCTGAAAAAGACACTGTATGTCGAAACCATCGTCATGATATTTTATCAAAAAGGTGGGAATTTAAGTGATTTTTACTGTCAGTTTTATTTACTTTCAACCTTATGAATTTCCATCAAGTAAAGGCTACATCGATGCAAACTGCTAATGAAATATCACTACACTGTTATATTTACATTAAATAAGTTAAGAATGTTAACAAATGTAGCTTTCTTTCATTGGGCAAGTTGAGCCCTACATGATAGCTAAAAGAACTGCTAACAAGTTGAGTTTCGATGATGGACTGACTGTTTCTATTTTCTATTACAACCAAGTAAGTATTTAGAGTGGGGGTGGTAAGTTTACAAACCATACCTCATCTGTTGCTGTTCGGAAAAACCTCCACATTAAGGGGTTGCAATATTTTCATTTAATGTTCTAGGAAGGAGCAAATAACAATAAAATTCTTTAACATAAATATATGAGCCCTGCTGTGCGTCTAGAAATTTCTTCAATTGCAGAGTATCTATCATTCTGAAATTCGGCAAATGCTTGTGTACTTTTAAGTATTACAACGATATAATGCTAATAAAAGAAGGCAAATAAATGATAATTTAGACAGAGCATTTTGTCGGTTTTCTAGAACGTGCTTATCCCTAAATCCCGAGTCCACAACAGGCGGACAACAGAATAGTTTCTAAAAAAGAGATTACATTATGGGACCGATGTCCGTCCAGGTCTTTCCAAATATAATTATAAGTATACATTATTTTATGGTTATGAGAAGTAATATAATAACTATAAGCACTTATATAGAGAATATATACTCTGGTAAAACAATGCATATTGAAACTAAAACTAACCATATATAGTGTTCACGCGATCTACCTGCGGATGAATATACTAGACAAGCTGGTCGACTATAAGTGGGAGAATAAGAGGGTAGCCTCTGTTACTAACATTAGAGCTACGTTAAAGTCGACACCGCAGAAATCCTTAGTGCGTTAGTCCGTGAAAATTGCTAGTGTTACTCTTAATAACAAATTCTTTAAGCAAGAATAAAGTCATTTACTATACTGCTTTAGAGAAGATGGAAATAATATTAATCAAAAAATAATCACTACCTGGATAATTTATAAGTAGAAACTTGTTGAAGCATCAAATAATCGCAGTAAACAATTTCAGTAACGGATTTAATCACGCTTCCCAAATTGTATGAGTACATAAAAGAAATGATCATTAATTCTAAAAACTTAAAAATAATAATTTGGTGCGTAATTGTTCTAAATTAGATGGACGAAACGCGATTTAGAAATGGACTAGTCGACTAGAGATCGAGCGTGAACAAAATTCAAATGAAATGCGCAAGTACAGCTACTATCCTAAACGCGAGTCAGTCAATCTCCACTACACTCGACCAATAGAACAGTTTGTATATTGCTTTCTCGTACTAACTCATACAAACTCTCGAAGTCGTGATTTTATCACACAGTAAATGCATCCGCAGCTCGCCGGCAAGCACTTGGTATACGTTTACATAGAATAGAGAATATTACTTTATAAAAAATAATAAAAGAGAAGAAGAATAATAAACGTCCTTGCCAAGTATATTTAACCCTTAACCGGTGACGTGACAATTGCGTTTCATAACTAGTGAGGTGGGGTCTAGCAAACCTGTATGTTCGAATTAAAGAGAAAATATACTATTTTGAAAAAAGGCGATATATATTGTTTCCGGGAAGTTCCTGCTACTTTCTTGTGTTATTGCTTAACATGAAAAAAATCCAGAAATATGTTAAATTATAATTGCATTTTTGGCCACACACAGCAAAATTTCTTTTATTTTAAAACATATATCCAAAAAAAAACACTTTATATGCTAAATACAAAACATCAAATTAAACAATAAATATAAAAGAAATAAAAAAATAGTATAACAACTAAAACTACACTAAAAAACACAATCACAGTAAGTCATCTAGCAGAACTCTGCATACAGTCAGCGCACATATAATTGGCACACCCCCAACAAATCGGCAGTTTACATGACGTATATCCATATTGGTTTTTTCTGTCGCTGTACCTGGAGCAAAACGCGCACCTTCTTTTTTCTGGGATATACTTCCCACATTGTGTTGACTAACTAGTGGAATTTTAGTGATTTTAAATATAGATAGTCCTAGTTCATGTGTAAGTTGCTCATTAAATATTCTTGTCTGAAAAAACTAGTTCGTATGCCTGTAAGTCCTTTTAAGTTCAATGGAAAAATTTGTTTGGTGCTGCGGATTTTGGCTGATGTGCTTGCCGGCGAGCTGCGGATGCATTTAATGTGTGATAAAACGACGACACCGAGAGTTTGTATGAGTTAGTACAAGAAAGCAATATACAAACTGTTCTATTGGTCGAGTGTAGTGAGGATTTGACTGACTCGCGTTTAGGATAGCAGCTGTACTTGCGCATTTCATTTGAATTTTGTTCACGCTCGATCGCTAGTCGACTAGTACATTTTTAAATCGCGTTTCGTCCATCTAATTTAGAACAATTACGCGCCAAATTATTGTTTTTAAGTTTTTAGAATTAATGATCATTTCTTTTATTTACTCATACAATTTGGGAAGCATGATGGAATCCGTTACTAAAATTGTTTACTGCGATTATTTGATGCTTCAACAAGTTTCTATTTATAAATTATCCAGGTAGTGTTTTTTTATTGAATAATATTATCTTCATCTTCTCTAAAGCAGTACAGTAAATGATTTTATTGTTGGTTAAAGAATTTGTTATTAACAGTAACAGTAGCAATTTTCACGGACTAACACAGTAACGATTTCTGCGGTGACGACTTTAACGTAGCTCTAATGTTAGTAACAGAGGCTACCCTCTTATTCTCCCACTTATAGTCGACCAGCTTGTCTAGTATATTCATCGGCAGGTAGACCGCGTACACAATGTATACCATTGCTATTCTTATTTCTTATACTATCGATGTGTGTAAATATAGGATGGGTTAGTAACGTTCTGTGAATGCGATACTCTGTAATAATAAAAGTCTTTATTTGCTGTGCTAAAACAGGCGCTTTGTATTGTAATGTAAAAAATAGTTTGCCTTTAAAGTGATAAACTATATTTATTTAAGAAATATTAAAATACGGATTCATATTTCTGATATTTTAATTGACGTTACAGAATAATGTATAGTCCCGTACATTTTAGTCAAATTATCACGTTAAATGTAAATAATTCGTCTGTTAATATAGCATAATACACAGCAAAAAATTATTCGGGTCCAAACCATATTAACATTATGTAGTAGTTACTATTTCTTTATTGTTACTATTGTTATTATTACGTGATTACCCACCTGTTTCGCATAAACATGTATACCTATGTCGGACATTGATAATTTAGTTGTAACCATTTGTCACACTCATTTGGCGGACACGTTTACGCGTGACACAATTACCGCGCGATTATTTTAATATTGTTGGCAGATGGCCATCAATCAATACCCGACCCAAATTTAATTGCAATTGTGTACCAGGTCATATGTAATTTATCATGGCAATGTGTTACGTTCGTGTTCTGTGTACAAGGTATTAGTAAATATTGTAGGTCCAAATCTAATCGTTCCTGATATGTAAAATAGTCTTAAGAACATTCAATTTTTGTAAAGAAAAGTATCGCTAAAATAAATAGTTTTTATACAAATTGTGTTTTATTTATAATATAAGGGTATGGCAGATACATTTATTTAAAATAACTGCAATGTTAGGCAAAAATAAAAACACCTTAGTTATATAAGAAATGTTTATTCATGCCATCATATACGAGGCGCACGCTATATATTTTGAGATGCTATGAAACTAAAGAAGTTACAGCTGTCAGCTTGTCAGTTGAGTCGCTGTCGTCATAGAGCAAACGTGATACATACGATTTGTCATAGAAACATGGAATTGTCAAAAGAACATGTGCGCGCAATGATTTACTATGATTTTAAGGTCAGTTTGAGTGAACAACTAAGTCTTGAACGATTGCAACTCGCATTTGGTGATAAAAGTCCTTCATGCGTAACTGCATTTCGCTGGTACAGCGAATTTAAAGGTGGCCGGATATCGCTTGGTGATGATACACGTGCTGGTAGGCCTTGTTCTTCAGTTATAGCTGGAAACATTGAGAGAGTGAGACGTATGATCGACGAAGATCCAAGATGCACCATCATGCGATTGAGGCAACTCTTGGTGTTGGATCTGCAACAGTAAATTCAATTTTACATGATCACCTTCGGATGAAAAAAAAACGTTGCTCGTTGGGAACTACACACGCTGTTACAATTTAATTTACGTTGCTAACGCATATCTTCTTGTAGCTATTATCTTTAAGGTACCCTGTATATATTTATTTCGTTCACGTAATGTGGTAATGTTAGTTATTTTGTTCCGTTCACTTGGGTAGTATTTTCTTTTTCTTTTTCAAATTTAGTAAAATTTATTCTTGTCTTGGTTATTTCTGTATTTAGTAGAACATTTATTTTGTTTCTATATTAATTACCATTTGTAGTTTGGTTGTATTGATTCTCTTTTATTTGTCGATGTAAAATCGATATAAATCTACTTTGGAGTATATTACGACATCTATAGGTAGATAGGTAAGTGTCGAATTTTCAACAGCGTTGTTCTTTAATTGCAGTGGTAGCTTTTGGTTAACAACTATAGATGACGTGCCAATTTGTATTTAAATATTTATCGGAAATTCTTTTGGTTTTGTCTTGTTGTTTATGTTAAGCTTTATTTTGAGATTTATATATAATATTATAATTATTCCGCTTGATTGAGCCAAAATAGTTGTTTTAGTCATTGTTCCACAGATGTTTCTCTGGGTAGAGGGCGCCCTGGGTGAATTTTATGTCAATTATTCTGGAACGTCAAATTAATCTTCCTTTCTGAACCCAGCTTTCGCCTTAATAACATCTTCCGATGCAAGAGTAGATATTAGCTTCTCCGTCAGTCTTGTGCAAAATAAATTTTATAGTTAGTGTACCGTTAATTTGAGCCTATTTAATTGTGGGATTAATTATTATTGTGACAAGCATTATGTTATGTTTGACGTTTTAAAACTCGTTAGAGGATGAAATTTCCTGGCTGAGAAGAAAATTCTACTGTGACTATTTTTAGCTAATATTTTATTAATGCTACTTGCGTAAATTTAACTATTATAATTTTATGGCATTTAGGCCTGTGCATAATTACAATTTACACATTTAACGTTCAATTTTTAAGTTAATTTAAACCACTTTGTGGGGTTTTCAAGTAATTTTTGCCCGTGTTACTGTCAATTTTTCAATTTTTCTTAATTCATTCAGATTTAGTCGGCTACTTTAATTGCCACACCTAGTGTGATATTTTGTAGTTTATAAATCAGTGAAATTTTGGTACTTTTGGTCTGAGTTATCAGCCAAAAGGTATATCTTTTTAACGATTTAAATATCATAGTGTATTAAGTTAGGCTAACTGTTTCTGTGAGGCGAGGATATCTAAGCTATATTCAATACCACCTAGAATCTTGCTTATAGTCGTCACACAGATTGGCGTATTGCTCTTGATATACAGGTGTCTCACATGCTAGTGTTTTGGTTCCGCAATTTGGCGACCAAGCTGCTCGACTACAGTAGGTTTAGTAATAACAGTTGCTTTCGCATTTATTTAACCTCATTTAATATGAGTTTTCAAAATTAATTAAGTCAAACCATTTGTATTTCATTTTATCATTTAAAATAATGTTTTAATTTCATAATTTGACTAGGATTGCTTATACGTTAATTGTATTTAGATTTATGGATATTCAAGCAAATGTTTTATTTGATGTGTCTTAATTAAGCGACCTATTTGTATGGAAATTTAAGAAGCCGATAATTGACTTTAGTAATTTATTTCATAATTTCGTTGTATTGAATAATTTTGGGTGACTATTGCATAATTTTGTGGTCATTTAATCATTTTTGGTGTCACTTTCATTTACTTTTGATATGAATAAATAAATTCTTGTTATTAAATTTGAATGTGTGTGTATTTGGTTTTGCCAATCATTTTACCTGGGATTTAAATATTGAACTTGGTCCGGAGTTCAAAGTATCAGGTTGGTAGACAGTGGATTACTACGGACTGGCGCCTTGACAACTTATGACCTTCGAATTGTACAGTGTTCGAACCTGCGCGTGCGACTGGTGCAAGAGGTACTACTGTCTGTCATATTTGACACCGACCCTTGGGAAGAGTGAAGGTAAGACCATAAGTGTCGTATAAGCTGGCAATAAATCAATAGGCAAGCATCCCTTAAGTATTTTAATTTAGTCTCTGGTAATTTTTGAATAGAAGGTTAGTATCGTGGTGGCGTCATACTTTCTGCCTCGTTGTATTTTAGAACAAGGGGGTAGCAACGCTTAACGATTTTCAAAAGGCAGAGCGCGTAAGAATCACTCGGGAAACGTTAGAAATGTTAAATAATGGTGGACAACGTATTCTATCTAAAATAATAACAGGTGATGAAACCTATATCCCATTTTACGATATTCCAACCCCCCCCCCCCAACAGAACTGTGTGTGGATCCACGAAGATGCACCAACACCAACAATGGCCAAAAATAAAAGGGCTGTCAAAAAAGTTATGTACGCAGTTTTCTTTCGTAGTACAGGATTAGTAAAAGCAATCAAGCTGGAAAATCAACGTGCAGTTAAAGCAAGCTGGTACAGTACAAAATGTTTACCTGTAGTTCTTGGCTCAGTCAACATTCGCGTGTTAATGTTGCATCACGACAATGCATCTTAACACAGTGCACAGCAGACAGTTGAATTTTTATGTGAAAATAATGTAAAAGTCATGAAACATCCACCTTATTAGCCTGATTGGGCCATGTGTGATTTCTGGTTGTTCTTTAACCTAAAGAAACATTTACGTGGTCCACGTTACACGTCGGAGAAAGAGATAGATGAAGCAATTCATCAACTTTTTGAGAGCATTCTAACACATGGCTGGCTTCAAGCTTTTACGTTGTGGAAGCTTCAAAAGTGCATGGAGGTAATTATTTTGAACATAAATAAAATCATTTTTGTAAAAAGACTTGTACTTTTCTTGTATCTCAAAATATATAGCGTGACCATCGTATTATAAATACATACACAAAACAAAGAAAAAATACGATATTGAAAAATAAATTTTATCAAAAATCAAATTAAACTATTTCAAATTTGTTACTTTAAATAATTAAGATATATAAATATAATACTTTTAATTAATAATATTAATACTAAATAGTTTTAAAAAGAAAATTAAATAATTTAAAGCTATAAAATAACATAACAAATAAAAATAGTTTATAGCATTTGTAAAGCTATCATAACATTACCCACAAACAATATTACTGAGTAGAAAGCAAACAAACTTTTGAGAAAATTTACAAAATACTTAGAAGATCGAGTTTTGTTCGATACATAGCAAATGTTTTTTTCTTTTATTAATTGTAGAAAGTACATCTTCTATATTCTCGGGATTTTGTTCAAAATTGGGTTTCTGAAATCTTTCCCATTTTAGTTGCAATGACCTATGAGCACCCGTTGCAGCTTTCGACCATCTATTCAATTTTTCAGATAAGAGGTTTGTAACTAGCTTTCTGAGAATCAATCTGCGACGAATTTTTATATTTTTATTGAGCACAGAAATAGTTTCAGCATTGATTACTGCAATATTTAAAATCATGTATGATATAAGAATTTGCCACCTTCTAGTATACCTTGCGACGTTATATTATTATGAATTAACCATTTGGTCTACGGTATCTACTCCTGATTTGGTCTGATTGTGATATTCAATTATCTCCTCCTTTTGTGAGTTTAGATTTATCGTATAGTCAAAATGCATGCTTGACGTTTTTATCTTTTTTTCTGGCACATGAGAAAAGTTAGAAGTAAAATCAAATACGTTAGATTGCTCAAGTCTGTCTTCATTTATAAGCTAGCTGGTAGTTGACGTGTGTTTTTTCTAACTGTGCCTACATATAAAATCTTCTTTTTCTTTAGTTCTGTCACAAAGTCTGCAATTATGCTACGCCCTCAATTGTAATTTAGCTCCGCTAGTTTCTTGATTACTTCTGTTGGTTTGTTGTTAAGAAAGTACAGGCCCTCTGGCCACAAAAAATTCTGTCTGGTGCGCTGTTTTTGAGGCAGGTATTTAACGACCTTACATAGGTCTTGTGAGAGAAGAAGTAGTAACTGCCAATCGTTACAGTCAACGTTGCTTGCCAAAATTACTTGATTTTATTAATGTACATCATCCAAATGATGATATCATGCTTTGGCCTGACTTGACCTCAAGTCAATTACGCAGTGAGACAAGACAATGGATAAAAGCGCAAAACATACCTTTGTGCCTCATGCGCATAACCCGCCAAACCTGCCTCAAGCTAGGCTTATTGAAGCCATATGGGCTTTATTATTAACTCAGAAGATCTACCAGAATGGTTGAGAAGCACAAAATAATGTTTAATAAACGAACAGGATTTTTACTAAATTTCGTGATATTTCTGAGGTACTGCAAACGACTTATGTAAGGCGATCGAGCAAAATTACGTCACACTAAACAATTAAGGCCTTTAAGTGTTTTATAATGTTACGTTTACAAAGTACGAACCACGTGAAAAATTCTGAATAGTAAAGTTTTCCGAAGGTGTAACATTTTTCATTCAAAATAGTCCGAAAACTTTCGTTACACCCGTTAAAATAAATATGACTTTGCTTGAACGGAAAAACGGTAAAAAACTAAGTATTAACACCACAGAATATAAAATAAAAAAGTAAAATATGTGACAAATAAAACCAATTAGAAACGAGGAAAAAAGCAAAAGTGTAAAATGTCACGGAATATGAATGAAGGCGTGTACTACAACTGCCTATCATACGCACGACTCTTCCAGCTGTCATCATCCGTTTTGTTCTGACTCCCTCTGCAAAATATATAACTTAAAGGTAAGTACAGAATGGCCAACAAAATGTTGGCGAAATATTGAATAAACGGTTTACCTAAATTATTCTAAATTTAAGCTTGTAATTATAATCGTACGAGCTGATTTGATTTTGAGCCTAGTTGACTAACCGAAAGTAGGCGTTTGCTTCAGGCCAAATATCTTGTTTTGTGAATATTTGGGTAACTAAAGTTTTATTACAATATAGATATAAATATGTTATATAAAAAAGCAATTTCATATAACTTTTTTTATTAAAAACGTCAAATTTTTTTAATCCCATAGAAGAACAGTGTTTGCAAATATTTCGTAAATTGTGCATTATACACAGACTTATTAGTACAAAAGTATAGGAAAATTCAATGAGAAAACCTACTGATATAAAATTTTAAAAAATCTAATTTATTGATTAGTAGATAACTAAAATAATCTGGAATATTCGCTTCATGATGTAAGGCCTCTCAAGCAAGTGTCCACGAATCAGTTCAAGAACTCGTTTGCTTCCTTTACTTCTCTAGCTTGTGCATTATCCTTCTGGACATATGCTTTACGGAATTCATAATGATGTAATTATTTTATTATTAAAATGATAATGGTAAATAATTTACATCTTTCCGCATTCACTCTATCTGAAAGAAACTTACAGCAGTAATTTGTTTAAGAGTAACGGCAGCCCAATCCCAATTTTTAAAATATATCCAAATAATTTAATTAAGTTTACGTAGATTTTCTCTAAACTTTATGCCAATTGTATATTTACTGATATTTCTTCATAAATGACTTATCGGAGAAAAGTCGCCCTAGGCCCTCAATTGATGTAGAAACAATTATAAGTTATTGCACACAAGGAAACTTTCATAAAAACGTTATTAAGATCCATTTTTAAAATTACTTGCTGTATTCTATATTAAATGCCTGCCGTGAAAGCTTTCAGTATAGTAACTATTTAAAAAATTAATACTCTCACTGCTAAGGATTTTTTTAAAAATTTAGTCCTCTGTAACATCAACATTTGGTAGCATCGTCTCTTATAGACTTGCGTAAAATAAATGAGTAAGTTCCATGTGGTATACACTGCCTGCAGAGCAAATTTATATTGTTGTGCGCCGTTGGTTCTGCGCTGTAAACCTAACCTATATCCTACAACGTAAATATATAATGAATCCAGTAGTTCTTTTTATATATCCAAAAGTAAATATTCTATATCTCTTCAATGTGAATTTAAAAAAAATGCAGAAAATATCATCCGACGATTAGCTATTTACTGGCGTTTTGCAGTAAAATTTTGGTTAGGGCTTATCGGTTAGAAAACACCTAGATCATATCGTCTTATGCATATAATTTTTTTATCGTTAGAATTGCTGACAGTTGATCCAAATTCGTTTTTCATTAAAATCAATTCACTTCTTTTAGTTTTTATTATATTTCCTGTATTGGAAAGTTTTGCCATGCTTCTAGGATAGTGCCTACCAATAAATATTAGCGTCTAATATAATTTTTACTAGTGGCGAACTGTTATACCAATTGTGCAGTTATAACTGTTTGCCTAATCTACTAACCCATCCATAAAATCAAGTACTGTACTTTTGGAACTAACCTTTTCATTACGCCTTTCCATATATATTTATTTTAAAGTTGTAAGTGAATCCTAGAATATAGCTTAAACCCAGAGTATCTTTGAGTTTTTTTGGCCTGCCTCTAAATCGAAGACGATTTTGTCAAATGGCAAATTGTCGGATGATATTCTCTACATTTTGTCCAACTCACCATGCATCAGAGATTTAGAATGAACGTTTGAATATCTAAAACTACTAATGGATTCACTGTGTATTTAAATTGTAGAATATAGGAAATGTTTTCAGCATAGAACCAATGGCACACAATGGTATAATGTTGCCCTAGAGGTAGCGAATACCACATGATAACGTTAAGAAACATTTAATTGGAAAAATTTCCACGCAATGACAAAGACCCACAACCTTGAAATGCAAAAATTATTAAAAAAAAAGACATCAAGCAATATGGGCAAATAATATGCCATGAATAAACACAAAAAGTAGACATATTCCGTTAAAGTTGTGAGAAAAAAATGTTTTGATATATAGATTGCTTTAAAGAAATTCATAGATATTTAAGAAAATATTTGTAGCTGATAGCAACATTTTTATTTTTAGATTACACCAAACCCTATAGTTTTGTTTAATTTCGCTTCTAGAGACTATAATGGTTTCTCACAGTTGTTCATGTCTAGATGTGCGCGAATGATCTAGTGCTCCCGAATAATGTTGTTGGTTCCAATAGACTAACATGACCTGTTAATGTAATATTTACGTTGGTCCCATCAGACTAACCTGGGAAATAGGGCAACATTGCGTTTGTCCCATTGTACCAACATGGTAGCAAACGTGTTGTTTTTCGTTTTTCAAAACCTGCGATACTTTCACGTTCCTGTTAAACTACTATTGCTCGGTTTATAAAGTATATATACGGTTTCTAAATTATAGCTCAATTTTCTAATCTTTTACTATTTTGAAATTGCCTTAGCGTATATCAAAAGATTTGAAATAGAAATTTAATATATAAAAAATCACAAGTGAATTTAATTAAGATAAGCGATGTTAGAAAATAACAATTTTCGTAATATGTAAGTTATACATATTACAATTATAATAAAAGCTATGTTAAGTTTAATAACACGAAACTACAATAGAATTAGCACTGAAACATTTGCATATGTACATCTCTTCGTGATAATATTTGGTTCGGAATAAAGTACACGTCTAACCTAGTTTGTTACTTTAACTCATAATGCATTTGAATAACTTTACTGAAATTATTTTATTATGTGTCTGGTAGAAACAGAAACTTCTAGAATGATAAGCTAAGTAATAATAAATTACATATTAAAGAAGTTTAGTTTACAACACCATTTTTATTTTAATAAAAATGGTGTTTTGAAATTTGTTCTCTACAAATAGTCACCTTAGTGATGTTAACTATAAAAGTATGTAAATGAGCCGCATTATTTTAAAAGGCTTTACGAGAAAATATACTTAATAATAGAACACAGTAACTTTTCCATAAAAAAATTACATAATTTACACCATAAAAAATGTGTTCATAAAGAAATATTAAATATCAATCTCATTTATAAATATAGATAGATACATAGATGGATATTGCATTTCTCAACCAGAATTTGGAGTAACATTGTCAATTACAAGTTAACTACACATACTAATAGATAAGGTTTGAAATAAGAGACGTTTTTACAAATAATTATAGAATAATTAATTATTTTACATAACATGTAATGTTTCAAAAATATAATGCAGTATATTAAATAAGGTGTTTAATAGTACACATTATGTTTTTGATATATTAGTTGTACTACTTCCATCGTTTGGATTCTGAACAACGGACGTTTCGGTGTATATTACGTCTGTCATCTTCAGAGCAGTCCTATGGCTATTTCTTGCCAGCACTATTCTAAATTGTGTTTTTACGGTGAACTAAGCCATTCAACATGAATTAAATAAGAAAACAACTCTTTATATAAAGTACCGTGTGACTATGGACTTCTACAGGAGAAACTAGGAGGCCACAAAGTACAAGACGTGTGACCTAGACAATGCTGGCGCATACAGGGACGTCACCTGGTTGAAGCGTCTGGTTAACATGCGTAGTCAAAGATTCACACCCTCACTGCAATCAATGGACAAAACGGTGATACTTTCTAACCACCATAATAACTAAATTTATAGTCGGAAAATTCCAGAAGGAGCTTTACCTTTTACCTAGCATCAACGCTACATTAACAGCTATACAAAAAAAATAGAAGAAAAGGCAAATTGGAATAAAGAATACCAAGGAAAATAACAGGATGATTTGAAAAGATATATGCCAAGAAGAAATGGTCGACTGCCAATAAATCAGTGCTCTTTTAGGAGATTCGTCGGAAATTCTAACCAAAGTTTCCAAAAAGCCAAATGTGAATAAATTGTACAGTTTCATCCTCAATTCGAGTAACTAATTCCAAACTTAATTTTGCACAATCATTCGATAACCAGCGACAATCTTCTAGTTTCTAACAGAAGGAGGGCAAGATTAAAAAAGACAAGAAATGCACGACCTTGTCTACACAATTACGAGATATCGGGGTAAATTATGGAGGGACAAATTGTGTGGGGAAACTAGAAATAATTACATATGAAAAGATATATACCAAGAATAAATGGTCGACTGCCAATAAATCAGTGCTTTTTTAGGAGATTCGTCGGAAATTCTAACCAAAGTTTCCAAAAAGCCAAATGCGAATAAATTGTACAGTTTCATCCTCAATTCAAGTAACTAATTCCAAACTTGATTTTGCACAATCATTCGATAACCAGCGACAATCTTCTACTTTCTAACAGAAGAAGGGCAAGATTAAAAAAGACAAGAAATGCACGACCTTGTCTACACAATTACGAGATGGCGGGGTAAATTAAGGAGGGACAAATTGAGTGAATTGAAAATATTAAATGAAGTCGATAGTTACTCGACGCAAAATACGAAAAAGGGAAAAACTAGTTAAAGATATTACTAATTTCAAATCATAGGATGAAAACAATTTGCATTACAGAATTTCATTGTGCTTGTCGATGTCAAAAATAAAACACATCGATAATTCAATCCAGTCATTTACAGGTGGGGGTATTAGATATAATAATGAAATAAATTCCTCTAAAATTTCTTAACTTAGAAGTTTAACTCTACAAGGCCAACCAAAAAAATTGAACATCCTATATAGCCAGAAAAATTAATATATAATCAATGTTGTCTTTGAGAAAGGCAACTACATAAATTAAATAACTTCACTGGGGTCGAAATGGAAAAATAAAATGGAACATCATATTGCACACGTTCTAAATTAGGATGCATAATTCGGCTATAAGTTTGGCGATAATCGTAATTTAGATTTTCGAAATTAAACCTTATCAGTTAGCACTTCTAGTAGTACTTCGATATAGTATCGGCATAAGCAGATGTTGACCAGCACATTTCCTTAACTTTAAAAAATGATAACAGAGTGAGTCAACGACCTGTAAAAGTAAATCCACTTTTTAATGCTGCTAATATAATTTAAAATTGCTTAATTTATGGATGAACCTGTATACGCGTATAATTTTTTTGAAGTTCAACCAGTACAGTATAAGAAAATTACAAAAACATGTCATAACCAAAAGAGTAATTTTTATAAGTAGGTGAAATAATGAGAAACACAGACGAAGTTTACTTAAAAGGTTTAGATCTGAATAATTTTATCTATACGCAAAAGAAATTTACAGAAATTAATTTAAAGATACAAAACTTACTAATAAATAAGTACAGTCGATAACATTAAAAGTTGACCACGGAAAGCATAGTAACCATTTTAACAAAAGAATCGATACAAGTGAAACAATATTATATAAACACAAGACAAAGGTACGCCTCAAAAAGAAAGTAGGTTTTCAAGTGGAAAGCCATTTTAGAACAGAACGATACCGATTGTTAACGACAACTCAAATTTGTGAAAACAACTATTGTATTGAATGAACTCACTCGCGCCATCTTACTAAAACACACTTCGTATTTACATAAACCACATTTTGAATATACATTTACCACCCTACATTTATTACTGTAAAATCTTGCAGGATGCTTGAGATATGCTCGCTTAATGAGAAATTAATGTACAATAAACTATGCAACAGCATCGTTTTACTAAAGCATCTTTATATTCGGAAATAATAGCTTTTGATTGCTACAAATTCGACAAATGAACAAACATTAAAGCCTTATATTTCTATTAAAATACAATAACAGAGACAAGTTGCATTTTGCGTATCATCTAAAGTAATCTTGCATTAAATACGAACCAAGAGCGGTCATGAAAAATATGTATTCACCTTTAAATGCGACCCGAAAGATATATTGCATACCTTTCCACTAACATAAAGAGGAAATGTTTCATTCTGGAATAATGGCGGAGAAGGATACAAAAGAATTTCCATTACTTATTTATGTTGAAACTCTCATCACTGTATCCTATAAAGATGTAATTTGAAATAACTTCGTAGAATATGAAGCCCTATTTATGTAACTTTACCATGTATAAGTATAAACGTAAAATCTTCTTTCAGAAATGAATTGCCTCTTCACAGAGCCAAAATGAAAATAGAAAATTTCTTTAGAACAAGAAATAAATGTATAAAACACGTGTTGATTTAAAAGACAAAAATATCTGCTATATATATATATCAAAAATGACGTTTTCGCGGTTATATATATATACCGTTTGACTGAAATAAAAGTAGATATAGGGAAACACAAACACGCACACAAGTGCATGCAAACATGAATTGGAGGGGTACGATAGTAGGGGAGTACAGATCAGTTCATATCGGGACACCGGGGTACCGAGGCTTTAGTGCAAAACGTTGAAAGTTAGTGTGTAGACGTTTGCTTTAAGGAATTGCTACGCTCTTTACGGCTTTTGTATAATATTTTGGTAACTGATGTATTAACATTGAACTGAAACAAAACTCTATAAAATTTGTAACTAAAATAAAATTCTTATAAAAAAATTAAATAAAATTCTCACATTTAAAACGAAACAAAATATTAAATGAACTATACAAAATTTAATGTTGAAGATGTTCAAATGTCTGTCCCTCTTGCATCAAGCAGTACCCTAAACGATTATAAAACCCATTTCGTACATTCGATAGCATTTCAGGAGTAATCATTTGTATGGCGTTAAGAATTTGTTCTCTTAAGCCCAAATCAATCGCTCTATTTCCTTCAGCGGTATTAATATTTGCGAGATTGCTCAGATACTGCACGCTCTAAAGTTACGGAACGAATGTGTTGTCCCCGCTCTCGATCTCCCCACTATCTCCCCACACCACCGGTCTTATACATAGGTACATGTTTATGTGTGTGTATTTGAAGATGCATATTAACTTTTAACTACGACAATCTGTATATATATATAGATAATTTTGATTGATTTGGTAGCAATCAGCCACCTCCGCTGATGTGATCTATTATAGAAATGTGGATTTTTTTACTGTTTATAAAACAGTAAAAAAATAAAGTTGTAAATAAAGTCCGAAACGTCACAAGGAAAAATTTGTGTTTTATTTATAAAACAAGACTCCTAAAACCCAAATTCTGTTTTATAAACAGTAAATATATATATATACATATTATTATTATATTATACTACCCCTATGTTTCAATCGGATAATAGATAGTTAATTACAACTTTATTTATTTTTAAAAATATGATTTAAATTTTATTACAAGTTTAAAATTTATTTTCAAATATAAATTTAAAATTGTACAATATTTATTTTTACTCACTGTATCCAAATTATCATGAATAAGATTATAACTACATACATAGTATTTGAATAAAAGTTACGACGGAAATATGCATGTATGCAACAAAATTTGGTGATGTTTATTATTTTTTACCGGCTTCAAATTTCTTCATACATAATTACTAGGTCAGTTTAAATTTATTTATGAGACTCCATGAACTAATTTCAGGGTGTTAGAGTTCTTATAGTATAGAAGATTACCTTCGTATAAAACAAAAACAGTGTTAAATCATATATAAAAAATATATTGAAGTAGATACATGAACTTATAAAAAATTAAGTTTAGAATCGAACATTTTATATAATAAACAAAACTGCTAGTATAATGTTACTATGGAATTGTTTCTATCCAGCAATAATGGGATCTACTAAACATGAACGGTATGTATATAATTTCCTTTTATAGTAAATAAATCTATGTTTAGAAAAAAAAATCAACATTAATCTAAAAATTCTTTTATCTCTTATGTATGGAAAACTTTACTACTCAAGTTTTAATATATTAGTGATGACGGTTAGCATAAAATAACTCTTACAATTAAAGTAAATTCTTAAGATTAAATTATCTATATAATTGTATTGCAATTATAATTTTTCTCTAATTTCAGATTCTTTTAAAATCAACGTTAATAAAATTTAAGTACTTAACTCGAGTTTTTAATCCTTTGTGGAATACGTTGTATTTCTTTTTAATTTCTGGTATAATTTAATTTAGCACATATATTCACAATTATTTAGTTTGGATTGTTTACTTGTAGATCAATAGAAACAGTTTAATCGACCGGAACTTTTTAATGGTACATTTCTTCACTATTTTAGTATAATGTTATTGTTAAAATCGTGATAAAAAGATCTGCACTCACAGGTATTTAATATATTTCTTTTAATAATAAAATTTAACTTAATTTCTGAGAGCGTCCTTTAAAGCGTCCCTTACTTGTGAAAAATTCTTTAATCTTCCCATTTGTTTTCTCTTTTCTTGCCCACTAATGAATAAGTTGATTTAATTTTATAAATTTGACTTGTATAATAAGTTGTCTAACTTTGAGTAAATAATAAAAATTGTTTTCTAATATTGTTTAAATGTTGTTATTATTCATTTTTCCCTTAATTCTTGGGAATTTATTAACGTCTGATTTTTTTTTTAATAATTTCTTAGACATTTAAATATCTTACTTAAGACAGAGTTATTCTATAGTAATTTGTGTATCTTAAGTTGCCTAGTTTCGAGTTACTATAAAATTAGGTATATAAATATTGATACTATCTTTCCTTATATACTTTAGTATATAAATATCGTTATAATATACCGGGTGTCTGTTTAAGCTCGGCAATCGTTTATCGTACTTAGCGGAAAAAATCTTGATAGTGAAATAGACCACGCGAATTTCAACAAAAATATTTTTAAGTTTCCAAAATGCTCGCAAGGGGGGCACAAATCTTAAGATCAATTAAAAATTCGATAATTTCTCATTAAATTCTAGATTACGATAGATTAAAATTTTTACTATCAACATTTTTAGACGTTTTTATACAATTTTCATATGAAACTCACACTCCCCGGAGGGAATATGTCTGCGTGCAAACGTAGATATAACTTCGATATCATTTCATCAACACCTTTACCTCTAGAACATATCAATAATGTTGTGTACGCGGTCAGGTGCAAGGATTGCTCTAAGGTGTATGTGACAAACACGAAGGAGCACCCAACACCGCTCTGACTCCAGAGTTAATCTACTCTTTGGCTATTCATATTAATTCAACAAAACACTATGTTAACTTCAAAGGGGTAACAGCACTATGTAAAGAAACTAATTACAACAAACGAACATTTCTAGAAGCCGTAGCCATCAAACTATTTTCCAATAATCTAAATACCAAGGTGCAGTCCCGCATTTGCAGTAACGTGTACAGCAGGTTGATTAGGTACATTAAAATTAATCCCCCACACTAAATTGATAATATACAACTATAAAATAATTTGTTTTTATTCTTAAGATTTGTTTGGACGGACCTGTATATCAACCGTCGTGATCGTTGGCCTCGGAAAATAAGGGTTTCTTTTTGTAAAGAGCATATTTACTCGTATCTAGTCTTTCGGGTTTTTCATTCACAGTAATAATATAATGGTCCTGAATTATTTAAATACATACTAAAGAGTGTCTATATCTGACACGGCACAGACAGAAATTGAATGTTCCTTTAAAGAAAAATTTTAAGATTTTATTTTTTTTAAAATGTAATTGTTTTGACTTTTCGTAGATTAAATTGTTTTTACAATATTAACCAAATGGTGTCCTCAACAATAAGATTCTAAATGTAAGTTTTTTGTTTAATAAAAAAAAATTATATATGAAATTTTTTTCTCTTTTTCACTTGAATAAACTGTTCAGTATTATTTTTAATTGTTTGTAAACACAATGAATGTTTCTCTTTTTTAAATGTTACCATTAAATTTTAGAGTGATTAATATTACTAATTTGTTGTTAATAGGTCTGATGAGGGACTAAATAAGGGTCCGAAACGTCATAACGAGAAATTGTGTTTTAATTTCAAAACAAATTCAGTTCTCGCTTGAACTCGTACAAATAAACGCTTGTTTGAATATTTTTGGAAGGCAAATAGTATATAGGTACTACACGTTACATAAGTATATCATGCTTGTTATTTTCGAAATCGAAAATCTGATTTTTTGAAGTATTTTCAGGAAAAATCATAATCGGCCGAGATAATAAAAAAAAACTATTACTCAACTGCGGCTTGACTTGCAACTACAGGATTCTAGTTCTGACAAGGTTTCAAAGCAGAACTGAAATTTTTTTGTTTGATTATAAATAAAGTGTTTTTATATTTCGCTGAATTTCGAATAAATTTTATTAACTCTACAAAGATATCTTTTGAACTTTCAACTTTACAAAAAAAAATTATAAGGACTTTCGATAGAACTCTCAGAGTTCTAGGGAGAACTGTCATCAAAACTGTTATGCAACTTTTTCCCGTTTCCATTATATGTCACATGAATTCTAATTTTGTGAATATCTTTTGAATTTTAAACATTACAGAAAAAAGGTATTAGGACTTTCGGTAGAACTCTTAGAGTTCTAGCGAGAACTGGAATCATAACTGTTGTGCAATTTTTTTCTTTTCACTATACGCAGCACATGAATTTTAATTTTTCAAATACCTTTTGAATTTTCGACTTTACAGAAGAATGTTATTAGGATTTTCGATAGAACTCTCAGAGTTCTAAGGGGAACTCCGACCAGAAGTGCTATGCAATTTTCAAAATTTAACATTTTGTTGCAAACATTTTATTTTTGCAGGTCTTTTTGCACAATTGTTAAAGCACTCCAGAACTATGGTCGGGTTGCAGAAATATGTCTAAAACTCACTCTTAGATAATAATACTTCTTAAGTCTTACTCATACTGGTTAGTTTGAGTAAGACTAGAGAATCTTCAATCGGCTTTATGTGGGTTTAAAAATGCTTTAACCATGTTAGAAGAAAGTCTGAGCTTATAGAAGCTTTCATCATCTTTATCGAATGCATGTTTGACACTATCTAATAGTCGAGAAATGACCAACAAAGATTTTCCAGATTGTTGATCAGTTTAATATTATTTGCCTTACGAAGATTGTTCGGATTGTAGAGAACACCTGAGGATAGAAAACCATTTCTATATCAAGCATAATGGACAGCACTGTGTTACATGGGTCCTCAGGGACAACTAGTTGATCCAGTGGGTAACTTCAAGCGAAAATTTTAAATAAAGTAATACAAGTCTAGTGACTAAAAAGTAAGGGTCTATAATATTGTTAAGTTGCTGCAACTGAAATGATCTTCCAGTTCTCAGTTACTAATTCAAATGCTATAGATCTATAACTATAGCTGGTGTCTGTTTATGTCTGTGTTAAAAAGGTCAACATGTTACAATTTATTTATTTAAAAATAGTGTTTTAAAGGCCTGCGAATCATGAAAAGTTGAACAGGAATTTTAATTGCAAACAATTAATTGCTGAAATGTTGAAATTAAAAGTTGGGCTAACGCTTTTGACAGTGTCTAAAATATGTGCTAACGCTTCTTCGATTAAAAAAATGGCAAACTTGGAAATATAAGAATTATTCTTAACACTTAAATAAATTGAAGGTTTCTTTCAATCGCGAAGTTTAATTCGTAGTCCGTCTTGAGCAGTTGAATTTCAAGGTGAACACCTTTCGACAGTTTGGAGCAACGAAATAAATTAAAGTGTAAATTTTCAAGTTTTTGCCAATCGATGAAAGCAGGTTAAATAGATTATTTTTTATTGAAAGTACGTAAAATGTGATGGTTATTATGAAGATTTTCACTTTTATGCTCCTATAGACGAAAAACGTTTGTATTTTACGGCAAAAAACATTGTTCTATATTATACTAGAGGAAGAAGAACCTTTTAAGTATAGACAAGCTTCAAAACACAAAACAAATTACCTCGCAGGCCACATGACTAGAGTAAGGAGAAAGAAAATTATTAAATAGGAAGTGAAAGCGGGATACAAGTAAAAACCTAAGAGGGAAGTCAAGAAGGCAAAAAATATATCAAGTTCAAGAAATATCGACAGGAATGGGAATAGTATTTAAGAAAATGGTAATATTGGTAAAGGATAGAGAAAAGTGGAAAAAATTTAATTGATGAATTAGAAGTGGACATTCTATCCGAGACTTGAGAGTATATTAATGATTTAAGAAAACTATAAAGGAGATGATAGTTTAGTTATCATTTAATAATTCCTTTTACTATTTTCTTTTTCTTATTAAATGCTCTTAACCAATAATTTTTTTCTACCATATTTTATTCTTTGTCAATAAAGCAAGGCTGTTCCTTCTAATATAATGCTTAAGACCTTCTGTATCTGTGATAATAGTGATAAGAGCTATAGAGTAGTAGAAGAAATTGATATAAGAGGAATTAGAAGTGAACATTTTATTAGGATTTAAGAAAAAGATAAAAGAGAAAAATACAATTGTGCCCTTTGACTGAAAGACGAATAACTATTTTTTTATACACATGAAATAATATTCACAGGTCAACACTTCGAAGTCAAATAAGCATATTGAGGTGTCCTGGTATAATCTTACGAAATAAAACAGAAGCAAAAGTTGCAGTTTATTCTAAACTTCAATTTAATTTAAAATAAGATATCTTTTATTATCATTTAAAATTAATAATTCCTCTTACTATTTTCTTTTCCTTATTAAATGCTCTTAACCTATAAATTCTTTCTACCGTATTTTATTCCTTGTCAATAAATCAAAATTATTTCTTCTAATATAATACTTAAGACCATCTGTCATAGTGTGGTGATATAGGTAGTTTCGTTCTGTATATACACCACCATTGTGAGAAATCTGTTCTAAATTGCCTCATCCTAGAGATTTGTTTCCTAGGAATAACTTAGATGAGTATTATCATCATCATCCTACCAATAGCGGCACATAACGATGAAATAACAAAAATCCTCACGTAGCCCCAATAAAATTCGGAGTGAATATCGCTTATAACGGAGCATTAAACGAAACAAGAAAAAAGGAACACCCTGCAAGCTATTGTACGCAATATCTGTCTTAAATGTGAGGATAAAGTTCAGCCTAGTGTGTAAGTCAATTATCTTGCACCCTCTTTTTATTCGATACAATTCACTGCGTGCTTGTGTTCTTTGTGTGAGGTTATTTGCTTTGTTTTCCGTTTGCTTTTTTTTTATTTTTAGCGAGTCGGTTGCGCCGTTCCCACACCCGTCGGACCGTATCTTTCAAGTTTTCCGCGGCATTTGTATTAATGGTGCCCCACAATAAACCAATTTATATGTAAAGGTTAAGAGGGGTGGATAAATTTCATTAGCACTTTTGTAAATGTTCCACTTGAAACTCACGGCACGCTCATAATCCGGAGGGGGTACGGACGAGAGATAACGATTCCGGTCGACCACAGGCAGACTCGACTCCGGGAGACAATAGCGGTTGAGACTTTTTGTTTTGTTTCCAGATGCTTCGGGATCTCCTGTTGATCGCGAAGGTATTCTTAGAGAATAATGGAAGCCCGAATGAAACTTCAATAGAAATTGTTACTAGACTTTAATTTGTAACCAGGATTTTTCTTTTCCCATTGTTCAAAGAACATGCTTGACAACGCCTTTATAAATTTTAACGAATGTTCTTTTTAATTGCGTTGTGTATTTTTCGCGAATATTATTCAGAAAGTTTTAAAATAAATTAAAATATTAATTTGGAATGTTTATTTATGAATATTTCTTATTTCTTGACTTGATATCCGTTCTTCATATATACCTTGTTCAGAAATCCACGGATAAACTTCAGGTAGAATGATTCTACGATTAATTCTGAGACAACAATCCTAATAAAAAGAACTTGAACGGTCTTTCAGTAAGCCACGTGAGATCATTAAAGTTGAAGATATGAAGCTAGAAATAATTCAAATTTATGAAATCTTTTACGAATAACCATTGTACCACATCGTTATATATACAGTGTGTTTCACTTTGATACTTGAAAAATCAGTATTTTTTAATGGAACATCCGATTTAATTTTTTCTTTTTTAAAATATATTGCACTTAAAAAGCTCTACACAGTAATGTGCATTTTTGTGATTTAGGCCCTTTGCATGGCTTGCTGTGGTATTAAATGTAACCCCAAAAATGGCAAAATCGTATTAGGCATTTTTTTAACAAAAAAACTATTTATGCAATCGATTTAGCCATGCTTCGAAACCCTTAGTACCAAGTTTCAAAGTCGCATCTTATACAGAGTGTTTATAATTTAGGTGCAAACTTCGAAAAATACCAATGTTTGGGAGCACCCTGTATTAACAGAATAAAATATTTTCAAGATTTTCTTCTTTCGATGGAGGTGTAAGTACTATGGCTTTGAAATTATACTCTTTTTATTGGCCTAGTTAATACAGGGTATTCGTAATAAAAAATCAAATTTAAGGAAAAATCGATTTTTTTCGTTTTTATTTACTGAACATAACAAACTACAAAATAACCAAATATCTTTAAATTTTCGAGTTTTCTATTACCCCTCCTTCAACTTGAATACATTTTTCTAACCTTCTTTGGCAATGATTCATTACGTTCGCGAGTTCCTGATGAGAAATTAACTCGCACTCTTCTGTTATCCTCCGCTTAAGTTCTTCCACATTATTGGGTCTTGTACGGTAAACATTTTCTTTAAGTTTCCCCCAAAGATAAAAATCGACTGGCGTCAAATCTGGCGATCTCGGAGGCCACTTAATTTCTTGACTATAGCGCCCAATCCACTTTCTGGGAAATTTTTGATCAAGCCAGTTGTTAATTATTGCTTCAGTATGGACGGGTGCATATGAAATATCATGTCGGCACGTCTAGCAATTGGCAGTTCTTCTAAGGCATCCCAGAAATTCGTATTTAGAAAATTCAAAAAATTTTGGGCCTTCAAGTTATGTTGAAAAAAAAAGGGACCAATTATTTGTTTATCAAAAATTCCGCACCATACATTAATTTTCTCAGAATATTGCCTTTTACAGTGAATAACCCAGTGAGGGTTTACTTCCGACCAGAATCTAGAATTTTGTGAAGATACAACCCCGTTTGTGGTGAAGGTTGCCTCATCCGAAAATAAAATTTTATTTAGGAAATTGTGGTCATTTAGATAATGTCCTTGACACCACAGTGCGTATTCCATTCGAGAATTTTCATCACCATTTTCTAAAGTGTGTAGGAATTTTGGTTTGTAAGCAACCTTTTTATTTTTCTTAAGACATCGCCAAACTTTGCTGCAAGGTATATTAGTGTTTCGCGAAATTTGTCTAACGCTAGTTTTAGGGTTGTGCCGAATTTGATTTAAAACAATGTTTTCTCTGTTCTCAATTAAATTGTTTCCCCTTTTATTTGTGGAAATAACATTCCCAGTTCTATCGAAAAGAGAATTAATATTTGCTACAGTTTGAAAACTCACTGGTTCTAGTTCTTGATGTCTCCTGTTAAATTCTTCTGCAGCTTGTTTATAAGTTTTTGCATTGTCACCAACTAGTCTTATTATTTCAACTTTTTGCTGTAAAGTTAGTTTATTTCTAACCATTTTTACACAACTTTAATGGTACATACAATAACGTTTTAAGCAATATAACAGCAAGTGTCAAATTGTTTGAAGTTTGATACATTTTTGTTTTCAAGGCCTGCTTCACTAGCGTTAGACAAATTTCGCGAAATACCTTCCACCAAAGTTTGTCGATGTCTCAACAAAAAAATTCTGTTCGGATGTAAACCCTAACTGGATTATTCATTTTAAAAAACAATATTATGAGAAAATTAATGTAAGGTGCGGAATTTATGATAACCAAATCACTTGTCATTTTTTCTTCCAACATAATTAAATAATTAATGTCCTTAACTTAAGCAGAGAATAACAGAAGAATGCATGACCAGCACTAAAATATTTTATCTTATTTATTTTTACTTATTTTGTAGTTTTTTGTTATGTTCAGTTAAATTTCTTTTACTAAAAATAAAAACGAAAAAAATCGATTTTTCCTTAAATTTGATTTTTTATTACGAATACCCTGTATTAACTAGGCCAATAAAAAGAGTATAATTTCAAAGCCATAGTACTTACACCTCCATCGAAAGAAGAAAATCTCGAAAATATTTTATTCTGTTAATACAGGGTGCTCCCAAACATTGGTATTTTTCGAAGTTTGCACCTAAATTATAAACACTCTGTATAAGATGCGACTTTGAAACTTGGTACTAAGGGTTTCGAAGCATGGCTAAATCGATTGCATAAATAGTTTTTTTGTTAAAAAAATGCCTAATACGATTTTGCCATTTTTGGGGTTACATTAACACAGCAGGCCATGCAAAGGGCCTAAATCAAAAAAATGCACATCACTGTGTAGAGCTTTTTAAGTGCAATATATTTTAAAAAAGAAAAAATTAAATCGGATGTTCCATTAAAAAATACTGATTTTTCAAGTATCAAAGTGAAACACACTGTATACTGAAACTACATGACAGGTATAAGAAAAGAAACATATAAACTGTATTACAAAAGTAGAAATATATTTAACTGCAGTGGCCTTTTAGAACACTGCACCATTTGGTCTAGGATGTAGGAAAAACCTGCAGAATAAAAAATCTCCATCACAGCGCTACAAAACTAAAGGTTTTTAGTTGTTAAGATCCAATCAACAGCCTCTGGAGTTAAATTATATAAATCTGTGTATCCAAATTCAAACTTAGCTAGAGAACATTCTTCAACAATATGTTTAACTGTTTCAATCTTAGCTCCGCAATTACAACCTGGACTCGCAATCACAATCCATTTGAATAACATACTATTGCTCTTTCCATGACACGTCCTAAGACGATTCAACTTACACCAAATTTTCTTGGGTATGTAAAGCCAGGCACTTTTATCAAAGGATCGTCTATTAATTGTTTATTAAACACTTCACATTCTAACAAAATTGATTTCCAGAGGACATTAATCGAAAATTGTTGATTTAGGAAATCTTTCTTCACAATTAATTGTACTACGTCATTTCAATCTATAATGTGGTATGTTCTGAAGATTATATATAAATTATGAAAATTTTGATATTATTCCAACAACGTTTTAAAGCCAATTTTCTTCTTAACTTATGAGGATATATGTTACCAGGACGTTGAGCCAAGGAAGTGGAGTGATTTTACTGTGCCCGTAATAATTCGAAGTGTACAATTTAACTGAATATCTACTTTACCAACATGCACGTTATTCATCCAAACTGCACTACAATATTCAGCAGCAGAATACACTAATACAAGAGCGGACGTACGTACAATGTCTGCACGAGCTCCCCAATTTGAACCAGCCAACTTCTATTATTTCTTGTTTTAATCTTCATACGCAATTTATCAGTACCTATGTTGTTTATATGTTTTTCTACTCCCATACTTTAATTGTATTATTAGATACGCCGAACCTGTACTTTAATGCTGTCCATGACGATACAGATAGAAGTTTATATCCAATAGGAATACAGATTTTTCATTACGATACAAGTTTATATCCAATAGGAATGCGACATTCCAATATTCAACCAATATTCAATATGGCGACTGCATATCTGAGAGATATACAAATTAAATAAATGTGACAGTTCTCTGCAATTTACAAAGTAAGTACTTAAAATTTGTGCTTTTTGAAAATATAAACGGTAAAAATGAGGGATAATGACAGTGAAATGTAAAATTTGAGACCACCAGAAATGATGGAACAAGGCTTAGTAACCACGAACAATTTATTACCAGCTAAATTCGCACAGGTGTATGGAAAATTTTAACCTCAATTTATGAAATGGAATGTTCAAAAAATAATATTTTATTATGGGGTCCTAGAAAAAATAGTGTATGCAACTCGCATTTAATGGCTATTAAGACACTCGTATTCATTACAATACTCGGCTTCGACTCGTATTGTAATTTTCTTACTCGTGTCTTAATAGCTATCATTAAATGCTCATTGCATAATATACTATAATGATGTATCCAAAGTAACTCCTAGGTATGCTGGATTAAAATTATGTCTTAGAACAGTACCATTAAGAGATACTACAAGTTTTTTTATGTTTTTCGTTATTCTTAAGATGGAAACAAGAAACTTCTGACTTAGGTGGGTTAGGACATAACCTCCATTTTCTAAAATAATCACTTAAAATCAATAGATCTTCTTCTAAATTAACTTCAATTTGAGTGAAATTATTGTGTTGATAAGCAATTGCCATGTCATCAAAGTAGATGAATCTTCTGGAAGTCGTATCTGGAAAATCACTTATATATAGATTAAAGAGAAGAGGAGATAATACCAATCCTTGAGGTAAACCATTATATAATATTTTAAATTTCCTACTTTCTCCATTGATAAAACTCTAAATTTAGGATTGATAAACATATTTTCCATAAGTTTAATTAAATTACCATTAGGCAACACATTATATGATTTTAAAAAGAATCCATCTAACCAAACTGTATCATAAGCAGTTGTTAAATCAATGAAACTAATTCTTGTTTTCAATTTCTTTTGAAAATCATTCTAAATATAACTTGTTAAAGCTAACACCTGATCACAGCAATTACGATTTGGTCTAAAATCAACTTGCTCTTTGGGAGAGATTTTTCCATAATTGGAGAAATTCTATGATTATATAATGATTTCTCTAACATCTTGTAACATACTGATAATAATGAAATTGGTCTATAACTAGAAGCAATACCTGCTGGCTTTCCTGGCTTCAAAACAGCAACAACTTTTGCTTTTTTTAAATTCAGTAGGAACAATACCATTATTTAAAATATTATTATAGAAACACAAAAGCCAATTACGTCCTAAAGGACTTAGATATTCATATAAACCACATCGTTGATGTTACCAATCGATTAATGCTAATATTTCGCATTTTCAACATTTTGTCAACTCTATTTTTTATCAGTACCATCGGCTGCATAAAGGTAGAAAAGTACAAAAAAAATGTATTTACCCCGAATATTTAAAATTTTATTTGTGCAAGAAGTCTGTTTGTCAAGTAACATGGAAATTGAACAGCTTGGGGTCCTGAATTCTAAATTAAACTTTAAAGCAATCTAAAAACTTATTTATTAATAGACAGAACAATAGAAAATTCAAATGAAATGTAAGTAAATTATTAACCTGGTATAAGGCGCTTTTGTGCATCGTTATAACTTAATAAGTTAGTATTTTTTCTTGTCGTTGTTATTATTTATCACATTTTGTAATCTTCGAGATATGGAGGATACTAGGCGGTCAGTATATTCTGGAGTAACTTGTAGCCATGCTTCAATAATTCTCTGTCTCAATTTCTGGCTATTCCTTTGTGGATGTGATGCATAGTTTTCACCATTTGTCCCGAGACATTTTCTATGGGATTGGTATCCGGGCTCTTTGAGGCCCATGCTAAAACATTTATTCCTGGTTCTTCAATCAAATTTTGAACAATATTTGGACTATTATCATGCTGGAAGTACACAGTTACTCCAAAAATAGGATGAACGGAAGGTAGTAATGCAATATATATATTCTCCGATAAACAGAAGCAGTTAGTTTCTCTTCCAAAATGACGGAAACACCTCGACCTCTACGCCATGTTGTATCGGATAGTCCTGGAAATTAAGTTTCTTATTTTGCCATGATCGCAGTCTGGAATTGATTTTCCCGAATATAATTTACTAATTGGTTGTGCTGCTGTTAAGATGTTACTCTTCCACGGCCTGTTCTCTTTTTCCGTCCTATTATATCCGTCTCATTAATCTTTTTCTTCGCGAGTACAATGATATTCTTATTAACTTCGACCTCATACGCAATTGCCTTTATGCTGACCTCATCATGCAGCCTAGTTTGAATTATAGCTTCTTGAATCTTGTTCATTTGTGATATATTAACCTGACAATATATGACAGATATAAATGATACTAAATTTAATTTTGACATGCTACATCCCAAAGTCAATGAACCCAAAACTAACTGTACCAGTTTTCTATGCAGTCGATTGTGCCACAAGAAAAATGTTGGGTTGCAATAAAAATCACGTTGTTAAATTTTGACGTTTAGCTTTTTTTATTTTACGTAGTTATATCATTATTGTGAGATTTTATTATGTATACTTTTAATGAATATGCTATGTAAATAATAATGGAAGTATGGTATCGACTGACACCCATCCATCAACACATTCTAAAAATTAGATCGGTTCAGTTAGAAGAACAAATTTTGGTTACTATTTACGAAGCACTAGAGAAGTAGCCGAAGAACTGAGTCTTCCAAGTAAGACAATAGTTCATACTGTACTAACACAAAACCTTCAGCGGCCATTTCATGCAACAAAAGTGCAACTATTGTATAGAAACGGTAATGTAAATAGAATAAGTTATGTAATATAACTTTAAACTAGAGCGGAACTTTCTATTGCATATTCTTCAGGGCCACGAATATTTGTTCACAAGTGACAGTATTTAACAGTTATAATTTCAATTTTTGGGCAGATGCGAATCCTTGATCATCCAGAGAATTTGGACATCAAAGAAGATTTTCTGTAAATGTATGGCTAGGCATCTTAAACGTTTGCGTTGTTGGGCCAACATTTCTTCCCAATCGTCTGAATGCACCTGAGTACGTGAATGTCTTAGAAGAAATGCTGGATAATATTCCATTAAATTGCAAGCTCAGCATGCTTTACATGCATGAAGGTGCACCAGCTCACAATGCTCGACTTTTAAGGCCATGATTAAACAAACACTTTACGAATAGGTGGATCAAGCGTAAGAAACCAATATCGTGGACAGCAAGATCTCCAGATATTCATCCTCTCGACTATTTTGTTTGAGACTTTTTAAAAGAAAAAGTATATGCATCGCCTCAAGAAGTAATTAATAGTATTAACGCCACACTTCAGTTAATTACCCCTGATATGCTGCAACGCATATTAAATATTATTCCCCGAAGACTACAGCTGTGTCTGGAAACGTATAGCTACCAGTTTGAACACTTAATTTAATCATTACATTATTAGACTACTAAATATGTTTTATTAATTTTTTAATACTAATTTTGGTTTCAATAAAGTAGTTATTAAAATGCTCATAATGTCTGCTTATTGGTATAAATGTATGATAACTCCCATAATACAGTGTTGTCAAACCTCCACTTCTTTAAAGCCGTTTTGCTTAACGACGGACCCTACAAGCACAGTGTTTTAGGAATGTTGACTCAGAATTATTCTCAAAATCGTTATACCTGATGTTTATCCTCATATTTCCACATTGTATAATAACCAGGTATTTATGTAACTTCACTTTTTATTTTGCACTAACAATTTTTTCCGACTACATGATTATTACAATCGGTGTCTTAGCAATAATATTGAAAGTCAACTTTATTTAGCATCTGCAATGGATTATCCATTAAATAAAGCGTTACAGAGGGAAATACTGAAAGATTTAAAAAGATTACTATTCCGCTTCAAAAATATCATTACTTTCGTTAAGTTTTAAAAAGAAAGTACAAGAAGAAAGAGAATACAGTAACCTACACCCATATGAAAAGTTTTATTACCGATAAACTAAGAACACTTTCTAAACATGTTGGACACGTTTAAAGCACATTAACAGGACGCGACGTTAAAGTATTTATAAAAAAATGATATTGATTTTAGTCATGATTGTTTTAATAGATAATATACAAGAAAGCTGCTTTTGCTTGAATATAGTATTTTGTTGTTTACTAAAATGTTTTCATATACATATTGCAGTGATCTTGAGTTTGGTGGTAAATTATAAATAAGCATAATCAAGATCACTTCAAGATTTAATTTAATTAATTATTATTTTATTTATTTCATCATGATGTGTATATAGATATTTATTAAGTTAATATTTTGGCAAATTTAATTTTTATTTACGTAAAATAATATTAGAATAAGCATAAAATATTACGTGAATTATAACAAGAAAGTGTTTTCCGCACGAAGAATACTGTGACCGGGAGAGATCGACAGTTTGGCCCGGCGAAAACAATATTGTTCGCTAGATGCATTGGACAAATCATGAATGTGTAAACAAGTTGATATTTACATATTTGTTTACCTTTTTGAAAGATTAGTAATGCGCTGCTTTCCCGGGTGGTGCAGCACTGCAGGTATGTATTTCTGGAGGTGGAATCGGAATCGTACCGAAGATAACCGTACGTTTTTGTGAAGAAAAATATCCATATAAGTCGATACACGATCAGAAAACGTTAGATGCTTGGTGAAAATCAGCTCTCTCAAAATAAAAACAAGAAGTAGGTGGAAACCTCTTCTTCCTCTTAAAATAAAAATGTCATATTAACTTAGAAGTTTGTTCGTGAATTGGAACATAGAATAATTTTCTGAAACCGATTTACGATACTTAGAAAATTTTTAAATGAAATTAGGATCTGTAATATCATATAGATGAAACGTTATTCTAACTTAGAAATTTGTTCACGCATTGGAACTTATAATATTTTCGTAATAATTTTACTGTATTTATGAATTTTAAGACTGAAGTGGGACTTAGAATATTTTTATGAATTAGATATCATTTTAATTCGGGAGTTTGGTTTACATTGGGACTTGTAATTATTTTCGGAAATAATTATTTATGTGAGGAACGGTTTTATTTAATTAGGACTTTGAATTTTTTTTTGTTCTAGAATGTTTTATTTTTATATGCAGGGTCATTATACCGTGCGTTATGGTAAAGCATTTTAGTGTTTGTTTCGATAAAATTGAATAATCTGATAATAATAATTTTTTTTGAATTAAATATAACACTCTGCGTTTATAATTAAATTTTCTTTATTATTTTTATTTACCAGATTAGAAGATGCGTAGTTCAATAATTTTGTTTTATGTACAATAGGATAATTAGACTGTGACAAAGTTTTTAAAAATATATTCGAGATGGATGAGTTTGAGAGGCTGTACGTAGAGTTAAGGTGATTTAATAATGTTTATTATTAGTGTATATATATAGTGTTGTAAAATTTTTCTTGAGTGGTGTTTTATATTGGAATCTTAGAGCGAGGTAAAAGTTTTATTATTTTTTTTATGTATGTATATTTTCTTTGTATTAATTATATTTTATTGTGTTTGTGTATTTGATATTGACGTGTTGGGTAATAGATCAGGGATGTGTGCGATAAATTAAGTAGATGTTTAATTCATAGCATGGAGTCTTGGTGAATCCTTAAAGCACGAATTGGTCTTGGTGCTACTGTTTTGGGAGCGAGCAAAGGCGCCAAGCAGAACTAATCAGGGCTGAGTTAATTAATTAAATGCACAAAGACATTTTTTTTGAATTAAACTCAAAATTTACATATATGCCTTAAGGGGTGAGCACATAGTAGTGTATGTTAGGGTTGTATCCAACGAGTTGAAAAGAATACTCGTAGGGTGGAACTTTGGGGTACCTACCAGTGTGAATTTGCTTTCTGATGGTACTGTCTTGGGAGCTAGCAAAGGCGCCAGGCAGAACTAATTCGGGCAGAGCCATTTCCTTAATATTTATATTCTTGCGAATGATAAGTCACATAATTTTGTTATTTATATTCCAGTACAACTCACAACATACAATAAAATATTTTTTTTTAAATGTTGATTGTTTACATGCATCTTTGATGAATAAAGAAAACGATAATCACATTTTTTTAAAAATATAAAATTTGTATTCGATGTTGACTATTTGATCATGGCATGTATAATTTTATGTAATATTTAGGATATTTAATTTTGTAAATACATTTCTATAATTTTAAAATTTTCTTTAATATCTTTAATAAACTATATTGTATGGTTTATTTTGCATTTTATTTTCTTTACCTGACCTGGTAATAACTAAAGACCATTCAAGTTGATTGAGTTTATTTATATTTTCTGCCCCTGAGAGAAAATTTTCTTTAGTCATTCTAAACTGAGCTAGTTAAATGAAAAATTGCCTAACCTACTATTTTGCAGAAAATTTATTGAATCTTAGTCTAGCATAAGGCCTAGCACTAGGATGAATGCTTGATTCTTACTTAATTACTGATTGAATAATTTAAATTATTTTTATATAAATCTCAATTTGCAAGAGTTACAGCAATATGTATTAATATTCTGAAATTGTGATGTTTATGGTAAATATTATCTTGCTTGTGCAGAGTATATCACAAATATGTTCTAAATATTATTTTTCCTCATAAATACAAAAGATCTTACTTACCATAAAAATCAATACTGGAAGCTTAAATACACAAAATGAAATATAACACCATTTAAACCGAAAACTGAAAGTACTTGAAACGAAAACGAAAATTAATAACATATTCGTTATTACGTAAACATAAAAAGTAAATATTAACTTAATCAGAAAAAGAAAACAAAACATTGAAAAACTTTAGTCGCAAACTTAAAGTAGGAATCCCCACAAAGTAAGCTAGAATAACAGGTGATAAGCAGCGCTCGGTTAGGTAGAAAATTACTGGACCAACGCACATGCTTAGAGCCATCGGATAGATGACCTAGTCAATTTATGAAAACTAGAATTTGCACTTAAATTATTTCCTAGTTGTGGGTGTTTAGTGTATATATTTGACTTGCAATAAGGATACTGTCTTTTAGCAAACGTGGTAAGGTATATATATATATATATATATATATATATATATTAATTGCATGTCAATGAATATTATTTCACAGAGTAAACACCCATAATCTTAAAAAAATCAGAAAATTGCAATCGTATTAGAACTGCTGCAAAGGACATTTGAACATATTATTTAAACCGCCTGTAAAAGTTGTTCAACGATGCTCTAACATCAAATTATTTACATTTCTGTATATATTTGTATACAGAAGATGTTTAAATATCTTAGAAAAACAAAGTAAAATACATATAGGTCTGTAATTAACAATGCACGATATATCATATGACCCTTCCTAAACACCGGTGTAATTCTGCCTATTTTCCACACATGCGGAATAGTATTAGTTCTCAAAGAAAGATTAAAAATACCTGCAAGAGGCTTAGAAAGTTGTAATGCGCACAGTCCAAATTGGTATTATCATTTAGCTAATTATCTGCAAATTCTTCTAAAAAATTGCCTTAAAGTTCCTCTATATCGTCTTGAGATGGAGCATCTGAGGTTACTGAGTCAGTATCTGTAGTAATACCATCAGTAAGAGCGTACGCGTCAACTGAAGTCATTTTTGTTCAAGTCCTTGGTTAAATAAGCCGCATATAAGATTTTCGTTGCAATTTTTGTTTTGCAGCGTTGTGGTCCCAAACGGAACCAAATAATTTTCTAACAAATATTACAACGTAATGACATCCATACATCTCAAATGAACTGAATGTCACAAATAAAAATAGACAGTAACATAATATGATCAAAGAGTCACCATAGATGTTTATAAATAAACAAACAAAACACTTTTTTGAGTTACGTCTCTCGTCCAGACAAGCACGTGCTACAAATGTCGTGTGCTTTCAGCTATCGCTTACTAAACATTTGGCAAAGGTATTTTATTTTTGATGTATCTATGAACCCACTCGTCCTCAATTGTTTAAAACTTATGAGTAAATTGAGCATCCTATATGTTTTTCCACATGGGCCGACTTGGAAAGTAATACATCCAAATCTATATTACCTAGTCTACTTGTTTTCCTTGTAATAATAACATTCGTGTGATATGATCTTGTATTATCTCTTTCTTGTTGATGTTGCTCATCATATCACCATCTACCAACAGCTCTTTTTAGCATTTAAACCGCAGGTCTGTACCCCTGAAAATAAACGGTTCCATTTTACCCCTTCATTATTTTAGAAGCAATACAATGCTAAACTTAAGCTCCAGCAATAATTTCACGGACATGTGTTTTCAATATTCATTATAATATTTCGCAAAGAACTAGTATCACAAGGCCTCAAAGCAAGCAATCTTACTTTCTATTCTCCTGTTCTGTGATTTTTCTAGGTTGTACTGGTTAATATTTTTTGCATCTGCCTAGCGATTTACATAAATGAGCTCCATTTATTGATTTTAATATTACTAGTTTATAACTATAATCTGTTATAACCTAGGAATTAACGTAAACTGATCCAAAATAGGAAAAAGAATATCTTGGAATTAGGCAAAATAAAGGCAATATTTATTCCAACTTTTTTATCTTTTTCTTTTTCCTCACAGTAAATATTTGTACATGCGTTGGTTAAAAATACATATATATGCTTTTATTTAGTGATTGCTTTTTTTTGTTATATAAATCTGAAAAAAAAAAATTACTTTAGCTTCTGAATACTTTGATTTCTACCAAAAGATTTTTGTACACGAGAGTCCCTTTTATTATGATTTTTTGTAATGACTGGCAAAGTATATTAATCAATCTAATAGCCTCGTTCTACTAATAAATTGTAATAAGTAATGAACAAAGTATGGTTTCCTTTACTGAAACATAACTATTATATAGGTGCTCGTATTTTCAGAATTCATAGGGTTTAGAAGGAAACGACATACTAAGTGACCTATAAATTTGTATTGGAACGGGAAAAACGAAGGCATTTTATACGTAATGCATCAATCTATTTACAAAGCAATCCAACTACCTGTAGGAAGATAATGGTGGTCAATAAAATATTTATTCGAATGTATAACTCACACATTGTGGAATACGTCTAGATTATTATTTCAATTTCATCTAATACAATCGGCATTCCTTAAACGAAATGGAAAAGGAAAAGGGGGCGAAGGGGTGAAGAGATGTTTATACGAAACCGTGGTAGTGGTGACAGCTGGTAGATAGCGTGTTATCACGCAATAGTGCCGCGGAATCCTTCACAACCAGCTTAATCGAAGCATGTTGTTAGGAGCTACGCCTCGCAGGACGGATATGTTTGGGGAAGTCATTGTATGGGAATATATTAGCGGAGCACGATTTTTGAAGCAGATATCGCTGAAAATGTACCTACGTGATAATAAAAGTGAAAACTGTGTAACACGTAAATTATGATGAAATCAGTTTAATAATAAATTTAGTATTCATAGTTACAGATCGTTGTTTTAATGAAGAAAGATATCATTTTTTCATACTTAAAGGTTATTATTATTGTTGGAAAACATGGTATAATTTGTGGTAATATTAACTGCTACTTCAGATTATTAAGGACAAAAGGAAATGTGTTGTTATAACCAATATCATTTTAATATTGTTTATAAAGACAAAATAGAAGTATTTTTAACCAAATTTTGTAAAAATTTTTACTAAGATGAAAATAATAAATCCAGAAAGTAGCAAGAGAACGTTTTTGTTTTATTTTCTGGCGCGATCTAACGACAAACTTTCATTGTTTTGGATCAGTTTAGTTTGGTTCTTCTATAGTTGAAATTTGTATCTGATAATACCAAAAGTTCGAGGACAACCAAATTATTTGTATCTCGAAATATCTTAAGCGAATGCAAAAGAAAAGCAAAAGTTATCCGTTGGAAAAATTGGTCTCAAGAAAAATCAAGATTGAAAGGACAAATGAAGGAAGGGGCTAGGCAATGGACTGACAAGCCATTGTCATGAAAAGCAGATGTTTCGAAAGCTATAAGTAAACGTAGGATTAGACGGTCTCATCGGCAACGACTGCAGTGGAAAAAATGGAGTACAAGACTGCAAGTTGAATATTACTGCTTTAAACAGAACAAGAACTCAAACAGCTTGTCTTAGTAGATACTAGAAATTATAGCCATTTTGAATGTTGAAAGTGTAAATAATAAAGTTATTTTTCAATTCGCTAAGCAGGGTAAAGCAATCTCTGGACAAAATTTCCTAAAAATACTTGGACATCAATTGTGCACACCATAGATCCAAAGGAAATATACAACTATTTTACCTCGTGTTTGAAGACCATAATTTCAACCATGTTTCGAGATGCAATTGTAACACCTCCACAACCTTAACAAGGACTGTGACATCCAAAAGAAAAAGATGTGCAATATATCCTGTCAAAAATTACAGAAAGACAACCATCTTCTGTAAAGTGTGCATAATACCAATGTGTTTGAGATGTGCTAGAAATATTTGTCTAAATTGTATTTGAACTTTTTTTCTGGGTATACATAAGTATTTTGTGTACTTTTTTTTATATTTTTCTAAAAATTTATTTAATATTATATTTTTTTTGTTTCTATATCAATAACAAAAATGAGTCTGTGACCCAGATGTAGTATTCGTGTAATAATTTTCACATGGTAGTACTTAAGGTTTAATATAGGACTTTCAGCTTATATACCTACATCGTACGGAATATAAATCAAAATATCGGGTTTTTATCCATAAATTTTGAGACATATTACATTTTCTGAAATCAGAAACACATGATAGATATAAAATTAATTACAACCCATAGTTATTTTAGAAACATCTTAGCAAAATTTGTGTATAAAATATAGGCTTCAATGGATATTGAATTTACATTAGGTACTGATATTTTTTGGTAATATACTTCCATGTTTCCTTTTCACCTTGTAAGATTACGTTCTTCTTATTTCTGTAATGGCCTTGTTCTATTTATGTATTTATTTATTTGCCCTTGAATAGCTACATAATCTAACAATATTTTCACCTAAGAACAATATAAATTGAAAGTTGATTAGAAAATTCATATCCGCCGTGATACTTTAAAAAATATCACATAATCTATCACCGTCGAGCTTCGCACAAAAATATATTTGAGTGAGATTCAGTAATTTATATATTCATAACTTATAATAAAAAGGCGTCCTCGAGAAAATTGAACATATCCCTCAACTCAAAGTACCGTAGAAACAAAATTATTAAGGGAATAATTTAAATTAGGTCATTTTTTAAGCTCAATGTAAAACTGTTGTAATATTATTTATGAAATGGAATATTACGCGTATTATTCGAAACATGTGACATAATAATGACTACAATATAATTATGGTGAACCTTAAAAAATAAATTGATTAATATTGTCGATAATTATGTCAGTTTGATCAAAACCAGAATACAATAAATAATTAAAATCAGCTTACTTAAAGTCATTTTGTATTCAGAAAATGGTTGAAGTAATTGCTCTTTTTGTTTTAAAAAGGTGTTTAACTAAAGGAAGTATTATAGAAGTGTACGTAGTGTACTTTTATGTTTACTTTTTATCTAGAATTAGCTCAGTAAACAACGCATACTCTGATTAAGCCTCATTTAGCTCGCTTAACATTTATGTTGTAAAACGCCTCATTAACTTTACAAAGTAAAATATTCAGATGGAATATGGTATAATAATCATGATATTGAAATCCTTTCCAATAATGTTTCTTGGTCATACCTTAAGGGTATTTCCCTAATACTTCCTAAAGTTTGTTGACAGTAACAGACCTCACGTCTTATTCCGTTAGTTTAATAAAAGTCAGAATGTAGTAAATAATGAAAATCAGCTAATTTCAAATTTTATTTGTAGTCAGAAAATTGTTAAAGATGGGGTTGTTTTTTTTAAAAAAAGCGCTATCTGAAAGAAGTATTATAGTAAGAGGTGATATATATTTCTTGGTTTCCCTTTTTATCAAAAAATAACTTAGTAGACAAGGCATTATGCTGGTTCAGCTTCGTTGAGTTCGCTTAACATTTATATTGTAAAACAGCTCTTTATTCTTGCAAACTAACATTTTTAGATAGAATAATAATATGTCATAATGACCGTAATACTTAAATCATTTCCAAGGTTTTTGCCTTGTCCATCCCTTTAACAATGTATTCCTTACGAGTCCAGAAGTTTGTTGACATAAACGGACCTGAAGCCTTATTCGGTTAATTTAATCAAAAACAGAATGAAGTAGATAATTAATAGTATATTTTATGCAATGAGCATTTAATGATAGCTATTAGGGCACGAGTAATAAAATTACAATACGAGGCGAAGCCGAGTATTGTAATGAATACGAGTGTCTTAATAGCCATTAAATGCGAGTTGCATACACTATTTTTTCTACGACCCCATAATAAAACATTATTTTTTGAACATTCCATTTCATAAATTGAGGTTAAAATTTTCCATGCACCTTTGCGAATTTAGCTGGTAATAAATTGTTCGTGGTTACTAAGGCTTGTTCCATAATTTCTGGTGGACTCAAATTTTACATTTCACTGTTATTATCCCTCATTTTTACCACTTATATTTTCAAAAAAGCACAAATTTTAAGTACTTATTTGTAAATTGCAGAGAACTCTCACATTTATTTAATTTGTATATCTGTCAGATATGCAGTCGCCATATTGAATATTGTTTGAATATTGGAATGTCGCATTCCTATTGGATATAAACTTGTATCGTAATGAAAAATCTGTATTCCTATTGGATATAAACTTGTATCATAATGAAAATCTGTATCGTAATGGACATCATTAAAGTACAGGTTCGGCATATCTAATAATACAATTAAAGTATGGGTGTTGAAAAAATAATAAAACATTACAACTGTTTAATAGAGTCACCTTGTAGTCTAATTACATCTGTACTGTCGTCGTAAATAAAAAAAGAAAAACTATGGTTTTTTCGCGATCGCAGGTGGCTGAGCTCGAAAAGGCCATTCTTAAGGTATTTAAGAAGGAGGCTTTTGTTGCATCTCTTTCCGTTACCATTGCTGCGGTCGTAGATAAACAAATATCCTTAATTGTGGATAAATATGAAACTAAAATCAATGAATTTAGTGTAGAATTAAATCGTTTATCGCAGGAGAACAACAAGTTGGAAAGGATGTGCAGTAAAAAGGTTGACGAGTTGGACCAGTGCAGCCGCAAAAATAACCTCCGCTTTTTTGATGTAGTGGAACAAAATAATGTAAACACTGAATCAGCTGTCTTGGATATAATAACAATAAGTTAAATATAGCGATTGACTCCAATTGCATTGAAATATATCTCAGACTGGGAGCCAAGTCAAATAAACCCAGTCCGGTTTTAGTAAAGTTTCTCACAAACATAAATTAGAGATTCTTCGCGCCAAAGTCAAACTGACTGAAAGGTAGCGGAGTTGTAATTAGGGAAGATCTTACACAAGCCAGGAGCAATTACGTGAAACAACTAGTCACGCGTTATGGAGGTAGAAATGTGTGGACCAGGGATGGGCGTCTGTATTATAGAGATGGTAGTACTGTTAAGCAGATGGAATTATTTATTGATTAATGTAATGTATTTTTGTTATGTTTGCCTTATAATGTCTTGTATAGCTATAATTTGCTTTTGTACGTCACGATATCTTTCCTTTATCTTGTCGCTGTTAAGAATTAATCACTCTTTTTTTTCTATTTCTTTAAAATTGCAGACTCTTATTGTGTTAGTTGTTTGGGGAATTGGTTGCTATTTTTTTTTACGGATTTGTATATTCAGTTAATTTTCTTGACTTGTTCGAAAGTTCTGTGTTACATAAATATATATAGTGCTCAGATTATTTTATCAGTTTATAACCTTTATCTGTAGTTTTGCTATTCTATTTATTTGTGTATTAACTTAAAAATATGGATCATCTTTTGCATTATTTTTTTTTTCAGTTGCGTTACTTTGTTCAACCGGTAAGTTAAATTGATTGCATAATATGTAAATATTGCATTATTATTATTACTGATATACAGTTGCATTTTATTTTATTATTGTACCTCTATGACTGTTTTTTTTATGTTTATTTTTTCTTAAGTACTTGTTCAGTGGGTGACAGTACTTTCGTTTGCTCGTATTAATGTGCGTTCCTTATTGGCTAATTTTCATTTATTTAAAGATTATTTTATCAGGAGTTCTTTTGACTTGATTGCAGTTTCAGAGACATGGCTCTGTGGGGATATTGATGACGCAGATATTGCACTGGATGGTTTTGATGTGGTTCGCAGTGATCGGCATGGGGGTCGGCGCGGGGGTGGCGTGGCTCTTTACGTTAATAAGGATCTGACTTATTCAGTTTTAAATGTCGCCACTGCTGCTTTTGAGCATTTATGGATAAAAATTATAGTTAGTAATGTTGATGTTGTGGTTGGCGTCGTGTACATGCCTCCTAATACAGACTTCGACAATTTTGCTATAGCATTTGAGGATCGCCTTTATGATTTTATACTTAATAATCATGAAGTCATTATACTGGGGGATTTCAACATAAATTTGCTTAACGCTAATTGTCACTCGTGTCAATCATTTCAGAATATTTGTGATTCTTTGGGTCTGGAGCAACTAGTAAGCAGTCCTACTCGCGTTACTCGGTTTTTCTCCACGCTGATCGACCTTATTTGTATTTTGGCACATTCTAAAGCTATGGATAGTGGCGTTAGTACGGATTTCCCCTTCTTGGATCATTATCTTGTTTATGCTATCCTGGATCTTAGTGTTTCCCATGTGGTTCCTAAGTGTTACACTTTTCGAAACTTCTACAAATTTAACTACCACCAGTTTCTTATTGATCTTAAGGAGTATTGACGATAAGTTTTCTGTTTTTCACAATCTCATCGCTTTTATTTTCGATATTCATGCTCCTTTTAAAACATCCTCTTTTAAAAAACCTAAGGCACCATGGCTTACTGACAATATCAGATTATTAATGAGACTTAGGGACAGGGCGCTTCATGATTTCAGAATAAAAAAAAAACACAAGCTTCCTTTAATTACTATAAACAACTTCGCAATTTCACAACATCCTCCACACGTCTCGAGAAGCGTGTGTACATGCGTCAGATTGGTAATGACACGAATTCTGCAGCTCTTTGGAAGAACCTCAAACTATTAAACATTTTTAACCGTAAGCAGTCTACTGCCTTACCTGCTCATTTAAATGATGCTGAAAGATTAAATAATCATTTCTCAACCTGCTTAACTAACAACTGTGCCGATGCTGACACATTGAACTTTTACAATAATAGCCGCCTTAGCAATGCTAGTTTTGAGTTTGCCTTGCCTACGGCATCAGACATCTATGATATCTCTTCTCTCAGGTCTCACTCCTGTGGTTCGGACAATATTAGTCTTAGGATGATACAATACTGCTGCCTGTTCCTACTTTCAGTTATTACTCATCTGATTAATTCTTGTTTGGTTGATGGTATGTTTCCTTCTTCTTGGAAAAGTGCGTTGATTATTCCTCTGCCAAAAAAATCAAACCCGGATACTTTCAGTGACCTCAGACCAATTTCCATTCTTCCCTTGCTGTCTAAAGTTTTGGAGAAGGTTATTGAAAAACAAATCCGTGCCTACCTGGATCCAAATTCGATTCTTCCTAGTCAGCAGTCGGGGTTTCGCCCAGGATATAGCTGTGCCACGGTTTTATCACACGTCACGGATCAGGTTCTTGGGAGTGTGGATGGTGGTTTGGTGACGGTGTTGGTTCTCCTTGATTACTCAAAGTCGTTTCACACTATTAACCATTTCCTACTGCTGGCTATCTTGCGCTTTAATGGTTTCGACTAAGTTTCTTTAAACTTTTACCATTCTTATTTGAATGGTCACATGCAACAGGTGGTTTTGTGTCAGGTTGGCTGCCCGTCGCATCTGGTGTTCCTCAGGGTAGTATCTTGGGGCTGCTATTATTCGCAATTTACAGCTCTAATATAACCAAATGTTTAAGATCCTGTCAATTCCAGCTATATGCCGATGGCACTCAGCTTTTTTATTAATTTCATCCCTGGAATGTTGTCCCTGCCGTTGCCAGTGTTAATTCTGATCTTCAATCGTTTGTTGCAGAATCTGAACGTCACTCTCTCAATATCAATCCTAAGAAATCTGTGGTATTGCTTTTTGGTCGTGACAAACAAAGAGATTTGGTCTTGCCGCTGGTTAAGATCCAGATAAACAATGAAGCCCTTCCTCATTCCGAGTGCTCAAGGAATCTTGGCCTTTATCTCGATACCAAAATGAGATTTAAGGAGCATGCCTTCCGACTTATTCGAAGAGCATTCTGTAATCTTAAAAACTATATGGCAATAAAAATTGTTTAGATAGCAATTTACGTAGAATTTTATGCGAAGCCTTAGTTCTTTCTCAGTTTAATTTTTGTGACCATGTATATTTCCCCTGTCACATTAGTGTCGATAAGCTTCGAATACAAAGGGTCCAGAATGCTGGCTTGAGATTTATCTATGGTTTACTGAAATAGGCTCATTAGCTCAATATGAGTAGTAGAATTTCTTTGCACTCAATCATCTTTTTCCATAAAATTATTTCCTCAAAGAAACCTAGTTTTTTATACGGATGTTAATAGTGTCAATGTTAGAAGCAGGGGGCCAGGCCAACTGGAATGTTTTAAAAGATCATTTCGATATAATATTGCGAAGTTATATAACCCTGTTCCATTATCTCTTAAAGTGTTGTCCGTTTCGTCTTTCTGTGCTGAAATAAGGAAGTACTTATTTTCTTTGGATAATAAGTGAAACCTTTGTCGGTTGCTGGACATGTATATGTATATTTATTGTAAATTATTACTGCGCTATATTGTTAATTGTTAATTGTTAAATGCTGTTTAGTATACCATTTTCCGATCTTGCATATTATGTATTGTGTCTTCATTTTCATTGCATGTTCTGTATGTATTGTGTTGTGTCTGGCTCAAGAGGTGGAGCAGTCGTGTGTGTTCTCATTCGACTGATCTTGAGCCTATTAGTTTATATTTTTGGTTATTTGTAAATATGGGCTAATAAAACACTAATATTTTTATTAATATCATGCTCGTAGAAACAGATGATGTTTCTTAGTTTTTATTTTTATGAAAAAGTAGCTTAGTAAACATGCCATTATGCTACTTTAATCTCATTTAGCTTGCTTATGATTTATGTTGTAAAACGCCTCATTATTTTTACAAACTAATATTTATACTCGTACATGGAATATGTTATAATGACCATGATATTAGAAAAAAATAGTGACTTACCTGTCGATACGTAGATTATGTTCCAATTCTTTGCGGTTGCCATCTGGATATTTCTGCTACCGTTTGTCTTGTTTAAATAATATAATGAAATTGAGCTGCAACTTAAATGAATGAACCAAGTACAGGCTGATTTATGTAGGGCGTGTATACTACGTTTTTCAACTCGTAGATGAATTGAAAACATATAGTTTTCCATACAATCGGTTACGATTCTTGTCCGATTTGCTTAAAATATTATTATTATACAGGATTTTCAAAAGTCTGTGCCTACTTTTTTATTATAAATAATAACATATTTTTTTCTTTGCAAGATAAGGTTGGCTATACAATTTTAAGTTAAATCGGAGTGTTGGATAATCAAGTTATGACACTTTTACTGTGACAGTTCTTGATAAATTTTATTTTTAAAGTAAACGGCTTTTCACAATTAAGACACCGAATTAGTGCAAAAAGTATCTGGAAAACAAAACTAATACCAAATGTTGGGATGTTAAATTATAAAAATATAGTGAATAAATAACAATACTCAATGTTTTAACACCACTTGAAAGAGTACTTAATTCTAGGGTTGATTGTCGTTGTATCAAGGCAAAAATGTAATAAAATATAGAATGCGCAGTGCAAAAATGATCCATCAATACTTAGAGTTAACTAGTTATTATATTTTAGAGGGCTTTTCTTAATTCCCAGCTAAAATGAAATTTCAGTAAAAATTAGGGCTGTACTTTTGAAACTAGATATAATATAATTCCTTCCAATACAATCTCAGTCTTTTTAATTTAGTTTTTTAGTAATTAGATTAGTAAATGCGAATGCAGCAAAAGGTATTGTGAATTATATATTATTTTGAAACTATATACTTGTACAGTTATTGAAAATATATTCAAATATATTCCAAAATATAATTTTTTTTACAATAACAATATAATATAAATCATTCGGTTAGTGTACATTAGCCTAATACAGGCCTATTTTGCTACGTATCAGCTTATATGAGTGAAACAGATATAACATACTTTTCTTTCCACAATGCCAACTTTAAACATAAAGACACTAACTTAAATAAATTATAAATGAAACACAATAAACCCCAACGCTTAGTACATTCATCCAATAATTTATTTCCCAAATGTACATTGAAAAGCGTACAAAAATAGCATTTAAATAGTTACTATCATACAAACAGGGTCGGAGGAAAGAAGTTGTTTGAAAAAAATATTCTAACTATTATTAATTTCGTTATACAACGCGCTACATTATAATATGTATTTATACATAGGTAAATGTACAGTAAAATCTTCTCCACTCATTTAATTTTATTATTTCTTTGTTGGAATGCATGGTTTAGGCAAACCACAACACGCAGGTCAGAAGAAGCGGACACAGTCGATAAGGTAGGGATTGTTTGTAGAAGATGGGTGAAGTATTTTTAAAACCTTCCTCGAAAGAAAAAGAATCTGAAATAGCTAGGTATAATAAGACTTGAATTGTTGAAATTGAAAATTGTATTTACCTCTCCGCGATGATCCCATTTGATATGTGAGAACATTATTGTCTAATAATTCGTTTGGATAACCTGAAAAAAAAAACAAAGCATTAATATCTATAACTGAAATTGTTAATTTAATAATTAATTTTATAAAATTATATTATTTTTTTTAAGGATTTAATTAAGTATATTTTTTTATTAATATTTTGAAGGGAAATAATATTTAAAATCAATGAATCTGTTATAGTACTATTAAGTAGATATTAGTCATAGGTTTTGTATATATTTATGAGTAAAAAAGGGTGACGCCGAATGCTTAGATTAACGTGATAAACACTCTAATAGCAATATACAATCCCGCGGCTAAATGAACGTGTATGTGCGTGTAAATGTGAAAGGGAACCCCTCAACTTTGTGGAAATCGGGGAACCCCAGAAATTCTGATATAAAAGGTAAATACGCTTGAGAAAAGGGGAGTCGACAGCAAGATATGTTAAGTATCGTAACAAAAGGCTAACTCCTAATATTAGACTACGCATAAGAGTCATTGTTACTATAACTTCAATAAATAATTTACTACCGAGAAACGTAGTAAAGTAGTGGTCAAAGTTGCACCTAAGAAGTAATTATGCAACGTGTTATATTGTTAAAATAAAGATTGTATTTCTAGTAGCAGAACAAGCAGATGATGCCGTTGAAAACATCGTAGAAATAAAGATTTCGTCGATAATAAGCAGCACAAAGTTCCTGCTGGAAACAGTACAAAAAAGAAGATGAATAAGAAGAATTTAGATAAGGTATTATTTAAATGATTATTGTTTTTGCCTGTAATGTTTTATGTAATAAAGGAGGAGAGACTGTAAAAATAAAAATTCAAACAGGAAGTAATTAAAAAATATCGTCTAACAAATATATGTGTAAAGTAACTTAGTATAGAATGTGCATTGTATGTAATAAATTCTGGCGTTTATAGCTTACGATTAAATCGAACAAAGGACCTACAGAAATGTTTGCGTTAGTTTAAGAATTATAAAAAAAAATTCTAATTCAAATATATTAGAATTGCTTTTTAAATATATGTTACTTCTCGTGTTGTTTGTAAAATTATAGATACAGGATTCATTGATTTTTATATAAGAATTATTAAAATTTTTAATAGGTATTTATTTATACAGGAACCCCTTCTACTTAATCATTTCAATTAACTCGAATCGCCCTGAGATCATTTGAGTTGAGATGGCAAAACAAATAATCTTACATTTTATTTCTAAAGTGTAACTTTAAATTAAATATCCTAATTTAGAGATAGGGGTTCCGCTACATTGTGGCACCCAACTTTGGAATGGTACCTTTATAGTACATAGTCAAAATATAAATTTAAAGTTCCAAAATATTTTTACCGACAATTGTCGATACTACACAATACTTTTCTCTTAGATAGATATAAAAACAATGTCAAACATAATAATAATAATATAAAGGTAAAGCAGATTTAAATTCTAGTGGTAGAAACGAAATAAATATTTCCGTAAAATGATAATTATTATAATATCATTACTTATAGGCATTAAATGTCTTGGCTATATGGGTAATTATTTTATTAAAGGTGTTATAATGTAATCCCTAGTAGATTAGCAAAATTACTGCATGTATAATGTATATAAGCGACTTTATAGACAAGTTGTCTCTTGAAAAGGGCATGTAGAAAGTTGGTGAGTTTCTAGAGGTAAACGTTATTAAATCTAAATAACTAACAAGATCGGCACAGTTAATCTTTTTATGTAAAAGATTATGAACAACTTTTATATTAGCAAGTATCCTTCTGGAACCAAAAGACTTTATGCCTGTCGAGCAGATGCTACTGGTCAATACTTCTGGAAGCATGAATATTAAACAATTGGAAGTAAAAAAACTTGGCAGATCTACAATGCACCTGCTCCAATTCACACCAATTTTTCAAGTAATAAGTATGCCAAAATAAGATAGCCTACTGAAGGCCTGATTGAACAAGAGAAAAACATAAAATGTTTAGTGCAAGTGCTGAATTGACAACAGAAGGTAGGTAGTAAGTTATAAATAAAGATATTGTGTAATTGAGAGGATTCAAAATTCGACATAATATACAGATTGTTGCTCACTTCTGGCCAGACAGCGCTAGTTACTATTGGAGTTCCGCCCAGTTTTCCAAATATTAGGAAACTAAGCAATCGTTAATGCTAAGTTAAACAGTATAGATGAGATAAGCATTATTGCTTACTATAATAGCAATATAGTTAGTACACAAAATTTTTGAATTAGCGCGATCCAGTTTGCATTGCTCCTTGAATTGACAATAATCTTCCTTCCTGAGGACAAACATTTTTAAAAATATTATAGAGCATATTTTTATATTTAACGTTGATAATATGCTCTTTAACGAAGCAAATAGACTCTAAGAAGACTTCCTTGAATTCCTTCAAGGTGCGCAACTATTAAAGATATAAATATTCGCGTAAATTTCAGCAAATGCCTAGTTAATATCAGTGAAAGCACACAGATAGGTTTAGTAAATATTTAACAAAATAATTTGCTTTTCTAAAATCATATACTTATATACAGGATGTTTTCAAATAGGTGCGAGAGCTTTCAGAGGGTGATTCCTTGTCAAAACTTAAAGGGGGTCTTTCATGTAAACAAAAGCTCTTAGGCTTGTCCCTGAAAAGTTATACGCTTCCAAAAATGAGATAAAGAAATTGTTTTTTTTTTTTTAAAGTTGCTGAAGAGTTAAAGAAATGGCATTTTGTGGGCATGTTCTACCAATAAAAAGGCTACCAACGAATATTTTTTTAATTTTTGATCTTTTAGAGGGGTGAAACATGCAACCCCAATTTCTGTTTTACCAGATCTTTTTAACAAAATAAAATTTCTTCATTTAAAAATATCCGATGAAAAGAATGGTTTAGTGCTAAACTAAAAATCTAGTATGTGGATGTCACGTTTTGTTTGCACTAATTATGACTTTAATCGTAGTATTTTATAATTGTTTCGCTTCTTTTGACTTTTAATGTAGGCATGTACAAGTACCATGTTATGTTTTAATAGAATATAAAATAAAAATACAAACAAAACAAAATTATGTGTATTACAAGAAAGAAAAAGATAACAAGATCAAATGGAACAGAGTTATAAAAACTGCCCGAAATGACCACCTCCAACCATTAAACAGGAATCAAGTTTTCGGCTCATAGATTAGCGTAAACGTTGAAATATTTCGAGTGTGTTTTGGATTATCCCGCAGCCTGCAATGATGCGACTCCTTATATCATTTACACATTCAATGAGCTCGTTTAAACCAAGGACTTAAGGTGACCTCAGATTCAAAAGTCCAAGGGGTTTAAGTCTGGTGATCTGCGAGGCCATGATTGAGGTCCTGCTCGGCCTATCCAACGATTTGGATACACGTCGTCCAAGTAATGACGAGCAGTTATGCTAAAATGGGCGGGCGCACCATCGTGCATAAAGCACAATCGTGGTAGACTTGCTAGTGGAACATTTTCAAGTAGAATGGGAAGCCACTCTTGGAGAAAATTTGTATAGGATGCGCCATTTAGCTTCAAAGGTAGAAAATACGGACCAATAACATTTTCGCCAATAATTCCAACCCACAACTTGAATGTAAAATCATACTGGTACCGACCTTCTTGAATTGCATGTAGGTTATCTTCGGGCCATATATGGTTGTAATGAAAATTTGTAATCCCTTGTCTTCAAAAGTTGGATTCGTCAGTGAATAATACGTTTTCTAAAAATTGAGCATTTTGGGTGATCATCTGAAGACTCCATTGACAAAAGTGTACTCGGTGGGGAAAATCCAGCGGCAAAAGTGCCTGGACTCGTTGAATATGGTAGGGATACAAATGGTGATCCTTTAAAATTTTCCAGATTAGTTTATTGCAAACATTTAGTCCAATATTAGCAATTCCGGATGATCTTCAATCATATTAAGAACCTCTTCTTCCAGTGCCACCGTTCTTATTACTGGTGGACAACCACAATCAGTTTTTCGTTTTTGAAATGTCCCTCTTTCACAGAGACGTTGGTGAAGACGTGCAAAAGTTGTGTGATGAGGTATCACGCGCTGAGGATACATCTCTGCCGTCTAGCTTTCAAAGAATTTCCATTTGCACGACCATACATAAAATGCATATCAGCCATTTCAGCGTTAGTGTAATTATTCATATTGAAGAATTAAAAGCACAACTGAACTTTCAACTAACGCATAAGAATCAATGCGACTTGACAGCCACCTACTAGATTTTTTCATTCACGATATTGTATTTTATGTTTTTATTAAGGGCTAAAAAGGTTTAGCACAAAATCATTCTTTTCAACGGTTATTTTTATATCAAGAAATTTTATTTTGTTAAAAAGGTCTGGTAAAAAAAGGAATAGGGGTTGCATGTTTCACCCCTCTAAAAGATCACAACAACATTAAGAAAATATTCATAGGTAGCCTTTTATTAGTAGAACACGCCCACAAAATGCCATTTCTTTAACTCTTCACCAGTTTTAAGAAAAAAAAACAGTTTCTTTATCTCATTTTTGGAAGCGTGTAACTTTTCAAGGACAAGCCTAGGAGTTTTTATTTACATGAAAGATCCCCTTTAAGAGGAATCATCCTCTGAAAACTTTCGCACCTGTATATCGACGGTTTGCCAACAAAGAGAGATGGGTAAGTCAGACCCTCCTTACCAAAAAGAGTATCGTGACTAGTAACATTTAAATCATTCAGGTTTATTTATAATAAAAAGCAGTTATGCGAGAAATGAATATAAAATTAGATTTTTTTAAAATTAAAGAATACCATTATATTATTATTTAAATTAATTAAATAATAATTAAAGAACTTACAAGTACACTATGGTAATCAAAAAAAGGCTCTAAAATTTAATCTTCATTAAATTAAAGAACGCATTTAATATAAAGAAATATGGCAACACAACTTTTAACTGCTAGGCGCACTAAGCCAGTAGATCTTGAATATTATTTAGCTAAGTACCACTTGGCTGGAATGAAAGCTTGTATTTAGATTAATAACTTCCAATACTATTATAGATTGGTTTTTAAACTGATGTTCGCAAAGCTGAACTACTTGGTAAACAAATTATCAGATGTATGATAGATTACTTATTAAGAAAGATAAAACCTCAGTTATCAATTGCTTGTATCACACAAAGGTTTAACAAGATAACCAAAATAGTTATTTTTAGTCTTTCTCTCAATCAATTACTAAAAATTACTTCTTACTTATAAGTATTTGGTACAAAAACAATATTTATAAATGAGATTTAGAAATTTTCATATTATTGAATCGTAAAATCGAAAAATTCTTTACCATTTGTTCTACCGCCAGGAGAGTTCCTCAATAGTTTATTTAACAAAATTGTCAATACGGTTACCCCATAAATAATACGTAATTTTATTTTTATGTTATGCTTAAATTGACTAGTACATATCGATAATTTTCAAAATTATTGCTGAAAAAGCTTTAAACTGCAAATAGCCGATCACTAAGTCAATTACAGACACCTGTTATTTATTTTCAGTTATTTTATTGATGAAAATGTCTGTTTGCCGAACTATCATTTGTCTAGTAACATATCTAACACTTATAGAAGGATTCTCAACTAAAAAGAACTTCGAAATTCGAATGAAATAAAATCTTAAAAATTTTTTTAGTAACTTATAATCATTCCTGACAAGTCAATTTTTCAAGCTGAAGTAAACTTTTATTACAAAATAAATGGTTCTTTATTCGATAATTTAATGAAATAGTTGTTTGTGTTTCTGTCTATAATAAAATCAATAATAATTAATTGTATTTTTCGTAATTAAAAATAATAATAATAATAAATATATTGTTATTATTATACTAATCGAACTTATACACAGTGCTTTCAATAAAAATAACACATTTCAAGTTACACATTTCAATTGTCAAAACGGAAAAATTTTAATGAACACACTTTATATCAAGGAACACTCTTATTACGTAAGCAAATAATTATTGTAAATCTGTTTATGATAGTATGTTTCTAAGATGACAGTAGTAATTTAGAATTCGTAGAGTGAGAACGTATTTCTACCGGCTCTGCAAAAGTGCAGTGTCGAAAAGTAAAACATTGTACGTTGTTAAATATGAAATTGTGATGATGAAACTATTAGTAAATTTCAACGATGGACAAAATTAATGATTAATCATTTGCGTAGGTCAACATATATAAAATAACAAAAAAAATATGTCATCCAATAAGTGTCAATTGCAATTCGGAAAGAACGGTAAAGTGTTTCATATGTAAGGAAGAAAGACATGGTAAATGCGCGAGTATAAGTGACGAAATAGCTAAAAAATTAAGTAAAATCGATATATTTACGATGGATTGCACAGTTACTAAAGCATGCGGCAGGTTTGCAGGTGAATACTGTACAATTGATTGTGTTAATGGTGTTGATGAGGGCAAGGAGTGTGTAAATTGTATGAGGATGGTAGTAAAATTAAAAATTGATTTGGATGTTAACCATAGAGCATTTGACAGAAACTGTCCCAGTTATCAACGAATTATAGAAACACAAAAGTCTGAAATTAAGTATATTTAGTGCAAGACTCATAATTATAATACATTCTAGAAAAATAAGTAATTTTTTATATATAAATGTGTACAAATATCACAAAACATTATAATAAGTTACCTATAGAAATTAGAAATTTTGTGTGTATAATTTAAAGTAAGTTAGTTAGTTGCACAATTGGTATTTGTATTGTATTAATAGACAAATTTTGACATTTGTAATATATGTAATGTAAATGTAATGTAATGTCCATAAGTCTGCTTACTGTTTTTTGTTTTTTTTTTATTAAGTTAAATTGTTTCATGTAAACAACAAAGGATTGTTATGTCAGAAAATGTAAAAAAATATCTATTGCTATAATAAACGTATATTGTTATTATTATTTTTATATTAACCATTATTTTTCTTTAAGAAGATGTTACGTTGAATTATCTTAAAGAGATTTTCTCAAATTATGTGAAACGAAGGATGCGTAGTTTTAACAAAAATTAATTAAACAGTACCTACATCAAATAATATTGAGTATTAAAGAGAAAATCTTATTAAATTAATAATTGTCTATTGTAAATATGACGTAACCAGGATTATAGTTTCACAATATGGGGAGGAGAGGGCAAAAATATACAGGCTTAATGTAACATCTGCTATGACTAGAACTTAGTTCACTCAATGTTACACACTAAACCACATCCTCCTCCAGATATTAACTTTAGTGGCAGTACACCAACATAAATTTATAATTAGATTTGCGTCTGATATTGCATAAAATATGGCTCGAATTCAATGTACACACAGTTAGTGTAGTAGTGTCAGCCAGATAATTTATGATAAATTGTAATTTGTAATATTCCATCATTAGAGTTCCGGTATTGATGTAAAATAATATTTGGCTCGTTTATTTTGAGCGTAAATAAGAACATTTCCTAACATAAAGTAAAATTTAAAGTCAACAGTAAAATTACTACTTCAATTTTAGGGATATCGTAAATTATAAGAAGCCGTGACATTGCCACTATTTCTAACGAATAAATTTTCTGTGATATGCACAGAGCATGCCATTGAAATGAAGTCTAATTTGATATTAGCGAAAATATAAATAATGAGAACACGGACGATATAAACAAGAAAATATATGTGTGTATTACAAATAACATGCATTATAATTTTGAGTCGCCTGACTTGATTGGAGCAATTAAAAAAAAATGATGTGATGTTACAAAAGGATTTGCAAATAAAATAACTAAATTTTTCAATTTTATCTTGCAAGTTCTGATTGAATGCAACACCCGCCCCGAATAAAACTCTCACGTATATTTGAATTTGAAACATTACTCACTTCAAAAGAAGTGGAGTCATATAAAGGATTAGAGAAAGCGTTTGTCTCAAATTAATCTAATTAATTTTATGTAATTTTATACAAGGAAACTGGTGGCCTAAATTGTTTAGCTTATAGTTCTCTTCTAACAGCATATAGATGAAATAACAATGTCATTAATCACATTATAGCATTATGTAGACCAGATGGGCTGTAACAATTTTGAATTAGCATAAAGCTTACGAATTCAAGAGCGGTTTGTAGGGCTCGTTCATTTAGAGAAGAAACGTCACATTATTCCGCAATATGATTTTATCATCTCCCGGTGGTAAATATTTGTTACAAAAGTGACCCATTTGTGGTTTGCGCAGATTTGCCTGACGTTGTGTTTTTCCCTAAACTGTCCTAACGTAAAAGCACTAACGGACTATTTTTTTAAAATTCTATGATTTTGTATTTTTAGAAACACAAATAACAAATAGCGAAAATGAAATTTTCATTTCAGTAGTTTTCAGACTAATTAAATAGCCGAGATAGAAAAGTCTTACATTCCCACACTTGGTATGCGAATCAAACATGTTTCTATTTGGAAATTCTAGATTCTTTAAAATAAAAATGTGCAAGTACTAGGAAGAATTTAATCTTTCTGTTTTAGATTATTAGTTACTAGCATTACTAGTTCTTAGGTATTAAAATTATTTCTAAAAATATACATTTATTTTAAAAACACTCGCATCCGTAAGACGAACTTTGACCGCTTGTACTTTCTGAAGAGGAAATTCCTTTCCTTTGTCAAAGCGGGTACAGAAATAAAAGCTTTCTATCCCCAGCTACCTAAGAACAAATATTTCATACACATACATCAGTTTTAGATATCTTGTTTGTTTTCCAAGGTTTAGTGTGTTTATTTTTACCGCGTTTAAGCCTATTGCTTAAGAAATTCACCGTCAATTTTCCTTTACAGTACTGAAATTTGCAAACTTTATTCAATTAAAATAATATGTAGTAATAAATTAACACTTAAGTATTAGCATTACAAATAACATGTTCCAAGTGTCCTCTATTACGTGAACGCACAGTTCGTATTGTTCTTGCACATTTGTGACCATATCTGAAAATAGAGGCTGTTGCATTTGTCGTATCGCTTCTGTATTTTTTTCTTTTAACTACGGAGACGGAGGGTTATCTCAGAAAACCCATAGTTTCAAGATACCCCAAACATATTGCTGTAGTTACAACAATGCAACCACAATTGTAACATTGATATTAGAATAATTGTAGCATTGCCACGCGTTGGGCATAGCCATAAAACATGTTGTGCTTTAACCACAACGTTACAAAAATTGCAATACATATTTTTAATGAGTGCTGAGAATGCATTAAATATCCTCATATCTTTACCTATAAGTATATTCCCTAACAGTATTTCATTTATTCCTGTGAGTTCTCGCAGTGATCTTTCTTCTTTTGCTCTGGTGTGTTTCTTATTTAGTTTATATTTGGATAAGGTCAATAATAAAATAAAGTTTAAATTTCATAAAAAAATGTTTATAATTTTCTTTTAGAAAAACATTAACAGAACATTGTTATCATGCGGCTATATCAAGAATTTTTCTTTTGCAATACAAGAACATAAAAAAAATATAATTCCTCTTTTATACTGATATGAGAAAAAATATTATGTTGCTATTTTATTTTTAATATAACAATATTTATTGATTCAAAAAAAATAATCTTTCCCATTCGAAGATAATTTTTATTTCAACAAAGACATACATTCGCACATAGTGCCTTTGATGATCTAAAACTTCGCAACGAGAATGTCTTGAAAATGACCCATACCAATCGCCAAATGCAAATATTCGCACATAGTAGATTCAACGGCTTGGCGCTTGCCCGTCAAGAACATCCCTGTATATTCGTATTTATTTATTTGAAAATTTTGATTAAGACTGACTAAAATAATCGTTAATGGTGCCTAATGATTCACTGAAAGCAAACATTTGCACATAGTATTTCCAGTGCCCTCGACACCATTCCCACTATTACAAAAAAATTAATCCAATTTAACAAGACAATTATTATTTAAATTAATGATTCTCAACGCCTTGCTAAAATCAAATATTCTCACATAGTACTTTTAGAGTACGTCTTTCACTATCAATTATTTAAAAATTGAATATTCATTTCAAAAACTTACTTAAGTTCATCATACAATTTGTCAAATTCCATTTTATTCATGTCCTACATTTTGAAAGGTCTTATAATACAACATAAAAATGAAATTATTAAATGAAAAAAAATTACTAACAATAATAAAACTAAAATTTAACTTAAATTCAAAAACAAAAACTTAATACATTGAAAACTAATAATGAATTTGTAGTAGTATATAAAACCCCTACTTTCATTCTTTTTACTATCGCAAAAGATCTCAAAAATTTGTACGTATAACAAGTCCAAAGGACAGGATTCATCTCCCTCTCCATTCATTTTCACAGCCTTATATAATCTGAAACAAAAGATAGCTACTTATTCACACCGCCACGTTTCTTCAACTAACATTTATGTTGGTATCGTTTGGTTCATTTTTACTTTCTTTAAGTTTTTTCAATCACATAAACACATATCCCGCATTTGACAATTAATGTATATACAAATGGCGTTACTCAAAAATTGTCCATTGGAAGTTCACTCACACTTACTATTCTTCGCCTTCTGTGGATGTGTTCGTCTTATTTCTTAATACCATCCTTCATTATACTTGTATACGAATGTATTGCCTCTCTCATTGTTAGTTATATATTTCTTTTTCCTATTGATTAAAGTTATTCTTATCTTCTTTTTGTAGATACCTTTGTTGGATACAATCGGGTACACATCATGTACCACTGGAATTTTCTTCATAAAAACTGTATTACAAAGAGTACTCGCATCCACTGAACTTCTTCCAAGATCTATCCAGTTTTTCTCTGCTTCTAGTATGTCGATTTGCAGACAACTACAAACAATATTAATGTTATTTCTTCTTTGCAGGTTTTTTGAAACCACACATGCTTTGCTCTGCTATCTAAACTTCTAAAATGTATTTTGACTTCTGCATTTATTAAAACATAAAACTTATCAATGTGTCGTCTCAAATAAAGAGTACTTTTCCGTATATATCCTTTTAATGTTTTTAGATATAAGAATCAGGTATTTACTACACGCTTAAATATAATCATAAAACTCTCTCAAGAATTGAGATTATTGTACAAGTCTGAAATCTATTTTTATCCATTTAAATTAATGTCTTCATTATGATTTTTATATATACATTTTCTTAATGACATTGGCCCTTAAAGGTTAGGCAACCCATTTTTACTTGTTGTAATACTTTTAACTTATGCTTATTATATCAGTATATACGTTTTAAAAGAAAAATTAATGTTCTTATTCTATAACTTAACTATTTAATAAATTTTATAATTCTTAAAAATATAAAGATCACGGCAATATGCATCCAATGAGTCCGGAAAGTGAGATTGGAAGAAAAATTGGTAAAACATGAAATTAGATTATTTCCAAATGTCTCCCGCAGAAAGGTTATGGTAGCACATGATGTGTTGCTTCATCTTACTGAAAAAACTGCCTACCGAAGTTTCTTGATTTGCAAAACATTCGAAGGTCATCTACAAACGGTGTGAGAACTTGAGTAATATAGCTCTCTTGATTAGCAGTTACTGGACGTCCGTTTTCCTCAATAATGTAAGGCCCTATAATTCCTCGTGCAGAAACTGCGCACTAGATGGTTACTTTTTCACTATGTAAAGGTATTTCTTGCATCTTTTCTGGTCCTTGCAAACCAACCTAAAAATCTATTACTACTCCTATTTACAAGACCCGACAAATGAAAATGACATTCGTCGCTGTACCAGGCGTTATTGATGAAATCGGGATTATCATATTGCAGAGCAAGGACTCTGACACAATAATCAAGTCTTGCAGCACAATCACCCATTCTCAATTATTGGGTCGTCTGAATAACGTATGAATTGGCATTAAGTTGTTTCAATATCTTCTGAAGATTTATCTGGTTCATATTCAAATTTGTAGAGGATCTAGGTTGACTACGACGTGATGAGTCCGTGATTTGATTGAATACTCGTTCATGATTTTCGTTGATATCCATTGCTTTTCTTCGTCCAACTCTATCTTTCCCTTGGTGTAATACACGTCCAGTTCTTTTAAACTTAGTTATAATGTCTAGTAAAATTTACTTGGTGTCTGTTCTGCTACCCTCTTGTAATTAAATTCAAGAAGGTAGTGAATTAAGCACCACCACGGTAACTAACCTTCTTTTTAAAATTTCAAAGGACGCTTGTCCATTAATTAATCACCAACTTATAACACTCAGTCTTACCTCTTACTTCCCCAAGGGTCGATGTTAAATATGGGAGTCAGCACTGCCTCCAGCTACAGTCGGGGAGGGCGAGTTCGAACACCGTACTAAGTCGAAGGTTATGATGTCAGGGCGCCTATCCGTAATAATGTGCTGAGCCCAACAGATATTCAGACCCCGGACCAGATCCAATATAAAACCCCCAAGTGATAAGTAAATAAGACCAATACACACTCATTCAACTTAACAAACAGTTTATTAAAATTAGTTCTCAGATTCAACAGCGTATTTCCAGTACTTGTACAAAAAAATAAAAAAAAAAATAAATAACGGCTATATATACAATCTCTAACTTCCACGAGGTAACTAGATCAAGGCAGGAAAAAAAAACAATGAAGTGAAACACACACGCAACTCCGTTGCAAATTCAGTGTCGTAAAATTACAAATTTTAGAAGTTCAATTAAAAGAAGTTAAAAGGTGAACACAAGAACAACTTATAAACTAACATTGATTCACCAACAATATTCTTACAAGTACACAGTTACAAGGCAATTTGCCAAAAGTCCCTCTAAAGTCGAACAGTTTGCTCGTATAATGCAACACGTCAACCAAAATGAAACACTCTGTATACCAGAGGCATTCGACAATCTATTCGACGTTAGAAATCAGACTTATAGTTGTAAAAATATCTAATTCTATAAAGAAATAGCGCTAGTTAACTATGCTTTACAAGTAGAATATGCAATTAAATAAAATTCATTAATTCCTTACGGAATTACACCAAAATTAAATTACAAACATTGATTAAATGCATCAAAAATTATCTACGAATTTACACAAGTTCGCTGTGAGGCCACACTGCCACACACATCCAAAATTTAATTCAATTTCTAAATCCAAAAATAAAAATGGCTACGTAACGTCTCCAAAAAATGTCAAAGTAACCTCCAAATGGGGTCACTATTGTTAATAACTACGTTAAATTAATTAATTCAAAAAAACATAAAGGCTCACAGGCCATAAGAAGTTAGACTAAGAATTTACGATTACTTATTTGATTAATTAGGCCGGAAAATTGAAATTCACTGTTCAAATTGTACGTTATTGACACAAATTTTGTCAAACTGCTAAGTCAATTAAATTCTACCCTCTGGATAATATCAGAGAAAGATTCACACAGACACAATACCTTAAAACATCACATCCACAGCTTCCAAACACGACAAATCCTTCGGATCCACACGATACCAGGTATATGCCCTCCTATCTTGGGTTTACGACACCTCAAGTGATAGCGTTCGAAGGCTACAGTGTACCAATAAACTGCACCTTAAATGTGCCCTCACCACAAGATCTAACCACAATTCCTGGACGTTGGAAAATTACTAGCACGTGTTCCTCTCGTATTAACTTCAACCAACAATGCTCAAATGAGGCTTCAATCAGGCCTAACACCAGCAGCTAAATTGAATATAGAAACGACACAAATTAGGATCGATTAGACACGTGGAAAGTATACTTACAGCAGCTTATCAAATTCCCAAAGCACAGAAGAAATATCCTTGTTAGACTCAAATACACGTCAAAATTTACCAAAAATCCCTGAGAATCACAATAAAAATCCGCTTTTGGTAAGCGATTATAAACGATACAACTCAACTTCCATATTCTCAAGGCAGCTAAGGGAACAGGTTCTGCTCTCGTGTCCAACCTTTCACAACGGTCGTTAAAAATCAAAAAAGGAAGAACTAAACATCTCAACATCGATCATCCAAACCAACCACGTCAAACACGCCAAGCGAACAAATGAACCAACTAATACTTAAAACGTACGACAGAAATACAGGTTCAAATAACCATAGAAAAATGGAAAATAATTATTAACAATTTGTTGCATAACTCTGGGCCCAAGAAGTCCAAAAAAAAAAAGGAGTTAGTCAAAAATAAAAGTAACAAATTAATTAAATTAACCACAGACGCCATCTACCCAACAATGCCCGTATACGTTACACACACCTGCAGCAAGGCAGACGCGTGAAACAGGAATCTTAAGCACTCCCACGCCAGATGGCAGTAATAGTAGGAAGATGACACAAATTTAATCAAAACTAAATACATATTCCGTCACTAAAATAAACCATTAAAAGGGTAAAATACAACCAAAAAAAAAACGTAACAGTTCATTAAAATGTTCCGAAAATTGATCGCCGACGAATTTAATGTTTGGACCATTTTGTTTACCTAAACCGTATGAGCTAAAAGAGTGCTCAACTAAAAAGACTTTTTGTCCAGTAGATAACATTATTTACAAACTTGCAATCATATCAGTACATCTAAGCAAAACCAAACGTCAATGTTTATGTCAAATAACAGTGTAAATTTTTAGTGGTTTAACCACTAGAAGGTCTACCGTTTCAGTACCGTAAATTAATAGCCATATTGTAGTTTTGCCATTTCTTTGTGTACTTTATATGGCGCCCGTCCTATGATTTGTGAATTTGTGTGGATCCTTACACACTACACGCAAATATACACCCGTTCGATACCATTGATTTTTAACTTGAATCCCTACTTTTGAAAGGATTTGTCAATAATCCCTGTTTATTAACGTTCCCATAATTTTACCTGGCTTAAATTGAAATTACTTTATTTTTTGTAACGTATTTAATTCGTTATTTATTTTATTAAATAAAAAATTTAAAGACAATTCTGTTTTTTTAGCATTTTCTTTTACATCACATTATCCTGGACCTTTGTTGAATAACCATGCCGACATCACATAACTAAATATTTATTGTTTACTACACAATCTTTTATAAACAATTTTAACGTAAAGCGCAGCAATTTGGCGCCCATCGTAGGGCGTAACAATTATTTCCATTCAACTTTTTACGTTCAAACTATTCCCTATTTGTATTGTAATGTAGTTATAATATTTGAAACCTATTTAGTAAATATGTGATATGTAATACTATTTAAATTAGCTGATATATTCTTTGGATTGTTAAATGCATAGCTATACATTTAATATTATAAAAGTGATTAGGAGGCACTCAGTGATTCTAATATATTGTATATATAAACTATCTACAATCTTATCTTTTACTGAAATATTCAGTTTGACGGAAGATATAACCAGAGAACAACGAGAAACGACAAAGAAGTTAAAAGCATGTCTCTGTTTCTTCGGTGGGCAAAGTGAGCGCTGTTACTAGAGCTCTTGGTCTAAGTAGAAAACAAAAATCATTCAACAAGGAACATACAAAATTCAAGCCTAAATTTTCTATAAAGAACTCGTTCGAACTAATTAACAAAACTTCTAAATTAAAAATACCTAACAACAGTAGATTAATATCTTTTGACGTCATAAATCTGTTCCCGAGCATTCCACCCAAAGACATATTAACCTTAATTACAGTAAAACTCGATAAGAATAGAACTAATTCCATTATAAAAATGGAACTTTTAAATTCCCTAGAAATGTGCTTAGAACAAAATGATTGTCAATTTCAATACGAATTCTACAAACAAACTAAAAGTTTAGCCATGGGAAATCCATTAAGTCCGCTATTATCAGAATTTATGGATGACTTAGAAAACATCATTAGCACACACCCGTTATTCAGACATTGCATTTATTGCATGTATGTCGACGACGTATTAGTCTGCTTTAACGGTACCGACAGACAACTAAAATCGTTACACAACCACATTAATACTAAGAAAGTGAATAATGAATCAATTTCTTTTAAAACGAATAACTCAATACAAAGAACTCTTAACAATAAGAAAGACAAAACAAACAAAAAATTGAACTCAGGAGTTTATAAGTTAACATGTGAAGATTGTGATAAAGAACTTTTGAAGCCAGGATAAAAGAACATTTAAAACTAATTAATTAATATTTCGGGATATATAGCTTCTACTAGTAAAGTACTATTACATAAAAGTCAATTACAAATTCAATATTATAAATAAAATTATCAAATATTACTTTCTTACACCTATATTTAACTTAATACTTTCCTATTCAGTGTAGTAGTCATGCATTGCTGACAGGTTTATATTGTTTAAATGAGAATTATCACAAACGTCAAAATGTCTACGAATATTGTTATTAATTGCAGTCATGTAATGGCTTTAAAGAGTATATTACTTAAAATGTTGTAACATCTCAAAATCGACGCCATTTTAATTTATTGGCGTATGCCGGTTGCCAAAGCGAATCAAATATATCACCTAATATGTTTCATAAACAAACGTGCCTCCTTTAAATGTTTATATTATGTTTATGGCTTTGACTCAAATACTTATATTTTTGCAGTTTTAGAAAAGTATCAGTGCAACTAATTATTATATAAAATTATTACAACAATTTGTTTTGTGTATTTTAACATTTGCCCAACTATTAAAGCAGTAATATTACCGGCAGTTCTTCTAATGTAAATATAAAGTCTCTTTTTGTATATTTTATCACTCAAATACGACAATGACGATGCTAAAGTGAGACACGTTCTATGTACATTTCAGTTTTTCAATATTGTAGCGTTTTCGGGGTCGGAATAAACAACTCGTGCAATTGTTTTGAAACAGTTTGTATATTTTCACACTTAAAAATTAATCACAATATAAAAATATAAAATAAATGTATCGCACTTAAAACTACTACAAATAACTTAACACGCGTATTTATATCGACCACTGCTATTTATGTCTGTAATATTTATGTATTTCTTGAACTATAATAAAATTGCACTACTCATTATATTTATGTTTATTTGAACTGTACGAATACTATTCAACGAATTACTCATCCTGGTACCCTCAGCGGCTTTTATATCTGCATATAAAACGTCTAGAAATGTACGAGAAAACTTCTGTCTTTCTTCTCGGTAAGCCCGGGATATACTAGAGAAGATCCAGACTTTTTTTTGCTTACGCCGTACTTGTGTGTAGATGATTTATTACTTGTTTACGAGTGCGTTTTTATCGTCGCCGCGCCGATGTTTACTTTTCTTTTTTTGTGGACTTATTTCGTTACAATATCCTGATTGTTTGTTTTAGTTTATTATATCCATAAGTAATTTTTAGATATAGGTATGTCAGCAATGCATGTTAAAACAAATACTCAAAATTTTAATTTCTTATAACATATTTACAATACATGATGGATAATTTTATTCTATTGAAGCACCACACTACCATCATATTTATATGAAAAATCTCTACCCTTCGCTAAAATTTTTAATAATCTACACAACAGTGTACCAAATAATAGCTGTTTTAGAACATTTAAAATAATACTTTAAGATTTTTTTAAAGAAAATCCTTTATTTTCTTGAAGACTACCTCTCAGCAGTACTCTGTTATTGCTTTTATGTTAAAGTGTGTCAAATAGTTTAGTGTGCAATATATCTTTTATGTGTACATATTGCTGTGGCAACATAATTATTTGGAATAAAATAATTGTAGTATTGCCATACGTTAGGCATTGCCAAATAGATTATGCTGTGTGCTGTTCCAGCAACATAACTAATAAAGATGATGGTAATTTTTATTATCCTTAATATATTTATTTATTTTCTTAACAGCACGTACTTTATAAGTATACGTGAATTCTATCAGTGTATCTAAATTTCTCTTCTCTCGTCAAATCTCTTGTTTTTCTTTTTATAGGGATAAGGTTATAGCTTATTTTAAATAAAAATCAGAAACCATATAAAACATAATTGTATAATTTATTCAACATTATTTTTAGAATAGATAGCATCGCTCTACTATATTTACCATTTAATTATAAAAGAAGAACATAATTGAAAGAAAACATTTGTACCATGTTCTAGGTTGTAATGTTTTACAGAACGAATATATTTTTAATGCTTAAACAAAATTAAAATATTGTCCTGTTTCAAAACAAAGAAAATTCAATTAATGTTAGTATGCTATTGATATTTTATGCTAATTCTATTCCATCAGAAACATTATATTGCACGTAATGCTCTGATAAACTTAGAACTTCGCAATGGTCAATGTTCGGAGAAAAAGCTTGAATTTGATTACTGGGTACAACCATTCACACGTATTGTGTCCAGCATCTCAAAGTCCGCCACCCAGAAACACTTCCCTTCTTAAAAATCTAATTTAAATTATTAATTTATAATCAAAAATTATTTTGAGAATTAATGATGCCTAATAAAGTGCCAGAAAATATACTTTTGCACGTTATATCCTCTTAACACCCAACACCATTAATAATTCTACTTGTGTTGTTAAAATTAATGAATGTATATTATTACAGGACAACATCTATTATCCCTGTTGCACAACGTTATATTGAATATACATTTGCACGTTATATTACGCATAGCAACATCGATAAATTTTTGTACCTAAAACTTACTTTGAATCATTGAAAAACTCTTCAAATTCTGCAATCGTAATCTCCATTTTTTTTTTGAATACAAAAATTATTAACAAAAGAAAATTCTTATAATGAATGAAACTTAAATACAAATAAAATTAATATGCTAATACAAGAATTAATGAACGAATATAATCGCGGTGTATCTGACCCTACGATTTAATGTCTTTTTAAGTCGCTTCTAATATCTCTCCAAGTAACTAACTAATAATCTTGTTCATTCTTGTTTTTCAATTTATATACCCGGGAAGACACGTGACCGCTCTCAACGCCATCCTTGGAACCAATATTTAAGTTGTCACCCTGCGTCTTCAGTGATATCTCTGCCCTCAAATGGCCATCGTGATACGAACACACACACGCACTTATTGTCTTTGACAGTTCCTTCACCTAAACGTCAACACACTGAGAATTGTTCGCTTATTTTAAAAATGTCCTTCACTTAAATTATCCAGTATCTTCCAATGTAGGTATATTCGTATTAATATAATTCTTCCTTATATTTGTTTATGAACTTGCTTATTCATTATTCTCCACATACTTCCTTCTCATACGCTAATGTAAACCAACATCTTCTTTTAGGTAAATGAAAATTGTGTACAACTGGAAATATATTTTACAAATTACGAAAATTCTTCCAACGTTTGCTGCTCGTACATCACGACCCATTGGACCTGCCATGTCATCGCTGCTTTCGATCCAAGATTTTTCTAATGGTTATATTTTTTAACTGTAAAAAAACTACAAACGAAGTTTACACTATATATTTTAACTTTATATCCTTTTTTATTATTTACATATAGTCATAGGTTAAGGTAAATTTTTATCCTTTTAGCATGACTTGTTTTAATTTCTTTATAAAGTTCTTATTACCTTATGCACGTTCTCAAGTTCACATAATTTATTCAATTATATTTTTCTCTCGTGCATATCGGATTTGATCCTCTTTTTACAATTTTACTGCGTTTAAATGACTAAATCTCTTTACTTTTCTATAAAAGAAATATATATAGCTTAAATTTATCTCGTCTTTTATTCTGTACCTGTTTAATATCTAAATTGTTAATATAAATTCATTTTTATGTCTGTGTTTTCTATACTTAAATGTATGCAACTTAGTATACTCTTATGTTGAAATCTTTGAATACAATAAAACTGATTTTTACTGTCTCTTTTATATTTTTTTATACTTAAATTAATTCTTAACGCTATTACTATTATTTTTAATATGCAAGAGACCACGGCAATATGTGTTTCTGTGTTTATTAATTATTATTATTACTACTATTGAAAATCTACTTTTACTAACAACTTACAGTTTCGAACAAGCAAACATTACGTTGTCTCTTTTGCGAATGGGGAGAAAAATAAAAATACACTTATTGTAACAACTATATCGTACCCTAAACAATTCCATTACTATTCTGAACAAAAGTTCGTTTTTACTATTATATAATATATACATATATTCAGTCATAGAATGTGGAAGTATCATCTTATTTTATTATTTATAACATCTATAATGTAACCAACGTATGAGCACGGCGTGTAAACAAAAGCCATGTTTCCAGTTTATATATGGGGTTTAACGGAAACAGCATGTGTCACATAAATTAGTTAAGTTGAAATGGGTAAATGCAATTGTTATGGTGTCGTAAGATTGGACAAAACGTTATATATATCATTAATGAAATTACTTGTGCCATCTGAAGTACAACATTAATTCCGGGTATTCTCAGTAAATGGTATTGTCATACTTAAAAGAATTCAACTTTATTTTCCACAATTTAATTCGGAATGGAGAGATTCCTGGAGAAAATTCATTTATCAAATCGACATAATTAAAGCGTACTTTCTCGCGAATAAATTAAATAAAACGTTGACCAGCATTTTCAGGAAGTGGCAATTATCTCCAAACAAACGCACGATTTACAATAAGTAATTACTTTCCCTCTTTACGTCGAGCGCTTGCGAAATAACTCTGTCAATTGTCGTATACTTCTGTTAGTTTTCTTATTTTGCAATCAGCAAATGCAAGAAGTAATCCTCATTATCCGAATACGTTAAGATCGTGCCCAGTCAGTTTCCCCCGCAAAGGTCTACCGTTTAATGAGACAAAGGCAATTTCCCAAATTAACTCTTGCGAAATCGGGCAATAAGTGTTTTGCAATTTACCACAGAATCAGCGGTGCCCCGATTTCGCACAGTCAGCGCCAAATGAGAACGGCGTTTCATTCTTTGGCCCTTTATTTGCGCAAGCTGCAAAGGCAAGGCGGAGGAAATCTGAATAGATAGTTAAGCGGAACCACTTGGGGAGTGGAAAAAAAAGGAAAAATGCCGAAAGTTAGGGTAAATTGCCAATGAAATGAATCTCTTCTCTCGGACATTTTGTAATCGAGAAAATTATTTAATTTACTAGAAAAGTAAATACTATAATTAATTTTGAGTGTTTCATTTCCTTTCTTTTTCATGAAACTGTCTATAAATCTTCTAATAACAACGCCGAAATTTCTAAGCATTAGTTTTGCACATGATTTCCGTCTTTCTTTCACCACGGCTAATATTAAATGGCAAATATATAAAAGAAAAAACAATACTTTAAAGATATCTAAAATTAAACGACACAACTTGTAGGGGAAACCGGGGCAAGTTGCAACAGGGGCAGATTGCAACAGCGCATATAAAATGTATACTCGAAGCGATACAAGTACTATCTGCACAACAAACGTCTAACTTTGTAACTTTCAACACCTTTAAGCCTTTCCAGCGTATTAGCTGCAGTGTAAGCGTGGGAGCTGTTTGTCTTTTGAAGCGACTAGAAGTAATTTCACATTAATCTCACATTATATCAATTCACAGGGGTTACAATTCTTCCAGTGCATTTAGTTTATGAAAACATTGAAGACTGGCTATCTGTGTCCACATATAAATAGAAAAATACGCAGTAGATTTACCAAGGTAAGAGATTTTGTGGTTATAAAACTAAAAAGCATGGTGGGGCACGTTGAAACAAAGTGTTGCAACGTACCCCTTACAAAGTTTTTGACGGTTTTTAACAATTTTAAATCTTTCCTTCTTCCTGTAGATGCGACATTATAAAACAAAGACCAACAGAGAGCAAACTCCTGAAGATATAATTGAAAGAGCTGTAAAAGCAGTTGTAGACCACGAGGGTGATAAAAACTTTACGGTTAGAAAAGTTGCTAGCGATTTCAGTTTGCACTACTCAACGCTCTCAAGGTACGTGAAAAAATTTAGAGATGCCACATCAGCGGGAAATCAGCAAATTCATTATGGCTATGCAAAGCCAAAACAAATGTTCACATCCGAACAAGAAAAGAAATTAGCGACTTATATTAGGCGATCAAGCGAGATTATGTTTGGTCTTACTCCCCTAGACGTTCGGAAAATTGCATTTCAATGTGCTGTTTTCCATCAAATATCGACACCAGACTCTTGGCTTGAAAATAAAAAGGCAGGAGCAGATTGGTTTTCTAACTTTCTGCAGCGGAATAATCAGCTATCAATACGGCACCCGAGGCGACAAGTCTAGCCAGATGCACCAGTTTCAACAAGGAAAACGTTGCTAAATTTTTTGAGAAACTTTCTGACGTCTATGAACGATTCACTTTAGAGCCCCACCGGATTTGGAATATGGACGAGACCGGTGTGAATACAGTCTTACGTCCTAACAAAATAGTAGCGAAGAAAGGCACAAAACAGGTTGGAACTGTTACGTCAGCAGAAAGAGGTGAACAAGTTACAGTAGCTGCAGCAGTAAGTGCTCAAGGGTCTACCATACCACCAATGATTCTGTTTCCGCGAAAAACATATC